>CM076850.1:115336225-115846760 GCA_039519185.1 Astragalus membranaceus
TCTCAATTCATGCGCCTCTAAGGAACCCTGAAGTTCATCTAACTTCAATGTATCTAGGTCCTTGGATTCTTCGATAGCAGTAACAACGTAGTCGAATTCCAGGGTTAAGGATCTGAGCACCTTTTCGACTTTATTTACTTCAGTCACAGTTTCACCATTACCTTTCATTTGATTAGTTAATGCTACTAACCTCGTAATGAAATCTCCAATCGATTCTCCATCTGTCATCTTCAGCCCTCGTATTGCTTCCTGAGCGACTGTAGACGTATCTTCTTCAGCCTATCTGCTCCTCCATACGAGTTCTTTAGGATGTCCCAAGCTGCCTTTGCTGAATCACAGTCGATGATCAGGTTCAGGATGTTGGAATCAACGCATTGGTGAATCAAAAACAGCCCTTTTCCATCTTTCTTCCTCAGCGAATGGTGGTTGTTCCTCACCGCTTCAGTGGCGTTTGCTGCCAAGGGTGGAACACCATCATTCACGACATCAAGAACATCTTGATATCGAAACAGCACCTTCATCTGCGCACACCAACGTTCATAATCCTTTCCGTCGAAGATTGGGAGGTTCCCCGGAACACCTCCACCAGAGTTGTCACGCACTGCCATGAATCTTGATAGATTTTGTAAGGATCTAACAAGCTCTTGATACCAGTTTGTTGGGGATAAACACGTGAAAGGGAGAAGAAAAGGAAGTGGCGGCGCTAAGGACAAGAAGAATGATTAGGGCAATATAATATTAGGTAAAAGCTGCACTGAATTTCATAAAAGTAGGTTACAAATTACATGCTACTGACGTCTGTGTATATATACAATGAAACAGGCCCAAGCCCATGATTTCGACTAGCCCATTCGACTGGCCCATTTCGACTAGGTTTCTAACTACACCTACTATTATTACAAGCAATAGAATTACAAGGCATATCTCAATAGATATGATTTTCCTTTATACCTTTCCTTTATATCTTCTCAAAAGAAATTAGAAATGGAATTATTATTTAAGTGTAGCACCACTTTTAAAGGTCAGGAAAAGGGGGTTTTACAGAGCCTATGTTATGCAGAGGTTTAGGGTATGTTTGGGAGGGGGTTTTGCGAGGGGAATGGAGGGGAAGGGTTGAAAAAAATTTATCTATATTTTAATATGTATTTGAGATTTTAAAAAACTAAACGAACAACTTGATAGATATCAATATAACATTTTTAATCACATTTGATTTATGTTTAGAGACATTTTATAGCTTCCTCCATTTATAATTGAAAAATATGCCCTCCCCTCCCTTCCCCTCCAAAAACCCCCTCCCAAACATATCCTTAGACTTTTGAAGGTGTGTTGGTGTTCTGTCCTTGAGGAGTGGCTCATTTTTCTTGTAAAGGTGTAGTTTGAAGGTGTGTTTGGCGTTTTGTGGCTTAGAGGTGTGGGTACTTTTACATGAAAAGGGTTGAGGTATGGATCATTTGCAGGAGGTTTTTAGCATATTTTGAGGTAGAGGCGTGATGGCATAGGCTTCGTGTGAAGACTTTCTTTGTTTTTAGGAGGCCTAAGGTGTTTGGTGTGGCCTTGAGATATTAGATATATAGCTTGGTAGTTATTGTTAGTTTGTTAGGTAATTCGGTTAGAGTTAGTTTTATAGTTACTAGTTTGTTACATATTAGTTAGGTGAGATTGGATCTATATATATATATATATATATAAGGTCAAACTCTCATTGTAATCAATCACCTTTTGTATCAATTTCATTTTGATGAATATTAGAGTCTCTTAATCTTTTCTCTCTTATCTTTCATGGATACCATATCCTTCAATATGGTATCAAAGCAAATATGGTATCCTCCATGAAGATTGCTTCTGTTGCACTTCACTATAGGTTCTTTATTTTTCTTTAATCAACTTCATTTTTGTTTCAAGTTCATTTTACTTTCATTCTTTCTTCTTCTCGGTGTCTCTCTAATCTTTTCTATGTTCTTGTCTAATATGTGATTCTTTGCATTTGTGATTCCTCGTTTGCGACTTTCGTATCTTCATATCGCAATTTTCCTTGATTGCTCTTTTGCATTTTGCAATTTCTGAGTTTGTGATTCTCCAGTGCGTTTGCATTTTTGATTTCACATGCATTTTGCTTTCCTCTCTGTGAATCGTTCTTGATTCCGATTTCATCTCAGTTTCGTTCTTCCATTCTTGTTCGAAACTCCTCCTATTTTTGTTACGGTCTTAGGTTTTGCTCTTCAATTCATGTTCAAAATCTCTTCAATTCTTGACCGTTTTTCTCCTTCCTCTCGCTTCTTTGAGAGTTTCTGTTTGTGCAACTTGCTTTCGTTTGTTCCATATCTAATTCGTTTGACACAAATTGTTTGTCATTCTTGTATCGGTAATCATCTTTTCCGTTTGCGATTCTTGCACATCAGTTTTGCGATTTCGCTTCATTGTCCTCCTTTCATTTTGATTTCCAATGACTGTGATCTGAAGCAGAGTTCCGATTTGATTTTCGATTGAGTCGATTTTGGTTTTTTGCCATTTGTGTTGGTTCTTTATGGCATATGTTGTGACATTTGGATGGACTTATATAGCATCAGAACTTTTTTTCAACTGTTTCCACTTTTTTTACAATTATGTAAAAAGAATTTTTGGTGGAGAAAGTGATTTTGAAGCACCATCAATTCCTTACCACTGTGAAATTCCCAAGATTCTTTTCTTTGATCTTCTTGGTGTAATATACTTCATCCTTGCTCCTCTGATACTACCATTTCTCTTGGTTTACTTTTGTCTGGGATACATCATTTTCCGCAACCAGCTGTTATATGTTTACGTGCCAAAGTACCAGACTAGAGGAGAGTTTTGGCCTACAGTGCACAATTACACAATTTTTTTTCTCTGTGCTGACCAAGCAATTCAAGAAAGCATTAGCATGTTGCCGTGGATTTCACTTTGCTAGTGGCAGACAAGATTGTTCTCTTTGTTGCCTTCATGGCTTGTTTCTTTGGCTTCTGTTGTGTCTTCATTGGTTTGTTGGTTGTTTTGATGTAATTTTCTTTTGTCTTGATGTATTTTTCTATTGTTCATGTCAAGCTAGAAGTGTTGTGAATAACTTCTAGCTTGCGGGGGACTATTAGATATATAGCTTGGTAGTTATTGTTAGTTTGTTAGGTAATTCGGTTAGAGTTAGTTTTATAGTTACTAGTTTGTTACATATTAGTTAGGTGAGATTGGATCTATATATATATATATATATAAGGTCAAACTCTCATTGTAATCAATCACCTTTTGTATCAATTTCATTTTGATGAATATTAGAGTCTCTTAATCTTTTCTCTCTTATCTTTCATGGATACCATATCCTTCAATATGAGAAGTAGTCCATTTCGGCAAGTCTTAGAGGCGTGTCACTATCCTACTAGTTGGAATTCCACCTATTGATGTATGTTGCGATTCAGTTTAAAGAATCATTCCCACCTTTTAGAAGAAAGTTCAAATAAACTGGTGTAAAACATTTCCAAAATTTTAAGAGAGAACTACATAACTAGTCCCTATTCATATTGGGAGGTTACCAAGTTGCTAGAGGTATTTAATATTGGGTGTGTCAAATTAAACAAATATTAGACAACATTGTCTTAGATGATAAATCTATTTTCATGCAAGAAGTGGCAAAGGCAATGAAAGGCAAATTTGACAAATAAAGTAATTGTAATCTTGTTATGTCACTTGCTACTGTTATGGACTCTAGGATCAAAATGATGAATGTTCATATGTGTTTTCCTTTAGTTTTTTCTGAAGAGGAATAAAAAAATATAAAAAAGGTGCACTTTTCTTGCTTTTGATTCTTTTTTTATTTATTTTACTACCAAAAAATAAACGCGCCGTTGAAAGTAGAAACTGTTGACATCTAGTATATATATATATATATATATATATATATATATATATATATATATATATATATATATATATAGATAAAATAAGATAAGATAAACTAACATCTAAAGTGACTCGGCATGAAATTAACAGCTAAACAAAAAAAACACGCACTTTTTTTTTGATATACAAAACACGCACTTTTTCTTTCTTTTGTTGGGTTTTATTTTAAAAGGGTGCTACGAAAGTTGAAACAAGCAACAAATAAATAAGATTAACAAACTTCTTAAGTGACTCAGAATGATTTTGCAGAATTGGATGTGAAAATGACACGACGAAACGGTCTTAATGGATTTAATTCAATAAAGTTAGGAAGGGAAGCTCCTATAAAATATTGTGTATAAGCACTTTTTTGAACTATATTTTGGTTCCAATAAATCCCTTGCGACTTTTTATTTAAGTTAGAGTTCAGTTTCATTTAATTTGGCTACATATTACATAAGTTATTCAAGAAACAAGGAGTTGGAGTGTTTCTTGAAGACATTCATAGTGTTCTTTATTTTTGTGTTATTGTTTAAAAAAAATGAAATGCCACGTAATTTAATGAAGTCCTAATCAGATGTCCTACTTAAGATGTTATGTCAGCCCAGTGGATGAAAATCTTATAAAATGGCCAATTTGACACAAAATTAAAAGATAAAGAACTAAAGTGAAAAAAAAACTAAACTTAAACTTTGGTAAAAAATAAAACCCCAAAAATGTAGTTTGACCTAATTAATATGTTTGACTTAGAAAATATATGAATACATAGATTTATATGGTCAATATCAATTAGATATAATAATAGGATCCAAAATATAGTGATTTAAAACTATACAATAATTTTTTCTATATTAAGTCCTGTTTGGATTAGCTTATTTTTGAGCTAATAAAAAATAAGTTAGGCAAATAAATAAGCTTTTATATATTATTCATAAGCATGTCAAGGTAGTTTATGGGAAAACAACTTATGGAAATATAATTTTTGTTAGTGAGAACTTATGAATTAACATAAAAACTTATTTATCTCCATAAATTGTTTTTCATATGTTCAAAAATAAGCTAATCCAAACCGGCACTATATGTTTATCTGGCGTGACTTATAGGGTTCGTCCCCATATCCACGTTTGAAAAAGTGCTCAAACTCAAGTTTGTACCCTCGTAGGAAATAACTCTAGTGTTTGTTCTCATACCTTCTTGTCACTAAGTTCTCGTACTCGCGCTCGTTTCATTCACCTTAAATGGTAGTATTTAGCGAAATAAAAATATCTAAAATAATATTAGTTAGATATAATGCTTGATGGACAAATCATTTCACTTTTTAAATTGAATATTATTCAAATTGTAATAAAAGTGTGAGTCACATACAAGGATGTTAAAAAAAAAACAACTGCCCCACAAGGAGGTAAAAAAAAACAACTCTCCATAAGTGTGAGTCACTCACATCACTAGACTAGATTATATCTAGATCTACTCTCCGCTCACCCACCTAGCTGAACTTGGCTCTTTTTTTGGTATAAACCGGGTAGGACAACAAAGGGAGGCAAAGCCCCTCAAGAGTTTTAACATTGCTGTTTGTCTAAGGTTGGATTCGAACCCAGAACATTGATTAAGTTGAAAAAGATCCCTGTTATTTCATCTAAATGCTCTTGGCTCTGATACCATATGTTAGAGTAACATGATCCATTATATAAAATTAGAACACGTTTAGAGCACTTGCTCGCTCCGATCTCATATATAAGCAAAATTAAAAAATTGTGCGCTCTATAAGAAAAGTGTCAATTTTCATTTAGGCTAAATATATATTTTGGCCATTTATCTTTGGGGTTGTGGTCACTTTGGCCCTTTATCTTTTTTTTTCTTCTCATTTTAGACCCTCATGTTTTTTGTGTGTGTCATTTTAGCCCCTGCCGTTATCATTTTGGTCCCTTATGTTTTTAATTGATTTCATTTTAGTCCCTTATGTTTTTAATTGATTTCATTTTGGGCCGTTATGTTTTTAATTGATTTCATTTTCGTCTTTAAAAATTTGCTACAAAAAACATAAACATAACGGCAGGGGCCAAAATGACACACACAAAAAACATGAGGGTCTAAAATGAGAAAAAAAAAAGATAAAGGGCCAAAGTGACCACAACCCCAAAGATAAAGGGCCAAAATATATATTTAGCCTTTCATTTAATATATGTTAGTATTCCTACCCATCTCAGTCATCTTAATGACAAACCAATTTTTATATGAAAACTCATGTGCACTAAATTTGATAGAGTATTTTTGAAATAAAAACATTTAATTAATTGAGTAAAAATTGTGAGGTTTGCTCGGTGTTTTAAAACCCGGCTCGGCCCGGCCGGTTGGACCACCGAGCCGAGCTACCTATTGGATCGGTTATGCCAATGACTCGGTGTGATGTCATCAACTCGGCAAGAAACTTGGAGGGAACCCGACGAGTCAACTAGGAGCGAACCAGCGAGTTTATAAACCGAATGAAGGAGAAACAGAATTTTTTATAAAATTTCGCACAAAAGCCTTGGGAGAGGTTCGAACCCCTTCCATTTTGAGTCAATGTGATGAAGTGAACCATTGCGCCTCCTGTTGTTGTTGTCTATTTTGCGCACGTTAAATATATTACATGACATTTTAAGCAACCGCTTCCGTGTGCTTGCCACAATTCAAGCATTAATTACTAATTAGTTTCTTTTTTTTTTACATTACTAATTAATTTTTCTTTTCTTTTTTGATAAGTTACTAATTAGTTTTTCATCATACACATTTTATGGTCGATTGTATTTCCATCCTACATGTTGGTTAATGGATTTGTTTGAAAAATGAGCTTTTTCTAAATTTTTGCTGTGAATTTGTTTTAGATTTTTTAGGCATTGTGTATAATTATTTAATTTTAGTAAATTAAGTTTTATAGGTATGAAATTTATAGGTCTTGAAAATTTGAGAATTTTTTATATAGGTCTTGAAAATTCGCGAAATAAAGACCGTGTCCGAGTCACGCAGTCCCATTTTTGGTCATACAGTTCAACTGACGACCCCTCACTCCGATCCTCTAGTACACGTTGAAGACATAGTTGCAGACTTGCAGTTACCATTAAATATCATTGTTTTGTGGAGCTCTTCAAAACGAGTGGTCAAGTCTTCATTTGCTTGATCACACATCCCGGTCACTTCTCAATGGATAAAATCAAAAGTGAGCAATTGAATGACGGGATGGCAAATAACGAGACCTCCCATCATCATTGACCCACAATTAGGCCTACATTGTTTCCCGGTGGACACTTTTCTTTTAAGAGTTTTTTTTTTATAAATCAGTTATCATCTGCGCGCAACTGTAGAGACTAATCTCTCGAGTCGAGTAAGATCATAATGAGCGGCAAAACTCTCCCTCAAGAGATTTTACACTGCTGTATGCCAAAGCCCGAATTCAAACCCTTGACTTTAGTTAAGCTTGAAGAGACCCCTACCATCTTATTCAATTGCTCTTAGATTTTAAGAGTCTATCATCTACTAAACATGTTTGGAGTATTTAAGAGTCATCTACCAACGAAATGTCTCAACGCTTTCAATGAAAAATCTTCGCTCATGTTTAGGATCAATTTCCGCACTGGCCAACACCGAGTTTGTTCACTGCGGGAATCAAACCCGGGAAGGTCGGATCGACCTCCCGTATTCTAGGGTAGATTAAGCTATTGGGCCAACCGTGTTGGTCGAAGGAAACAAAACTTTTAACTCCATTAACTATTGATATAGAAACAAAACTGTTACGGATCGGGCCTTTATTACTAAGGCCCAACACCAAATGCAGATCCATCAATCAATGGTGGAGATTAAAAACCTAGATCCAATGGTTCCCATTGGATTCCAAAACCTATAAATAAAGCATTGATACAATGCCAAAGGTACACACTCTTTCCTACTCTTTACCTCTAATTAGCTCTCTAGCTGACTTGAGCGTCGGAGTGTCTTCGCAGGTACCACCTGCCCCGGATCGGAAGCGGAGCTCGGTTGATCAAGACCAACCCCTACCAACTATCTCGGATCGGACCTTGTGTCTAAGATCGGGTACAGGTCCAGAGATACGGTACAGAACATTGGCGACCACAGTGGGAGAATCTTGTACTCTAGTTCCTCTCCCATCTCCTTGAATGACGATGGCTCCGACCTTACGTCATAGGACCGTCCTGAATGTCGGTGAAGGGCCGGTCCTGCAGCAGGTGACTTCGGAAGGAGTGGCGGTCATCTTACCCCTTAGCCTGGTGCATGTTCGAAGCTCGGCTACGGCTATGGTTCATGGGAGCCCATCTCGGAACCGGCTTCCACCTCCCCCTCCGACCGTCCAGGTACCGGTCGATGCTGTTCAACAGCTCGTCCTGTTCCTAAATCGGCAAGCCGAGGCCGACCAACAGGAAAGACAACGCTACACCCAGTTAGAAGCTCAGATTGCTGAGATCCGGGCTCGTAACATCCCGGATCGGAGTTCCTCTCTGCGCAACTCTTCAAGTGGAACGACTCATGGCCGCGTCCGCCACCAATCTCCGGCGTGGAGGAGATACCATCACTGCACTCCACCTCGGTGTAGAGGAGGGCGAGGGTCAGCGACTCCCCCAAGTCGGACCACCGATGATTCCTATGGTCCTGAGGGTTCCCCTCGGCTTAGCTCGTTCCTGTTTTCTTCTTCTCCGAGGCAACGTACCGGAAATTTGAAAAGGTCTCCGAGGCAGAAACGTCAGCGCCCTAGCTCGCGGGGATCCCCTGGCAAGTATGGCTACCAACGGTCTCCACCCCTTGAGAGGTCGGCAAAGCGTAAAGGACCTTTCACAGCGAAAATCGACTACTTCCCGGTGCCAAAGCACCTGGAGAACCCCCCCTGAAGGTTTGAAAATGCATGATGGGACTGGCGATCCGGACCGCCACCTCGACTACTTTGACACGGTTATGCAATACCGTAACGTTCCAGAGGAGATAAAGTGCCGAACCTTTCCCCTTACTCTAGAGAAGGCGGCTCTGGAATGGTTCAGGGCTCTTATGTCGAATACGATCTCCTCTTGGGATCAGTTAGCCAAGCTCTTTTCTGCACACTTCGCCCACTCGAAGATGAAGCCTAAATCTCGGAAGGTATTGCTAGCAATTCGGCAAGGAGAAAATGAGCTCCTCCGGGACTATATAGAGAGATTCAACAGAGAAGCTGCTCAAGTTCGGAACCTCGACGACTCCTTCCGTCTTTTCTTCATGGAGGCTGGCCTTCGTGAAGGAAGTCTATTTCAGATAGACGCCGGGGTCAACCAAGTTGAGTCGCTTGCCGAGTTCCTCCAGCGATCTCAGAAGTATATTGATCATGAAGAAGGGATTAACGCAGGAAGGCCACGTTTCTCCTAGGTCTTGGAATGAGCCTACGGGCGTGATGTAATCCGACTTTGTAAATGTTTAACCATCTAATATATATGGGTCGACTACAATTTTCCTCACATTTATTGCTTAGTAGAAGTGAATTCCGAGGTTGAAGGGAAGGATTTGGGATCGGTCGAACGATCGCCTTAAAGTTTCGCGTTAAGACCGGAACTCCGCCTAGGATCGGAACTCTTGATGATTCCTACTGATCCGAGGGTTCCCCTCGGCCCGGCTCATCTCTGGCTTCCTCTTCTCCGAGGCGACGTTCCAGAAAGCGGGAAAATTCCCCGAGGCAGGAACGTCGGCGCTTTCGCTCACTGAGATCCTCCGACTTTAAATTGACACCTCGAGTCCCTCAGGTGATCACGTTTTAAATGGCCGAGGTTGCCATACCCCTGAAGGGCGAGTTCGATCTGGGCCGAGTCCTGGTAAACTACCCTGAAGGTGACTTTAAATTGACACCTCGAGTCACTCAGGTGTTCACATTTTAAATGGCTGAGGTTGCCATTTCCCTGAAGGGCGAGTTCGATCTGGGCCGAGTCCTGGTAAACTGCCCTGAAGGCGACTTTAAATTGACACCTCGAGTCCCTCAGGTGATCACGTTTTAAATGGCCGAGGTTGCCATACCCCTGAAGGGCGAGTTCGATCTGGGCCGAGTCCTGGTAAACTACCCTGAAGGCGACCTTAAATTGACACCTCGAGTCACTCAGGTGTTCACATTTTAAATGCCCGACGTTGCCATACCCCTGAAGGGCGAGTTCGATCTGGGCCGAGTCCTGGTAAACTACCTTGAAGGCGACTTTAAATTGACACCTCGAGTCCCTCAGGTGATCACGTTTTAAATGGACGAGGTTGCCATATCCTTGAAGGGCGAGTTCGATCTGGGCCGAGTCCTGGTAAACTACCCTGAAGGCGACTTTAAATTGACACCTCGAGTCTCTCAGGTGGTCACGTTTTTAACATTGCCGAGGCTGGTGGCAGACACCCTTGCTGGTATAAGCCCGGCCTCGAAGATTTGTGACAAGACTCGTATCTCGGGCACTCCGAGGCTGGGGGCAGACCCCTTTGTGGCTATAACTCCGGCCTTGAAGAAGGTCGCCACGACGGTCCGACCTCAAATTCAAAAACTCTCACGAAGTCCAAATAAGGCATCAAGTCTAGCTCGCCCCAAGACGACCCGACTTGGGGGGCAACTGTTACGGATTGGGCCTTTATTACTAAGGCCCAACACCAAATGCAGATCCATCAATCAATGGTGGAGATTAAAAACCTAGATCCAATGGTTCCCATTGGATTCCAAAACCTATAAATAAAGCATTGATATAATGCCAAAGGTACACACTCTTTCCTACTCTTTACCTCTAATTAGCTCTCTAGCTGACTTGAGCATCGGAGTGTCTTTGCAGGTACCACCTGCCCCGGATCGGAAGCGGAGCTCGGTTGATCAAGACCAACCCCTACCAACTATCTCGGATCGGACCTTGTGTCTAAGATCGGGTACAGGTCCAGAGATACGGTACAGAACAAAAACCAACCGCACCCGGGTCTTTTGGACTATGAACCGGCGCATAGAGCAAATGAATTGTGACCCACTAGAATGTCCGTGAGATTAGAACCTCTATAAACCTCATTCCTTTTGTGAATCGGTAAACTCAACACTCATATTGAGCTCTCGTCCAAAGTTGTTCAATGCGGTGTAGTGCATTTTGGCCTAGCACCGATTCCTAAATTTCGTGAGTGGCTCTAGATAGTTTGCCCAAGCTTTTACAAAAGTGGCCCCACCTTCCCACACATATAGGTGAATCTATCAAGTGTGCACTATAGTTAAGCACACCACTCAATGATCAGCTATAGAAGATTCATTAAGAGTATAAGCTCAGCCTTCAATGTTGTAATAATACACTATCTACACCATAGGGATTATTATAAATAATGGATGGTGTCTCACAATTGACAATTGACTTGTTCTTACCCATATGAACATAAACATGCGAATCGTCACAAGCTATGTTTGGTTAGCATCACTCTCAATTTTTGTAGTACGCATAACGTAAGTTTCATCTCCCTTGATGTATTATATATAAAATCCATTTAACCAGGAGCTTCTTACACAATTACAATTACAAAGTATATATGCGCACTAGCTTCATTTCCCGTGCGATGCACGGGGTGAGCTAGTATCAATAGAAATAAATATATTAAATCAACTCATTAATGTTGTGAGAATGTGACTATTGATTAGGGATAGTTTAGTAAATCTATTTATTTTTTCTATTAATCAAAGAAAACTAAATGCATAAAACTATTGTCCTTAATATGTGTAAAGATAGATATTTTTGTTTATAATTAAGCCCGAATGGAGTACATTAATACATCATGTAGGGTTGAATAAAAACCACCATTAAAATAAAAGCACCTATACAAAATTGAAAGAAAATGTTGGGGAGTTTTATTGTAAATGAGATCGAAGTTCCCACGAAAAAAGTTAAATCATAAATATAAATTAAATAACAATATTTTAAAAATAAACTTTAACAAAGACATTGGAATTAAACATCTACAAAAAGTCTAATTTTTTTTAATAACATTATCTATATTCACCAGAAATATAATAACTTAACCCATAATTAAAGAGAAAAGAAGACAACACAATTAGAAAGTGGAACACGTACGCAACTATCATGCCGAGTTTGATTTAAAACTAAACACCAATTTAAATATGCTTTTAATACTCGTTAGTGCGAAATTATCAAAATAAAGAAGAAAACAGCAATTTGGACATGTAAAAAAACACTAATTTGGACATGTAAAATTTTTTCTGCATCCTAAAGCATCCCAAAACACAATGCCTAGCATCATACTTTACGTATTTTGTCACAAAAGTTTTTTGTTTTTCATCAAACAGGTTCTTGAGGAATGAACTTCGCGTATTTGAACACCTAAAATTTTTTTGGGACCCTAAAGTACCCCAAAATACACTGTCAGCATCGCACTTTATGTATTTTTGTCACAAACTTATGATTATTTTTTTACCAAATTGGTTATTAATTACGAAGAAACTTCTGGTATTTGAAGAGTTAATTTTTTTTCTGAATCCTAAAGTACGCCAAAACATAGTGCTTAACATTTCACTTTACGCATTTTGTTACAAAATAATTTTTTTTACACTATCAAGTACACTAAAGCACACTGTTTAGCACATCACTTTACTTATTTTGTCATGAAATTAAATCTTTTTTTCACCAAATCGATTATTCAACAAAAAAATTTGCATATTTAATCTAATTTTTTTTGAGGCTATAAAGTACCCCTTAAAATATAAAAAAGAAGAAAATGTAAAACCTTAAAATATAAAAGAAGAAAAAAACTGAAACCAAAAAAGGAAAAAGATAAAAAAAGTGAAGTAATATAAAAAAAAGGAAGAAGATAAAAAAAATGAAGTAATATAAAAGAAGAAGAAAAAACAAAAAAAAAATGAGGAAAAAAAGAAAAAAGAAAAAAAAAGAAAAAAAATGGTGCGCATTTGGTTTGTAATCAATGTCAATCTATTGAAATACTCCGCAATTGTCTCTTTCTCATTCATTTGAAGCAGTTCATATTCCCTACGCAGCGTATTTAATCTTACTTGCTTCAACGATGCGTCGCCGGAGTAAACTGCGGCTAATGCGTCCCATGCTTCCTTCGCCGTTTCATACTTAGAAATCTTATCAAAGGCTTCGCCATCAACACCTTGATGGATCAAGAACAGTGCTTTACTGTCTTTCCTTTGCCATTCACGAAGCACATCTCCAGCAGCTTTTGCGGGTATTCCAGTTCGCACAACATCAAGCACTTCTTGAAACCGGAACACCACTTTCATCTGCACAATCCATTTGTCGTAGTTCTTGGAATTAAGAACCGGAATGTTCGCCGGAAGTTGATTGGCGTTCTGGTTCGCCATTATCACGCCCCAAGATCACGAACACGATTGCGAATCAAAGCTCTGAAATATCAGTTTGTTGGAACAATTCTTGAATTGCAGTGAATGTACACAAGAAGTTGTCGAAGGGAGAAGAGAAATGATAAAACAGAATTGTGAAAAAATGGATTAGTTGTTAACCAAGGTGGTTAACTCACTTATTTATTAGGCAATTGAATTACCACATGTCACACTATAATTGGTCTACACTTTACATAGGTAAAACAACAAAATTGTAAAACTAGTGTCACTATTTACTGGACAGTAAATTCTAAAAACTGAATTACACACAATATTTCTGTCTATGTTGTCTTCTTTCAAGGAGCGCATTTTTCTTCTCCACCACACACCACTGCGTAACTAATCTTACCATGGCTAATTTAAACTCATCATCTTCTCTCACCCCTGTTTTGTCTCCCTCTCCCATGAAAAGGGAACAATCTAAAGAAAGAAAAGAGAAACAGATCTAAATAAACGGATTCAGATATGAAATTGGGGGATGCTTAAAAATTGGGGGTTTTCAGGTTGATTTGGGGATAGACACTTTCACTTTCTGGGTTGTGGTTGAGTTATGATTCAAGAAGATTGAAAGATTTGAGGATTTAGGGATTTGGGGATTAAAGGTTGAAGAAGATGAAAAATAAAAGAAAATGATTTTTTATTATAATTTAATATACGGCTGCGAACTCAACATAAAAAAATTAAAAAAGAAAAAAAATACATGTGGTATACACGTTGGCAATTTTTGTAACGTCAGTCTAACAGAAGGGCCTAAATCAAAAACTGTATTTTGCAATTAGTTTTTTTAAAAAAAAATTTTGCAGAGGTTTAAACCAAAACACGCTATATTTTCAGGAGTTTAAAACATATTTAAGCCAAAAACTAAAATAAGGTTATGCAAATTTTTTTGGAGATTATGAAAAATTCAAAAAATTAATAAAAAATAGTAAACGATGGAATTTGGGATTTTGAGTCCCGCAGTCCCAAAAATCGAAGTAGGTTGCCCGAAAATCGATTTTTTTGCCTAGATTATCTAGCTGGCGTACAATCTAGTCACGTGTAACGAATATCTACACACTGAACCGAACCAAAAGATCATTGATATTCATATGTATTTTATTTTTTTTAAAAAAAGAATTTTAATTTTTTAACAGATTTATCTATTAAAATTGTTTTAGTAAGACAACACTGTTGACACGGTTCACACGACTAGATATTTTCAGCAACAATTAATCTCTGCTTGCAGCTAAAAATTGAAATGGGTCGATCGGTATCAACAAAAAGAATTGGATTATCGTAATCAAGATGTTTATTCAATTGGATAAAAAAGATGTTTCATAATCTGCTAAAGAATGGAGGGGCGTGTTATTTACAAGCGAGATAGCAAAACATTAGGGGCTTTGGACACGATGCACAACTGTGGTAAAAGATGCATTAATCTTAATCTATGGAATTTTGGAATTATGTAAGTTAAGGGTATTTGCAGCAGGTGTAAAAAGCTTGGTAAAAACTAACAAATTTATAATTGATTTGCCTGTCAAAAATGGCTGATGTGCCGATCTGCTTTGATAATCTTCTATATAACTAGATGTTTTGATAGGGTGGTGATAATCTATCTACTCTCAATAGTTGGCATTAACCCACCATCAAATTGACTATTATCCCTTCCTGACCTTAATAGACCACCCTACCCTTTTTGGTCCGAAATTTAAATTTTCACTTCTCCTCCAATATCTTTCTTTTCAAATTTTAAAATAACCCTTAATATCTTACTTTTTTAATACCACATCAGAAACTGTCGGTAGTCCCATCAACTTTTGTATTAAAATATGATGTTGTCTCTAAGCCTCTTTTCCAATGCACTTCCGTGTCTGAACTCTGAACCATCCACATATCACCTTTTGCTTATCACAACACGGCAACAAATTAAACTTTTCCCATTTCATAAGGGGAGAGCAAAGGAAAAAGGAAAGGAAACACGGAGAAGAGGAAACGAGAA
The DNA here is from genome assembly GCA_039519185.1 of Astragalus membranaceus. Lineage (NCBI taxonomy): Eukaryota > Viridiplantae > Streptophyta > Magnoliopsida > Fabales > Fabaceae > Astragalus > Astragalus membranaceus. The sequence continues at coordinate 115,351,465 of CM076850.1, forward strand.
AGGATAAAGGGAGACACACGGTTGACGACGACACACACGGCGGACGGCGACGGTTGTAGAAACAGGACTCTTCCTCCATTTTCGAAGTCGCTCGCAACACACCTCACAGGTAACTCTTCCTCTTCCTTCTTCTTTATTTAATCTTTTGCCCCTTAAACTTCAGTTTTAAGTTCATGATGTTTTGGGTCTTTCTCTTGAACAATTTTAACTTCATTATGGGTTTTTGGGATTCAATTTATGTGTTAAGCCATTTATCATTTACCCATTTTAAATCTTTTATGGGTTTCGGTTTGATTCATTAGGTCTTCTTTCAAACATTAACTCTTCAAAATAAAAGTAAGATTTTGATTTTGATTTTTAGCAGTTGCTGGAAATATGAATGATTCATAATATGAATGATGTTTAGTAGTTGCCGTGAATATGTACATAAAGTGGTTGACGAAATGTTTACTTCACAAATAAATTAATAGTCCTTATAATTATTAGCTTAGCAACTATAACCAAATGTGTTTTTGTTGTGTCCATACCAGATTTTCTATAGTGCTTAAGAAACCATGTCTTGGTGTGTTAAAACCAGATTTTGTATAAATCTTTTGTAGGCCAAAAGTTCAATCATCTATGAGTTGGCTCCCTGGATTAGAACTTGCTTTCTTCAATTAGAGCTCAAATATGATGAATGATATCATAAAGAAGTGTCACGCATTGATTCAGTTATTGTTCCCTTGCCTATTATTAATGCTTCCTCACTGCCAAATCATCTCTTTCTCATAAATGATCTTTTTGTGCATTGCATTTTTAACTTCAATGTCATGAAGTTTTTTACAGTAACTTGATAAATATCATTTGTGTTGTTCCTTTACTAAACCAGGTTTGTTTAACTGTAAAGTAGTGTTGATACTTCCTTTTTAATAATTCTGGAACTGTAAAATTGCATTTTTGTTTGTCCGAAGGCATGGCACGCCCGTTTGATACTCTCAAAGCCCTTAACCCTAAGTGCGATTTATGGAGAGTCAATGTTCGAGTCATTGACTTTTGGACAGCTACTAATGGCGGCAACCAGCATATCGAAGGCATTTTAAGGGATGAAAAGGTTACCTTTATCTCAAGTTTGATTTTCATTTCATTCGCTTCTATAACAACAAAATTCTAATTAACCCTTTTTGATACTAGGGAGATACAATTCATTTTGTCATTCCTACAAAAGAAATGCCTTCCTGGAGGACATCGTTACAACAAAACATGACCGGCATCCTCCAAAATGGCTCTCTGCAGACAAATGACTTTCAATATAAGGTTTCAACACACCCTTATAAAATGGTGTTCGGTTTACGTACTACTTTCAGACAAGTTGAACTTCCCGGTATCCCTTCATATGAATTTCAATTTCAACCTTTTGGAGACATCCTGAATGGAAACTATAAACCTGATCTGTTAGTAGGTAAATCTCTCAAATGTATTCTATCTCCGTCTTTTGTTTATTTGTCACCTATTATTTGACTCATTAATTTCGTATTTTTGATATTTCTGATATAGATATCATTGGTGCCGTTCATCAAATTCGACATAAAAATATTGAACCTCATATCCCACATAAGAGGATTGACTTTACTCTGATTGATCCAAGGTATATAGTGTCGTTAAACTTTCAATGATTTTTACTTTCAATTTCAATTATGCCAAGATGGTAACAATCTTTCTAATTCGATGCTAGCTCTAATGTCGTCCATTGCACTCTTTGGGGAGACTACGCATTGTTCTTCTCTGCTGCCTATGATGAAAGATCTGATACTACTCCTTTCGTTATCATTTTGACTCATGCGAGAGTACAACCAGCAAAGGGTAACCAATTTTTCTCTTTCCCTTTCACTACACAATTACATAATCAAGTGTCACACTAACATTTGCACCTTTTCCTCCAATTGCATTCACAGCAACATACCCTCTCCAAATTACCAACCACTGGACTACCTCTAAACTCCTCATCAATCAACAGCTTCCACATATCTCTGACTTCAAAAACAGGTTGATACAATAACCCATATTTCACACAATTAGCCATTTGAGATCTATCTCACCTAACAAACCATTCCAATTTTGTTGTCACAGCTTCACAAACGACCAGATCATTGAGCTATCAACCCAATCTCAATCCCAACTGACTATAGGGTCTCAACTCAATGATTTTGAGACAGCAATGCCAAGGGATCCAATAAAAAGCCTACAAGAGATAGCACAACTTACAGAGGTATAGAATGATCGCGTAGAATGATCTAATAACAACATAACATTACTTATCCTCATTCAGCTTTGCTTTATATTTGTCAAAACATCTAACTGTTTCCTGGTCCCTTCATAGGACACTTACTGTATCACAATCGCAACTACTGCAAAGATTGTTCTGAACGAAATAGGCTGGTACTTTCCTGGCTGTGCAAGCTGCCCAAAGAGACCTAAACCACAGGGTACTGGGTTCCTTTGTAAATGTAAGAAATACCATGATCACACTGTGCCAAGGTACTTATGTTTTCCAGCTTTAAGTATACTACCAACATCTACGAATAATTAAATAGTAATCCCTCAATATAATTCATTCGCAGATACAAGTTGGAAATTGAAGCCGGTCATAATCAACATACCTATAACTTTATCTTCTGGGATAATGACTGTCGGGATATTATTGGACACTCAGCCCAGGAACTAATAGACAGACTACATCAGGTTTATTCTACTTAACTTTAATTTCTACTTCCACCATTCATCATTTATTTTAGTGTTATTGTTCTAAAGAGATGTCTTGCCCTCAATAGGATGGAGAATACGATGAAAATTCATATCCACAACTGCTTGATGAGATGATTTCCAGAACATTAGCTTTAAGAGTGAAGGTGCAACCTAGATCCCAACAATGTTCTGTCATGAAAGCTTGGGACAATCCCCAATATGTTAAAACTGTGTTGGACAACATTCAAAGCTAGGAGGTAAACTTTGTCATACAATTTTTTCCTATCTGAATAATATTTCCCAAACTTTACATTAAACAATATCTTCATTAACAGACTACATCCCAATTGGACAAGGGGAAAGGACCTCACCCTAATACCATTATGTCCAGTTCTGTAAGTAACTAAACCCAATAACATCCTGTTTCATACAATCATACATTATCATGTTTGATATTTTATTGGTCTTCACAAGCAACAAATCATATTGTAGCCAACTTCCAAATCACTGAAAGGCAACTTGAAAACCAATGCAGACGTAGATGTCGATTCAGTAAGTAAAGTCGTTGTACATGTTCTCCAACCTTTTTGCTCCTTTATTATCAGTCCAACATATCCTCCACTACTTCTTTTATGATTACTAACTCATACCTCTCTATTCGTACAGTAAACTCAGTCTGCTATGGCAGACCATGATCCTCAAAGTCCCCTTACAGTAGTAACTCCATGAAGGCTTAGACGAATTAAGCAGTCCAGCATTTAAAACAACACAACAATCCTCAACAAAGGGAAAGAAAACTATCAAAACTGAGAAAATCTGACTTCCCCCTCTGCATCATCACCAACACATTTTGGATTCTGTAATGTTAACCTTTCAACAATGGGTTATTATCATCTAAACTCCTTTTATTATGATCTTTATATTTTGGATGTATGGTTGTACTTGAAATGTAAACTCTTAACTCCTTACTGTGCTTGATACCTAATATATCAACTTAATGCCTTATGTTTATTTGATCTTTTCTAACTTGTCAATTGAAGGCAAATACTTACATTTTTTAAATCCCTATCATTGACAATTGTATAACACATCTAACGGTAAAACAAAAGCCAGCATGAATATTGTGTTTGAAGAATACTATTGCCCATACTTCAATGGTCCATACTAACTGAAAACTATATTTAATATTTTTAACTCTCAAAATGCTAAACAGGCTTCCTTGGAAAACCAACATCTTTCTCTAATAATAATAATTATAGTAGTAGATTTAAACACGTTTGTGCAGGGACAAAGCATAATAGACACACCAAATAAGATGAACACACAAAATCATGCCAAATAACTTCATGTGGGGGCAATGAACTATTAGAGAAATTTAGCATTGTCCAATTAAATTACAAAACCCATAAAATTTACTTTTACCTTATATTTAGATCACAGGACACTTAGTTTGGAATTCTTTATAATTAGATAAAAAACCATTATCCTCTGAACAAACATCTAACACAATTTTACTTTTAACTTATATTTTTTGGTAGGGAAGTTAATTATTGTCTATAAGTATTTTGGGCAGACCTAAATAATGACATTTTGCTAAGGAACTATACCAGTTATGCAAAGTGTTCATATACTAAAAGAAGAAACTTTATAAACTTAAACTGTAAAGTTAATAACGTAGAAGCTACCTACTGTAACTAAACTAAACCAGACACCTATTGTAACTAAACCAGATGCTGAGAAAATCTGCTGCATTAAATGCAAATCTGCATCACAGCTACTACTGGCCTGCTGCCCCATTGATGGTGGTTTTCCCCAAAAACCTAAAAAGCCTTATTACTCTAACAATAGTACAGTACTAGGCCACCTAAGACACACTTTGCACCATTTTCAAGCAAAGCCTTATTACTCTAACAATAGTACAGTACTGCCACTCTTTTACTCTTTTTTTTTTATTTTAAAAACTCACTGTTTTATTCTGTTCTACTCTTACATACAGGGGACGACTTTAAGGCAAGCAGCAAAACCACCATTTTTATATTCTCAGGATCAGCTATGTACATTAACTTCAGTCTCCACCTTTATTCAACACAACAAATGGCATAGAAATCATCTCACTATACCAGCAACTGTACAACTTGCCCACCAGTTACAACAGGTATCTTCCCTAAACTCAATGTTAACAATAAATACAAGTCTTATTTGTTTAGTTGATACTTTTCAACAAGAAATATAACTGATAGTTGATACACTATTTATATTTACATACCATCCATTATTACATGACTTTAATGAATTTCACCTTAGCAACTTTAAATGCTGGTGGTTTTAATATTCTGACCAATTTTATCATTAGGTTAGTGACCCAAACCAACTGCCTTTAAAGCATTTCAACTTAGCAAGTTTACATGTTGGACTAATATTCCAATCTGTTTTAATAAAAGCAAGCGGACAATAGAAGTGTTTTGATTTTGAACCACCTTAAATATTCATATCATGTTCTAGATAGCCTCACTTCATTTGGGTAATATATGAACCAAAAACTTTGTGTATTTAATGAACATAGATATTCCTACTGCATTGTGACACATAGAGCTCAGTTATAGAGATATTTACAAAGCTGAGCTGAATTCATTTTTTGGATTAAATTCTAAAAGATACCTCACTACCACATACCTGTCATAATTATGGTTCTATATATTACTCAGTTTACTACATTTACTAACAACAACAAATTTGGTATAGACATATTTTAAAGGAGTTTGCAGAAATCACACTTTATCCTAGAATGGACAGAAATGAGAATGTTCCCAGAGATGCAGCAACCAAGGGTCGCCAAAAAAGGAAATTTGGATTAACTTCCAATAAGAAGATTTCTACAAACAGAATTGGAGAGAATTCTACCCCATCAACTTCTAATCAACAACTTCAGTCTACAACTGTCACTCCACTATCTGATATTACAAATACAACTGTGACTCAAACCTATCAACATTATGCTCCAACTTCTGCCTTGCCATATGGTAGCTCTAATAAGTTTACTCAACCAAGTGAACAACATGTTAGAAAGAGGCGAGCCACTCATTTGGGTGCTATCGGGGTAAATCTGATCAATAGGTTTGATAACACCAATAGAGATGTCAACACTGAAAATATAAGTTTGCCTTCTACTTCAAGACACACATTTCACGAGCAGTTACAGTCTGAACAATATACACAAACTCATACCTCACAGGTTTTGAGTGATAGTGATGATGACATTAACAAGGGTACAATACATTTGTTTATATTTCCACTTGCCCAAAAAATGTATACAACCTTCCTCATACATGACATATTTAACTACTATATCTAGATAGAGGAGCTGATGCCAATTGGAGCTCAGATGATGATAGGGAGGACTTACCCTTTTACGGACATCAGCAGGCAAATCTGAATGAAGGTATTTTATATTCAATGTCACATTAATACATTTCTACTTCGGCTATTTGCACATCTAAAATAATTTCTTTCCCAAGTAAGTTATTCTTGTTGAACCAAGGACAAACACTCTTTGTTTTGTATGATAATAAATTACATTTTATCTACTAATGGTTACAGTTGTATAAAAGTACAGGACATGAATCAAAGGGCAGGATAACTTAAAGTGCAGAGGCTTGGAGGAGAAGCTATCCGGAGTTGAAGACCTAATTGTTATTTGCTTTTGATAGGACACAATGTAAGATCCTATCATTTCAATTATATAACTTTTAGTAGTTGAGAGATGATGTTTTTAAAAATATAGATATAGTGTTAAAAGCCTAGAAAAATATTTTATACAAACGCATGCATGCATAGGCAAGGCACGTAACATGAGATAATGTTTTAAAGCATATAATCGATTTTATGCTTCCTTCACAGAGCACATAATCGATTTTATGCCTATGGTTTTTTAAAGGAATATGTTTTGGAAAGAAAACAATCGATTAACGGCTTTGTGTTTTTAAAGAAGAGAATCGATTACACTCCTATTTTTGCAAACCACATAATCGATTCTTAGCTACTTGTTGAAAGAATAAAATCGATTATATGCTTCCTTCCATAAAGCAAATAATCGATTTCATGCTTCTTTTTTTAAGCAAAGAATCAATTTCATGCTTCCTTCCATAAAGCAAATAATTGATTTCATGCTTCTTGTTTTAAGCAAAGAATCGATTTCATGCTTCCTTCCATAAAGCAAATAATCGATTTCATGCTTCTTGTTTCAAGCAAAGAATCGATTTCATGCTTCCTTTCAAAAAGAAATCAATCGATTACTCACTTATGAGTTATTTCCTTTTTAGAACAAAGAATCGATTATCACTCTTAGTTATTCAGGAACATAATCGATTCTAACATTTTACAAAATCCTCCAACGGTCATTTTTTTACGATCCCTATAAATAGGGACCTTGACTTCACTTTCAAAACACACAAACACTACACGATTTCCAGATCTGAAAAAGAGAAAAAAAACTTTCAGTGTAAAATCATTTTTTCAAAGTTCTTCAAATCTAAATCAATCATCTCTCTCATCTAGTATACTGTTACTCTGCTGAAGTGATTGGTTCATAGATTTTCTCAATTGTATTCATCTTCTACTTGGTTATTGTGAAATCCTGGGAAGCGTTCTTGGGTCGTTCAATCGGAGAGATTGAAGTCGTTCTGAAATCCTGAGAAGTGTTCTTGGGTTGTTCAATCGGGGAGATTGAAGTGGTTGCGAAATCCTGGGAAGTGTTCTTGGGCCGTTCAATCGGGAAGATTGAAGTGGTTGCGAAATCCTTAGCGTGGAGCTCGGGTTCTCAATTTGGGTAAATTGAGATTAGCTATAGGGAAGTTGCTTGCTTGTAAAACGTTGAAGAAGTTCTTCTCATATAGTGGTTGTTATCAAGTCCAAAGGTTGCAAAGCCGGAGGTCGAGGACGTAGGGCTTTTATCCCGAACCTCGTAAAATTCACGGTGTATCTCTTTCCCTACTCTTTTACTTTACCACTTGTATTTGCCTATTATATTTGACATCAGTGCGCTGCATCTGTTTATTTGATTAATGCAAAATATCACTGTAATTGGATCTGTCATAGGTATAGCTTGCTTAGGTACTGCATATAGTTTAAATCTTATTTTCCGCATTTGATTTAAACTGGCATTGTTAATATTTTGAAAATTAAAAAGAATTCAAGTTTAGCGTATAACCTTATTCACCCTCCTCTATGGTTATCATAGTCCAACAATTGGTATCAGTAGCTAGAAATTGCATATAGAGCTTAACATCTCGCAATTTTATTTTATTTATTTTTGATCATGGGTTCATTTATGAAAGAGGGGATGTCCTTCTATAGGCCTCCCTTGTTTGATGTGACTAACTATGATTATTGGAGTAGTCGAATGAAATGTCATGTGCAGGCTATAGACTTCACCTTATGGAGGATCGTTGTTGATGGACCACTTATTCCTATGAAAGTCAAAGTTACAAAACCTGGTGGTGCTGTTGACGGAGATACTACTAAATCTCAAGTTACTGGTAAAGCAGAGGAAGTACCTATTGAAGATTTCTATTCCATTGACCTGAGTGAGCTGAGAATGTCTGAGTTAGATAAAATATCTCAAAATGCCAAAGCAATGAACATTCTTCACTTATCTCTATGTTAAGAAGAGTATGGAAGGGTAAAAGGTTGTCATACAGCTAAAGAAATTTGGGACTGTTTGGAAGCAACACATGTCGGTACAAGTCAGGTGAAAGATACAAAAATTAGAATTCTCACTTCCGAGTATGAAGCTTTCAAAATGAAGGAAGGTGAATCTGTTGCAGCTATGCACCAAAGATTGAATCTGATAGTAAACAACTTGAGAGCACTTGGGAAGAGGTATTCAACAAAAGATTTGAATGGGAAGATTCTTGCATCCTTGACTAGTGAATTATTTCCTAAGACTTGTGCTATCACTGAAGCCAAAGATATTTGCACTTTACCTCAAGAAGACTTGATTGGATCACTTCTCGCATTCGAGGTCGTGTTGGCTACTAAGAAGGCTCAAGAAAATGAAGTGGTCAAAGAAAGAAAGTCTCTTGCTCTTGCTGCTAAAACTCCTAAAATGGCAAGGAAAGAGGTTGAGTCTGATGAATAATCCGATGATGAAGACATGGATAAAATGTTTGAAGAATTCATGAGATTCAACAAGCTTGGGAAGGGTGACTACTCAAAGAATTCTAGGTACAACAAAGAAGACAGTTATGAGAGAAAAGATGATCAAGCAAAATGTTTTGAATGTAATAAACCGGGTCATCTCAAAGTGAATTGTCCAAAGATAAAATCCAAGTACCCACAGAAGAAAGCCATGAAGGCTACATGGGACAATTCTAATAGTGAAACTGATGAAGAAGAGGAGGTTGCAAATGTTATTTGTTTTACGGCAAATGACACCCCTGAGGCTACATGGGACAATCTTCCCACCGATAGTGAAACAGATGAAGAAGAGAAGACTGCCAATGTTGATCTTCTTATGGCAAATGATACATCTAAGGTAATTCTTAATAACCATAGTCTTTCTGATTCATTTGAGCATGATGATTTATCTGATGATGTGTATAGTAGTCAAGACTTGAGTGAGGCTTTTGAAGATCTTTATAATGAACATGAAACTCTTTTGATTAAATATAAAGATTTGAAAAAGAGCAACAAAAGCATGTTCACTCAAGTTAAGACTCTTGAGAATGAGGTAGCTAAGTTGAAGAATGAGCTACATAAAACTAAACCTTTCAACCTTGAGCTTCTTGAGCTTAAACAAAATTTTGAAAAAGTCAAGGTTGAAAATGAAATTTTGAAAGAATCTTTAAAAAAGTTTGAGGTAGGTGAAAAGACCTTAACCAAAATACTTCACTCCCAACATGAATATGTTGATAGGAGAGGTATTGGGTATGAAGGTAATTCCACCTCCTCTGTTTTGAAAAAGAAAATGACTTTTGTAGCTGCTACTTCAAGTAAGACACCTACTAATTTCTCTTGCACTTATTGTCAAAAGGTAACCATAGCTCTCATAGATGCCCTATTCGTAGATTGTGTGAGCTTGATACCCTTATACCTGCTTGTAAGAAACCAAGGTGGATTGTGAAAACAAACCCCTTGATGACTAACCCACAAGGACCCAAAGAGAATTGGGTACCAAAACTTTCAACTTGATTTTAGTACAGGTATGCTTCAAGGTATGGGGTCAGACTGGTACCTTGATAGCAGAGACTCGAAGCTCATAACTGGAGACGCAAAAAGGTTTTTAATACTCACCCCCAGAAACAACGGTCATGTGACTTGTGATAATATCAATAGAGGAAGAATCCTCGGTAAAGGTTAGTTTTGTGGTGGATCTTTGATGTATTTTTTTAGTTAAATATGGTACCTAGTTGAACCAAGTATGATGTATTATCTCATGGATATCCTATTTTCTTTAATATTTTTTTCCTGCGATGGTCCACTCTCTTTTGACTAATAGCTGTGCCGTTCGATTCACAAACTGTGTCTCACGTTCACTTTTTGATCATGACAAAAACGGAAAAATATAGGATTGTTGTATGATGCATATAGAATTGTCTCTTTGCATTCTACAATTACTCATGGGGATCATCAAGTAAGGGGGAGCATAGCATTAAAATGTGCTTGTTATATCATATGCTATGTGTTTTGTATGTTTTCCCTCCTTTTTGATGAAAAGAAAGGGGGAGAATATATTTGTTGCTATTTGTGCTTATAATGTAATTTGTTATGCTTATGGGGAGAAATACTTGCTGCTATCTAGTAAATACTTGCTGCTTATGTTTATGCTTATGCTTAGGGGGAGCTTTTGCTATTGTTTCTTGTTTATTGCCTCCCTATGCATAATGTAATTTGTTATCATAAAAAAGGGGGAGTTTGTTGAACCAATGACAAACACTCTTTTTTTGTATGATAACAAATTACATTTTATCTACTAATGGTTACAGTGGTATAAAAGTACAGGACATGAATCAAATGGCAGGATAACTTAAAGTGCAGAGGCTTGGAGGAGAAGCTATCCAGAGTTGAAGGCCTAATTGTTACTTGCTTTTGATAGGACACAATGTAAGATCCTATCATTTCAGTTATATAACTTTTAGTAGTTGAGAGATGATGTTTTTAAAAATATAGCTATAGTGTTAAAAGCCTAGAAAAATATTTCATACAAACGCATGCATGCATAGGCAAGGCACGTAACATGAGAAAATGTTTTAAAGCATATAATCGATTTTATGCTTCCTTCACAGAGCACATAATCGATTTTATGCCTATGGTTTTTTAAAGGAATATGTTTTGGAAAGAAAACAATCGATTAACGGCTTTGTGTTTTTAAAGAAGAGAATCGATTACACTCCTATTTTTGCAAACCACATAATCGATTCTTAGCTACTTGTTGAAAGAATAAAATCGATTATATGCTTCCTTCCATAAAGCAAATAATCGATTTCATGCTTCTTGTTTTAAGCAAAGAATCGATTTCATGCTTCCTTCCATAAAGCAAATAATCGATTTGTTGCTTCTTGTTTTAAGCAAAGAATCGATTTCATGCTTCCTTCCATAAAGAAAATAATCGATTTCATGCTTCTTGTTTCAAGCAAAGAATCGATTTCATGCTTCCTTTCAAAAAGAAATCAATCGATTACTCACTTATGAGTTATTTCCTTTTTAGAACAAAGAATCGATTATCACTCTTAGTTATTCAGGAACATAATCGATTCTAACATTTTACAAAATCCTCCAACGGTCATTTTTTTACGATCCCTATAAATAGGGACTTTGACTTCACTTTCAAAACACACAAACACTACACGATTTCCAGATCTAAAAAAGAGAAAAAAAAACTTTCATTGTAAAATCATTTTTTCAAAGTTCTTCAAATCTAAATCAATCATCTCTCTCATCTAGTATACTGTTACTCTGCTGAAGTGATTGGTTCATAGATTTTCTTAATTGTATTCATCTTCTACTTGGTTATTGTGAAATCCTGGGAAGTGTTCTTGGGTCGTTCAATCGGAGAGATTGAAGTGGTTCCGAAATCCTGAGAAGTGTTCTTGGGTTGTTCAATCGGGGAGATTGAGGTGGTTGCGAAATCCTGGGAAGTGTTCTTGGGCCATTCAATCGGGAAGATTGAAGTGGTTGCGAAATCCTTAGCGGGGAGCTCGGGTTCTCAATTTGGGTAAATTGAGATTAGCTATAGGGAAGTTGCTTGCTTGTAAAACGTTGAAGAAGTTCTTCTCATATAGTGGTTGTTATCAAGTCCAAAGGTTGCAAAGCCGGAGGTCGAGGACGTAGGGCTTTTATCCCGAACCTCGTAAAATTCACGGTGTATCTCTTTCCCTACTCTTTTACTTTACCGCTTGTATTTGCCTATTATATTTGACATCAGTGCGCTGCATCTGTTTATTTGATTAACGTAAAATATCACTGTAATTGGATCTGTCATAGGTATAGCTTGCTTAGGTACTGCATATAGTTTAAATCTTATTTTCCGCATTTGATTTAAACTGGCATTGTTAATATTTTGAAAATTAAAAAGAGTTCAAGTTTAGCGTATCACCTTATTCACCCCCTCTAAGGTTATCATATAGTCCAACAATTCTAACATTGGCGATCCTTTGATTGAATGCCAATATTGTAATGCATTGATGTGGTACCAACAAAGGATTGATAAATACAGACATGCTGCAATGCCAAAGTATCACCTCTGTTGTGGGAATGGGAAGATATAATTGCCTCTTTTAAGACAACCACCTACATATCGTCATCATCTTCTTTTCGATAGTGACTTTGCAGATTCCAAGAACTTTCAACAGAATATCCGTCTCTATAATATGATGTTTTCATTCACCTCACCAGGAGCAAAACTTGATCATTCAATCAATAACGGTCGAGGTCCACCATGCATCAGAATTCAAGGTCAAACATGCGACAGGATTGGTAGTTGGTAGTTTGTTACCTCCAGCAGATCAAACACCAAAGTATGCACAACTTTACATCTTTGATACAGAAAATGAAGTCGAAAATCGCATCAATTCATTCAGGTAAACAAAATTAGGCATTTGATTTAATTTCTACATTAACTAATTTAATTTCAATGGGAATATATAATATGTTTCTATATTAACTAATGTAATTTCAGTTTTAAATTAACGATCCAACTAATTATATTAAATACTTTGCAGCAATAGCACCAAAATTGACAAGGACATTGTAAAAAACCTTATTGCAATGCTAGATCGACACAATACGCATGCAAAGTCTTTTAGAATGGCAAGGGATAGAGTTAGAGAAGGAAATGTTCAAAATCTGAGAGTAAGGCTAATTTCAGAGAGAAATACTGATGGAAGGGTTTATAATATGCCAACCGTATCTGAAGTTGCAGCATTAATTGTTGGTGATGTAGATACTGCTTCTCCAAGAGATATTATTCTTGAGTACCAAAGTGGATATCTCAAAAGAATAGATGAACTGCGTACAAGCTACTTAGCCTATCAATATCCATTGTTATTTCCTTATGGTGAAGATGGATATAGAGATGACATCTGCTATGTAAATAGAGGTGGGCGTGAAGGTGCAAAGAGGAATAGAGTTTCAATCCGAAGTGGTTATCTTTTAGAATTCAATCTAGACTACAAGAACCACAAACAATTTTGAGATCACGGAGACTCTTCCAGCAGTTTTTGGTTGATGGTTATAACATGTTGGAGTCTGAAAGATTGAATTTTATAAGGAGAAACCAAAGTAAACTTAGAGTTGATAAATATAAGAGTTTAAACTCCTCGGGTCAACAAAACAGCCAAGCTTCTAGCAAAGGGAAAAGAGTCATCTTGCCATCAAGTTTTGTTGGTAGCCAAAGATATATGAACCAATTGTACTTTGATGGAATGGTAATATGTAGTCATGTTGGTTTTCCTGATCTTTTTATAACTTTCACATGCAATCCAAATTGGCCGGAAATCCAGAGACTATTAGGTCCAATGAACTTGAAGGCACATGATCGTCCTGACATCATTTCAAGGGTTTTCAAAATGAAGTTTGATGAACTTTTAAATGATTTGAGGAAGAAGCATGTTCTCGGGAAAGTGCTTGCATGTAATGTTTTTATGTATACTTGATAACTCTAACAAGATCTTTCAATTCCTTTATATATTTGCCTTTAACAAGTACAACTCATCAATGTCTTTTTTCTTTGTCCAGATATGTACAGAATTGAATTTCAGAAGAGGGGGCTACCACATGCACACTTACTCATATTCCTCCACCCAGGTAGCAAATATCCTAGAACCGATGATATAGACAAAATAATTTCAGCAGAAATACAAGATCGTGAAAGGCATCCAGAGTTGTACAAGTTGGTTAAAACACACATGCTTCATGGTCCATGTGGTAGATCTTTCCCTAATTCTCTTTGCATGAAGGGTCAGAATTGCTCAAAGTTTTTTCCAAAAAAATACCAACCGGAAACAATTATAGACAAAGATGGTTATCCAGCTTATAGAAGACGAAATGATGGAAGGACTGTGCTCAGAAGTGGTGTTCATCTAGATAACCGCCATGTTGTGCCATACAACCCAGTGTTGCTATTGAAGTACAGAGCACACATCAACATGGAGTGGTGCAATCAAAGTGATTCAATAAAGTACTTCTTCAAATACATCAACAAAGGGTATGATCGCATAACTGCTGCAATTGAATCTGGAACAGCTGAAGGAAATAATCAAGAGAAAGAGCACGATGAGATCAAACAATATCTTGACTGTAGATATGTATCACCCTGTGAAGCTGTATGGAGGATATTGTCTTTTCCAATACACGGAAGAAAACCAGCTGTAGAAAGGATGTATTTCCATTTAGAAGAAGAACATAACATTTACTGGAATGAGAATCAGACAATTGACGATGTTCTATTAAGACCAAGTCACTGAGTCAATGTTTACCTCTTGGATGGAAGCTAATTCAAAATATCCAGAGGCAAAAAATTTAACATATAGCAAATTTGTCTCCAAATTCCCATATGTCAAGACCAAAAGGAGTTGGAAACCACATTCAGGTGGTTACACTATCGGCCGTCTTATTTGGGTTCCACCCAATACTGGAGAGCTTTTCTATTTACGGTTGCTGCTTACTGTTGTCAAAGGTCCTACAAGCTATGAAGATATAAGGACAGTTGGAGACAAGACATGAGACACTTTTGGAGTAAGCTCTTGGATTGCTTGAAGATGACAAATAATATATTAATGCAATTAAAGAAGCATTTCGCTGGGGTTCTGGTCACTTTTTGAGAAAGTTATTTGTCATCATGCTTTTATCCAATACTCTTAACAGGCCAGTTGAGGTTTGGAATAAAACAGGGCATTGGTTATCAGATGGAATTTTGTATCAACAAAGAAGACTAACCCAAAACAAAGGTAAAGTTTATTTTCAGCAATAAATATCACTCTTTATATCTGTTTACTATCTAACTACAACACTATTACTATTCAGATATATATTTTCAACCTTTTTTACTCTTTATCTCTTCAAATGTTAGAAAGTGCAAAATTTACAACTATCTTTTCCAATAGATAAGAAAGTGCAGAATTTACAACTATCTCCTCCAATAGATTAGAAATATCTTTTTTACTGTTTATCTCTTCAAATGTTAGAAAGTGCAGAATTTACACTTTCCTATAAGCAATAATCAATTTTAGTAGATTTTTTTTGCAACTTCCTGAATAGATTGAGAAGATTTTAGTTAATTCATGTATAATACATATCTTTATATCTCATGCATATTTAAACTGACTTGCCTCTTCCCTATATAGATTTGCAACTTCCTGAAGATATAATTGACAATCTTACTTTAATTGAGATTGAGAAGATTCTACAAGCAAATAGAAAAAGTCTCAGAGACTATGTCTCAATACCATATCCAAAGGGATTTGTAATTCATCACACAGGAAATAGACTTATCCTTGAAGAGTTGAGCTACAATAGAGAAGAATTAAAAAGCCAATTTCAGAGACTATTCTCCTCATTAACAAGTTAATTTTTCTTTTATTAAATACTTTGATTCCAATAAACTTTCCTAACGAATCAATTAATTGACTATATGATCACTCAATGTATGATGTCAAATAATAGATGAACAAAGAACAATATTTGACAGAATCATGCACGCAGTCAACAACAACTTAGCCATTGTATTCTTCCTTTATGGTTATGGAGGTACTGGAAAGACTTTCATGTGGAATACTTTGGCTGCAGCATTACGTTCTCAAGGTCATATTGTACTAACTGTAGTATCCAGTGGTATTGCATCTTTATTGTTGCTAGGAGGGAAAACAGCTCACTCAAAGTTCAAAATACCTGTGCCTGCTATGGAGAACTCCACATGCAATATTAACCAAGGGAGTGAACTTTCTGAACTATTGAAAGCTACAAAGTTAATCATTTGGGATAAGGCTCCTATGACTCACAAAAATTGTTTTGAAGCACTTGATAGGACAATGCGAGATATCATGGGTCTAAGAGATGATGATTCGTCTCTTGTCGGAGGCAAGATAGTTATCTTTGAAGGTGACTTTAGACAAATTTTGCCTGTTGTCCCTATGGGAAGCCGTTTTGATATTGTTCATGCTTCACTTAATTCATCATATATTTGGGATCGTTGCGAGGTTTTGACTCTGACTAAGAACATGCACTTGCAAGGTAGTTTAAACAATACTAATTCCGAAGAAGTTTGAAAGTTTATTCAATGGATCCTCGATGTCGGAGATGCCAAAATAAATGAACCAAATGATGGGTATGCTGACATTGAAATTCCAAGGGAACTTCTAATTACAGATTTTGTGGATCCTATTGAGGCCATTGTCAAAACAATCTATCCAAATTTGATACAAAAGTACAAAAAATGAAGATTTCTTGACATCAAGGGCAATTTTAACATCTACCATTGAGATCGTGGATGAAATAAATGAATACGTATTGAAGTTAACCCCAGGTACGTTAACTATCTTTATGCATTTTCAACTCTTCTCATTACTTTTGATGAATAATAGTTAGTCTTTACATTGTATAGTTCATAACTTCTTTTGCAATATTCTGTCAAGTAGGTGAAGAAAGAGAGTATCTAAGTTGTGATTCAATAGATGAATCGGAATCTTCTGAAAGTGAAGCATACCAAATGTTGACCCCTGAATTTTTGAATTCTTTGAGAACTTCTGGCCTTCCAAATCATAAAATTATATTGAAGATAGGGACTCCCATCATGCTTCTTAGGAATCTAGACCAATCAGAAGGATTGTGCAATGGAACTAGATTGATTGTTACAAGACTTGGTAATCATGTCATAGAAGCAAAGATCATGTCGGGGAAAAACATAGGAAATATTGTATATATTCCAAGAATGAGAATGTCTCATTCACAACCACCATGGCCTTTTAAATTAATGAGGAGACAATTTCCTATTGTTGTATGTTATGCTATGACTATTAAAAAGTCTCAAGGGCAATCATTACAAAATGTCGGATTATACTTGCCTAGATCTGTTTTTAGCCATGGTCAATTATATGTGGCACTTTCAAGGGTTCAAAGCAAAGAAGGATTGAAAGTACTTATTCATGATGGCCAAAACCAACCACTTACATCAACAACAAATGTTGTCTTCAAGGAGGTCTTCCAAAATCTATAACCATCGTAAGTATATTAAAACTATTTCAATATATCATTACCATTCGTTTATGAGTAGAATTTTAACTTTTGTCCCCAAATATATAATATTTTAGGTGCCAAGGAGATGAAGAATTCTGTCTGGAGACTACAAGGATCGATACATTTTGAATTTAAGCATCATTTTTGCTACTTACTTGATGCTCATTTCGTTTAATTGCTAATATTACTTGCCACTTATGTTGAACTTCAGGCTGTAATATTTCAATAACTACCTATAGAAGCCTTTGATGTATGTAGCACTATAATTATATACTACAACACTTATCTACTTTATCTACATTCAAAAGTTTAGTATTTCCATGATTTCAAATGCACAATTTCAGTTCAATACAAACACAAAAAATGACACAACCTGTGCGGATGCACGGGTATTCGACTAGTCTTTTTTAAAGCTACTGTCATCTTTTGCATCACAAAAGTTGCAAAAGCAAAGTATAGAGCTACCGTGTCATACATATTAAATTTATCAACTATTTAATTAAAGCTATCATCATTGACATGCATGGTAATAAGTGTTACACAAGTACCGGATGAGTCATGTATGCTTCATAACCTTATAATAAACTAGAACTTCCTCCCGTGTGATGCAGACAAATATGATTATTGAAAATATACTTAGTATTATATATAATTTATTAAATCATTTAAACTAATAATTTAGTTCAACACAATTATGTTGGTTAATTATTTATTCAATTATTTTATCTAAATATGAAACAACAAAAAAAAATCCTTAAAAAACCTATTAAAAAAATCATTTTGAATAGTTAAACTTTTTCTGAATCCTAATATACCCCAAAACATACTGCTTACTGTTGCACTTTACGTATTTTGTCCTGAAATTAATTTTTTCACAAGACCAGTTATTGAGGAATGAACTTTGCGTATTTGAACATTTAATTTTTTTTCTTAACTCTCAAAAACTCTAAAACACAGTGCTTAGTGTCGCATTTTAAGTATTTTGTCACGAAATTAATTTTTTTTCCACCAAACTGGTTATTGATGAACGAACTTTGCGTTTTTGAACTGTTAAAATTTTTCCTGAACACTAAAATACTCCGAAACACACTAATTAGCGTTTCACTTTATATATTTCTTGATTTGTGGGACCTACATATTCTCATTTCTAAACTCATATTATGATTTGTGGGACCTACACACCCTCATTTCTACACTCATACCATGATTTGTGGGTCTTACTTCCTATCATTTCCCTCCAAAAACTTACTTCCTAAATCACTTACATTCAATTTAGCCTTAAGGTTTAAAGATATGACAATAATTTTCAATGCTAGGAATTTAAAGCTTCAATCGAAAGGCCTTAAACAAAATGTTATGGCTCAAATCTTTCCACTAAGCTTTCCATCTATGACTCAAATATTTCCACCAATCTTACCATCATCCAAATATCAAATTCTTTTCCTTTGAACTTTACCAAAAAAATATCAAATATTAATTGCTCTTTCCATCTATTTAAATCTCAACTTTGTCTTTGATGCCTTCAATCTTCTATGGTTCCTCTCCTATGTTTCCATCTCTTCTCTGCCATAATAAACAACAAAAATACTCATCAAACTTCAATTTTTGAAACCCCTAGAAACTCAGAAATAGAAACAAAGTGGTGTTCGGTGGAATTGGAGAAAATATATTATACCAATGTATCGAAAAATCTCTTCTAAACTCAAGATCTATGCCTCAAGATGCAATCCTTTGCAGAAACTATACTGCAAAACTAAACACACAAGAAACAAAATATTAGAAATAGAATGAGAAGACGAAGATAAAGAGATAAAGAAATAAGAAGAAGAAATCTCACAGTGAGAGAAGAAGGATGTAAACAACACAAAAGATTGAAGAGAAGACACATATCTTCTTCTTCATTTGTTAAATTTGAACCTTTTTTTTTAATTTACTCCTTCAAAGCTAACCTGTAAAAAAAAAAGAAAAATAGCAATCTTGGTTTAGTTTCAATTGTTTATGTTATATATTGTTTTTGTTTTAAAAATATGTATATATTTGAATAAAAAGGGGAAGAATCAGTAAAGAAAATAATGTAACTAGAAGTAGAAGGTGTAGAATTTTTTTAGAAGGATTCAAGAAAAGAAAAATAAAAACAAGTGAGAAAGCTTAAAAAAAACAGTGAGGAGGAACCTTCCACCGAAAAATAGTCTTCATCCCCACCCACAAAAAAACCTTCCACCGTTGGAGCATCACCACCGCTAGTTTCACCACCATGTTTTTTCTCTCTCATTACCAACCATCACTGTGCTTTTTCTCTCTATCGTAACCAACCACCACGTTTTTTTCCTCTGTCCACCGCCAAACACCCATGCTACCACCATCTCCCCTCACCACCGAAGCCCACAACACCCGCCACCGTCACCCCCACGGCCTCACCCCCTCGCCACTCTCCAACCGACTCATCTCTCTCTCCCCCCTCCCCCTCCCTCTTTCTTCTTTGTTATTCTCTTCTCTTATTTCTCTCTGTCCTGAACTTGTGTATGTGTGTGTGTGTTAGGACTAGGGTAGGGGTGGACAAACAGGCGGGTTAACCGAATTCCATTTCAAAACCCCAAATCCGTCGAAAACCATAGTAGCTATTTTCTGGCCCACATCCGACCATTTGAGAGGCGGTTTTAGAAGTGTCGGTTTCGTCGGATGGCGGTTTTCGGCGAGCGGATTCGTTCGGTTTGGATAGAAGTTGCTAAACGGTGTATCTTATGCTGCCAAAAAAGAGAAAAAGAGCTTGACTGAAAAATATTTACAAAGAAAATGGAGGAAAGAGAGAGATTAGGGGAGGAAGAAGACAATGAACGGTGAGTTTTTTTTTAGATAATTATTTTAAAAAAAATGTCATTCTTTCTCGTTTGAAAATCAAACAATATTTTTTAATTAATACTACAAGAAGAGGTAGTATAGCTGTGCAGAATGATTTGAGGTGTACTATTAATTTATTAAAATATTGTAGTAAGTTGATTAGATGTGTGCCTGTGCCCCACATGTGTTGTGACATTGGAATAGTATAGCTGGCAGTACAAGAAGAGGTAGTATATCTGTCCAGAATGAGTACAACTTTTGCTGCACATTTCTTTTTCGGGCGCGTTCGGTTTACTATGGGTAAATTTTTACTGATCCAATTTCGTCCGCAGTAACCTATATCAACTCGTTTTAGCAATCTGTCAACCCGTCAAACCGAATTAAAGCAACCGAATTCTTTTAACTTGCTCGGTTTATGCGGGTCTCGGTCGGACAAAAAAATTTGTCCAGCCCTAGACTAGGGTTAGTGACATTTTGTGTTCAAGAAGCTTTTAGGTTTTTGTCTTGGGTTTTCTCCTTTTTTTTCTTTACTTTTATCTTTTTTTTCCTTTTAATTGGGTTTAGCACATTTAAACAAAACCTGATAACTTAGTGGTTTTTCTCGGTACCCTCACAATATCCCCCTATACCCCCATAAATTATGATATTCTCAAAATGCCCCTATAAATTTCTTCACACGGATTTATCTATTTTAAAGATAAATCCGTTTTGGAAAAAAAAACAAAAACAGATTTATCTTTTAATTAGATAAATCCGTTTTAGGAAAAAATGCAAAACAAATTTATCTATTTATTAGGTAAACTAGTAATTTACCTGTGCATCCGCACGGGTGACACTGTATTTGTTATAATTTGCTATTAATCTACATTGGTAATTTTAATTTCCTCTTATGAGTATTCATTATATCAAATGAAGATCAAAATTTATAACGTTTACTACCAAAACTAACGGTTTTTTTTTTGTACCCCCAACATATCACCATATACCCCCATCATAATTTGATAAACCGAAAATACCCCTGCCAAACTAAAACTCGCTCGGATTTACCCCCACTCAAGGTAAATCCGCTTTGTAATTTTCCAAAGCGGATTTATCTACCAGATAGGTAAATCCGACTTTTAAATAACAAAGCGGATTTACCTTATGTGGGGGGTACATCCGCTTTTAAAATTAACAAAAGCGGCTTTACCTAATGTGGGGTAAATCCGATTTTCTTTTTTTTTAGGGAGGAAATCAGATTTATCTTTTTTAGGTAAATCTGCTTTGTTATTTTCCAAAGCGGATTTATCTACCCAATAGGTAAATCCGACTTTTAAATAACAAAGCGGATTTTCCTTGTGTGGGGGTACATCCGCTTTTAAAATTAACAAAAGCGGATTTACCTGATGTGGGGGTAAATCCGATTTTGAAATTAAAATTAAAATTAATTTTTTTTAGAAATATAAAATAGATATGAATATCGGTCGTCTTTTGGTTCTGTTTAGTGTATTGTTCGTTAACATCTGACGATGTTGTACGTCGGGTGAATAATTTAGGCTAAAAAATCGGTTTTCGGGCAACCTACTCAGATTGTAATGAAACCACGGCTATTAAATCCGAAAAAATCAGGGATCAAGACTCCTGAAGAAGGGTTTTTTCGTGATAGGGGAGCTCAAAATCCCAAATTCCATCGTTTACTATTTTTTATTAATTTTTTTAATTTTTCATAATCTCCAAAAACTCTGAAAAAATTTGCATAACCTTATTTTGGTTTTATTAGATTTATAGTGGTGTTTTTATAATTTTTAAATTAGTTTTGACTCTTTAACGGATTTTTAGTAGTATTTTTATAACATTATTTAAAAAAATTAAATAAAAAATAGGTATTTTTAATACACAAAGCGGATTTAACCCACACCTAAGGTAAATCCGCTTTTAAAATTAACAAAAGCTGATTTACCTTAGGTGGGGGTAAATCCGATTTTCTTTTTTTAAGGGAAATCGGATTTACCTACTAAAAAATAAATCCGATTTTGGTTTTTTCCCAAAATCACCCTATGTAGGTAAATCGGATTTACCCTATGTAGGTAAATCACCCTATTTTGGGAAAAAACCAAAATCGGATTTATTTTTTTGTAGGTAAATCCGAGCAAATTTTTTAAGTGGGGAGTATTTTCGGATTTCACTTTTATGTGGGGGTATATGGTGATATGATGGGGAAAAAAATCCCAAACTAAGGTAATGAAAAGGCCCATGTAGTAGCCTATTACTTGAAAAAAGGGGCCCATTTTAAGAACACAATCCATAACTATTTGGTTTGGTTACGACTTTTTGTAAAGTTGAGTTCATTGACATTTGTTTCTATTTGAATTAACACTATACCCGTGCATATCCGTGCATATGCACGGGGTGTTATCGTATTATTTTTATTAATAGACTTAAACATATTTTAATTAGTACGAACATTACCCTATGAATATCAATATTAATTTAAAGTAGATAAACAAAAAGTTTCAAATTGTAATTGAGTTAGTCCGAACATTACCTCGTAAACATTTACCAGCAATATGTAATATTTCCCGTAGAGATTAGAAAACAAAATTGTATTAAAGTTTTAACCTTTCCAAATTGTAATATTTCCCGTAGAGACTAAATAAAACTTATTGATAGAGAAAAATAGAGTATTAAAAATGAAGGAGAAATCTACTATCTATCTATATCATTAACCTACTACCAAAATACCAATCTTACCATTTTCCCAACTAAACAATTTAAGGATATTTATATGTAACACCCCGGTTTTTCTTACATAGAAAATACCAAGATATACAACATAACATACATCAGAGATAACTTCCGCTTTTTAGATATTGAACACAAACTAAAAACTTGATAAAAATTCATCAAGCGATCCCTGATAGCAATAAATAAACCTCCCATCATCCTAGTATTCAATATCCAATACAGAAATAGCGGAAACGATTTATAACTTCTAATATCAATACAAGCCATAACATCGAAAATACAATGACAAAACATGAAGGGTGAGATAACATTATCTCAGTGAGTCCTATCGAGACCCCTTACTAACACTCGCGGTTCATTATGTATCATTTTAACTCGTGGCCCTAATAAGCGACCACGTGAAAACCTCTCCTCGAATTTAACTCGTAGTCCTGATAAGCGACTACGTGAAAATCTCATTTACATTGCTTAACATATCACCGAGAACCATTTTCTATTCCCGGTGAACCCATTCCACTGACCATTTTCTATCAAGCGGATTGACCATTTTCTAGAAAGCGGATTCCACATGGGCCTAGGTTCATAGGGCTCATGACTTCCCCTCCCCTAGTACACTACCTCTTTAATAGGGTCGTCACCCTAGACCTCTATTTATATAATTTATATAAATACACCCGCATTGGACCGTCTCATGAACAATCAATATTACCCGTATTGGGCCGTCTCTTATACTTGACATAAACGTAACATAACCTCAACCTCAATGGACATTTCAGTCCGTTTTATCCCTTCGTGACATTACCTCACTCATGGTTACTAACATTCGTTTAACATTACTTAGAACATATCACAATTCAGTCCAAACATCATTATTTCAATCACAATCATAATTACCTAAATCACAATCAACATAATCATTTCATTTACAATCAATATCATAGAATTAACCTCAACCTCATGGGACTTATAGTCCACTTATCATGACATAACATAATCACATTTAAACATAACATGACATTACCTCAACTTCCTGGTCATTCACATAGAACCTTCGCATCACATCAATCATTTATTCAATACATAGGGTTGGGGAAGAGATTAGAATAGGTTTGGAATCAATTAAGAAGGCTTTGGACCCATTTTAAAATCTGGGACAGAAAGATCAGCAAGGGTCGTGCTGACTTATCAGCATTTCTAAAAATCCTGCTTTCGTGTGAATTCCCATTCCGATCGATTCCGAAACTTATTCCGATCGATACCCAATCATAACAACACATCATTCAGCAACAACAATCATCATAAACATCATCAAACCTTCCATTCTCAATCATTCAAATATTCATAACAAAAATACATTTTCGTAAATGACGGTTTTTGACTCGAAACTTAACAAAACGAAAACCAAAACATATATTCAGTCACAACCAGTATTTAACACGAAATTTAATCCCTAAGCGAGTGTAGAACTCATCATAGTGTGATGAAAATCACAACAACAACCAATACGAAATCCAAGCTATGCTCAATCGATCCAACTCTCCGAAACGCTCTCCAATTCGAACTCGAACTACCCGAACTACTCCAAATCCGAATTCCAGCAGCTAGAACCCTCTCCTTGCTACTCCAATCTACAATGCAGCTCCTAGATGACTCCATCCAGCTCCCAATCACAAGTCTTTAACTTTACAACCGAAATTGCCAAAAACCGATTTCCTCCTAGCTCCAAACTTCCACAACTCGAACTCCAAATGCCCAATTCTTTCAAAACAGAACCAGAAGCGCAACCCAAACTAACTGAAACTACAATGTGGTTGGTTAAGGTGTTTTGGCTACTGATTATGAAGACTTAGCTACCACATGCAAAGGCACAAGCTCCATTTTTCTCTTTTGAGCTTGAATATTCGAAAATGGTGAAATGGTGAGTAGGAAGAGGATGTTGATGATATGGGTGTCAATGGGTAGAGATTGAGGAGGGGATTGCAATGGTATGAAAAAGGAGAACATGCATGGTGATCTTGAACCCTCACCCTCTCTTCTCTCCTTCGCCAACTCTCTCTCTCTCTCTCCAAGCTCTCTCTCAATTTCTGGTTTTCAACATTTAAGTGTGTGTGTGTGTGTTTTGTGTTTGACCTGGAAGTGAGGGAAGAATATAAGTGATTTCAGCTGAAGGATAAAAAGGATACGAAAAGACCTATATACCCCCACTACACCAGAATTGTCGAAATTAGTCGCACACATAAGCAGCGCTTGCCATAAAAGCGCTACTCAATCTGTAAAAAATTTAACAATGGGCAGCGCTTGGTTGGGAGCGCTACTCATTCATGTACGGGCTAAATCAATTGGCAGCGCTTTATGGGGTGAGCGATTTCCATTGATGAGAGGCGCTGAGTGATGCACAGCGCTTGGGGTGAGCGCTGCCTATTGCTGATTCTCGCTATACGAATAGCAGCACTTTTTGGACGGAGCGCTGCCAATTGGAGAAACGCGCTGACTAATGAACAGCGCTTTGGGCTGAGCGCTGCCCATTCCTTAACTCGCTATACGAATAAGCAGCGCTTTTCTGTTGGAGCGCTGCCTATTCCTTTAAGTTTATTTTGTTTAATTTCGCGTCTTCCTCCCTCTCACTCTCACTGTCTCTTCCAACGCCTATACTCACGGTCTCACTCTCACTCTCTCACTCACGTCCCTATCCCTCTCACTCTTACACTCCATTTACATTTTTGTTCCCTCTCACTCTCATTTTCGTTCCCTCACACTTTCTTCCCTCTCTCATTTTCGTTGCCCACTACCTCTCACTCTCACCATTTTTTTTGTTGGGTCCGTACGGAGCTTTTCCATTTTCGTTGGGTTCGTGAAGCTTGCATTTTCGTTCCACTTTCACCAAAGGTAATATATATATATATATATATATATATATATATATATATATATATATATATATATCATTGCATTTTGTTCTAGTTATTTTAATGGCATATTGGAACCTTAGGTTAGATGATTCATTGTTGATGCTTGTTGAAATGTGTAGGTGTAGTATTTATTGAAATGTCCAAATGAAATGTAGGTGTAGTATTTGTTGAAATGTCCAAATGAAATGCTTGTTAATTTAATGTTGCTCTAGGTTAAGGGATTCTTGTGTTGTATTTATAAATTTGAAAACTTTAGGATTGATGTTGATGATTTGTTGTTTAATGCGAATTTAATGGCATTGCATTTTGTTCTAGTTCTTTTAACGGCATTGGAACCTTAGGTTAGATGATTCAATTTTGATGCTTGTTGATTGGTTCTTTGAAAGTAGGTGTAGTATTTGTTGAAATGTCCAAATAAATGCTTATTAATTTAATGTTGCTCTAGGTTAATGGATTCTTGTGTTGTATTTATAAATTTGAAAAATTTAGGATTGATGTTGATGATTTTTTGTTTAATGCGAATTGTTTGTTAGGTTTTGCGAGTTTGGTTTGCCGGAGCTTCGCGTTCATTGTTCGAGTTCGTACTGGTTCGAGTGTTCGTTCTAGTTCATTCGAGTTCATTGTTGCTTCCACGTGTTCAGGTACTTTTGTTGTTTTCTTATATTTATTATATGAAGAATGACATTATGGAAGACATTAAAGTCTTTGATTTTTTTAGCTGAAAATAGTTGAATGTCTTAGCTTCAAAAAAATTGTTCGTTGTGTGTCTTAGCTTCAATACTTAGTTTTAATTGTTTGATAATTAATTAACTAATGACATAATGCAGGTCGAGTGGAATGTTAAGGGTCAGCCAATTGGAAGAAATGGCACACAGTTGATTACCTTCGTTGGTAGTAAGGTAAAACAAATGATACCAATTACAATCACTAATTGGAATGACAAAAAAAATGCCATTTTGTGGAAACAAAAAGAGGAGTTCTGGTTAACAATACAGGTATATAATTTTATATCTCTTTAGTTATCTTATTTAATAATTTTGTAACCATATATATTTATATCATTTTCATTGAATATGTGTAAGCAGAAATTTTTTGACGTGGACGAGACTCGAAAAATCTGGTTAATGAAGGAAGCGGGAAAGTTACATCGGAATTTCAGGACTAGTCTAACAAATAAATATCTCAGAGATCATAGTGGAAACATCAGATGGGAGCCTCCACCACTATATAGTGGATTTATTACAAAGGAGGATTGGGGTATATTTGTTAGAAAACGCACTGAAGATCCAGAATTCTTGGTTAGTACTATAATCTATTAAGTTATAACTTAAAATATATTTGACAATTATATATTATGCATTAATGTATACTTATCTCTCTAAATAGAAAACAAGCCAACAGAATCGAGGGAGAGCTTCATGTTGTGAGTACCCGTATAGAGGCGGTGCTAGTGGATATCAAATACGTATATATGTATTTCGAATAATATAGTTATATGTCATTGTGTTCAGTTGTTTGAAAACATATTGGGGAACAATCAAAGACCAAATGGATACCGATAGTTGTAAGTTTTTAATCAATGTTCTTATATATTTAATTACATTATTTTGTGAAAAAATGTATTAAATTAAATTTAACATCTAACTAATGTTTTGTTTTGTAGTGTCCAAAACAACCCAATAGCAATGATTGTGGGTATTATGTAATGAAATTTTTGAAGGAAATTATTACCCACAACCAAACGATTATTCCCCGACAGGTATCTAGAATTCTTTTTGATTTTGATATAATAATAGTTAATTTCATTTAACCATTTCAATTCTAATTTTATTTATTTATATAATTTCAGTATTTTCCTGATTGTCGGGTGAAGACATACTCTGAGGAACAACTAGTTGAGCTTAGAGGAGAGTGGTGCCGTTATGTCTCCCGTTTTTTTTGATTTTGGATAGAATATGTAATACTGTAAGTTGTTAGCGTTTGATTTGGATACATACAACTAAGCTAGTTTTGGTTCATATTGAAGTTTAGCTAGTTTTGGGTACATATGAATTGGATAATAACTTGTTAGCTAGTTTGTTTTGGTTCAAGTGTAGAAATGGAATGAATTTGGAAACTTAAACACTTGTTAGCTAGTTTTGGTTCATATTGTAAGTTTAGCTAGTTTTGGGTACATATGAATTGGATAATAACTTGTTAGCTAGTTTGTTTTGGTTCAAGTGTAGAAATGGAATGAATTGGGAAACTTAAGCACTTGTTAGCTAGTTTTGGTTCATATTGTAAGTTTAGCTAGTTTTGGGTACATATGAATTGGATAATAACTTGTTAGTTAGTTTGTTTTGGTTCAAGTGTAGAAATGGAATGAATTGGAATGAATTGGGAATGAATTGCTGAATGTTTGATTTGCCTTTTTGGATACATAATGTTTGATTTTTGCCTTTTTGGATACATATAGCTAAGTTAGTTATGATTGGAATGTTTGATTAGCTGGTTTTGATTTTGCTCATAATGTTTGATTTGAATTGGAATGAATTGGGAATGAATTGCTGAATGTTTGATTAGCTGGTTTTGATTTTGCTCATAATGTTTGATTTGCCTTTTTGGATACATATAGCTAAGTTAGTTATGAGTATATATGTCCAGGAAAATTGCAATTGTAAAAAGGAAAATAACAAAAACAGAAAAAAAAATTACACAATGGGCAGCGCTTTTAGGAGAAAGCGCTGCTCATTGCCTTAGCGCTATTACGAATAGGCAGCGCTTCTAGGAGAAAGCGCTGCCAATTCGTAAAAGCGCTAAGGCAATGAGCAGCGCTTTCTCCTAAAAAGCGCTGCCCATTCGAAAATGCGCTAAGGCAATGAGCAGCGCTTTCTCCTACAAAGCGCTGCCCATTTGGAAATGCGCTACGGCAATGAGCAGCGCTTTTTCCTAAAAGCGCTGCCCATTGCTATAAATGGGCAGCGCTTTTAAAGCGTTGCCCATTATTAGAGTGGAATCAGCAGCGCAAATATTAGCAGCGCTCAAAAGCGCTGCCCATTAATAAAAAAAGCGCTACCCATTAAAAAATCTGTAGTAGTGCCCTCCACTTAACTCTCTTCTAATCCCTCATTTAAATTCCAATCTACTCAACCTTTGTACTGATTTTACTATATCATATGGTATGTTGTGCAATGTGGCATAGTCCATCTGGTTTATAAAAAACAACAATATGTTTCAGAATAGGAGAGTCAAGGAGGGTGTGCATGTCACAACGTCCTCCAATAAATTAGTATTTTCTTTGTAGTTGCAAGGGTAATTTTGCACATTCCAGAATACCTATTTTGGTTGAATTGCAAATGAAAATTAATGAGCATTCGATACCTATGGTCATATGATTTTTCGATAATTGATGGTCCTATTGGTCTTGTTTTGGAAAATTATATATTTGTTAGTTATATTTGAAATTTTTTTGCTTGATCCTTGTTCTGGATGGTATCATCAGTCTACATCTTTGCATCTGTTAATCTTTGAGATCTGCATGCTAACCGCTTGGTTTAAGTCCAAGATGAACCTGAAAGGATGGTGCTAACGGGATGTTCTTTTTTCTTTACTAGAATCTTGCATATTGGTGTTCTCAATCACTGGAACAGGCTCTTGAATATTCTTGTGGTATTGATGGATTTAAATTTCAAAACTATTCAACATAGAATCGACTCCCCTAAATGTAGTGATTTTACAAATACCATATATCCAGCTACCTTACCTAGATATTGAATTATTGCTAGTGATACTCCACTTGTGTGCTTGGGCATTCAAAAGGTTCTCCATGAAAATAAAAAGGAAATCAACAACAAATATAAAAAGAAAATTCAAGATGAAATCTATCGCAGTTACAAAAAATTACATATTTTTGAGAAAAAAACAAACAAATAAATGTTTTAATGCATAAATATTTGATTGATCTGATCTCATCAGATCAATCAAATTTTGTGGATTAGATCAGAGCTGATCGAAAGAACAACCTCAGCCCATGGAAGTTCCTTAATAGTTTTGAAAATCACAAACATTAATTGTGTTCAGCTTGATTAAAAAATGAGCAAAGTCGAAGAGAAAGGTAACCTAGTCTTTCATTCAGGATCTTTTCACCCATGGTAAAGTTATCATATGAAGCGAACGACGAGATGCATTTATCTTAATTATGATTACTTGATTCAACATTTTATGTCGTATACGATTTTATCACCACGATTTTGTTTGCCTCACGGGTTAATTTGAGATTCTTTGATTATCATGATTGGCCAAACCCTAGGGAGTTTCACATATTTTATGGCCACGTGAGCCTTTTATGATATTCAAAAGCAATTCAATTTCTTCGCAAAAAAATCAAATCTCATTTTTTAAAAGAATGAGTTGGGAATGGAAGAAAAACTATAGATGTGAATAACCCGATTGTCTGTGTGATACCTACAATCACATGGGCTACTCAACGAAGGAGAAAACTGAACACCTCTATTAGAAGAGAACTGCATGGCTCTCGTTGCAAGGGTTTTATCAGTAAAGTAACCACTCCAAACACTCGTTAGTGATGTCACTCAGTGAAAATACGGGTATGACGAACATGTGACAAAACGACTACATACAATGAATGTTTCTTCTCTTTCACTTTCAAAACAGCGAAAAAAATAAAAATCATAATTACCTACAATGTATAAAAAACAACAAAATAATAATTTATTGGAAGATAAAGTAGACCCTTCACTCGAGAGCGCTTGAGTGAGATGATTTGAATCTCTTCTAGCATAACTAAAGTCTTAGGTTCGAATCCAGTCTTAAGAATACAATAATGTTAAAACTCTTAAGATAGTGTTTTGCCACCCATTGTGGTCCTACTCAGCTCGAGAGTACACAAGGATGCTTCGATGCACTTAAGCCCCTAGTTATGGGTTTGATTCTTTGTGGAAGACGAAAGAAATATCTCATATATGAGGGGTGGTAAATAGTCTAAAGAGTGACAGATTGGCAGCACAAATGCAATGAACAATCACCTAAAAAAAGATGGAAAATTGAAGACTCCTATAATTTAAAGAAATAGCCATATAAACATCTTGGATCATCTAATTATTCTCTATGCTATTCACTACGTACTTTGAATCGAACTAAAAAATCACATTGAGCCGAAAAAGCCTCAAAAATAACATTAGTTGGACTAGCTGATCATTGAGTAATAATATATGTATGGCTTTCCCTTTATGCACCTGGAATCTTGGAGAATAAATATAAAATTTAATTCGGAAGAAAATATAACTTCAAAATTAAAGTGCAACTTAGAATTCAAACTATTCTTGTTTATATCATGAATTCGGAAATCATTGTTAAATCAGTATCATATTCACTACAACAACGAAAACAGCAAAAGTGTTATTAACCACTAGGGCGATCACCGTGCGCCGCACGGGGTGTGGTGGCGATGATAATGGTGAAAAAATTTTATACCGACACATGATATGTACAATGACAAACGTCAATGGGTGTATGGATTATGGGGTACCCAGTACTAACGTGAATAATGGTGAAACCATTTTTGTGTTATGAAAGCAAACATGCCGGACGGATGTTTAGATGATGACGACATGAAGTATTTAGGGATAAATGGTTACTTGATGATGTGTAAATAGAAGGTTGTACTGATGTGGGTGTACTTTACATTTGGGTGCACATGATGTTTAAATTTCTAGTTGTAGGACAGCATGCATAAAACAAAATGTATTGTAGAGAAGCACATTTTTTCAACATATCCACTGTTGAATGTCATTTCGTGCGCTTCCAATTTGTCAAATGTGAACTCTTCCATTTTTGTCAACCTAGCCAAATGACTTTTGTGTTGCGCCACAGTAGCCAAAGGACTTTTGTGTTCTGCAATAACTTTTGTGTTGTGAAATTTTTTCAATTTTCTAGGACAATCACCCATGCAATGCACGGGGTGTGTTAGAGATTCAATGGGTGCATGCAAAGGTGTGGTAGAGTTACATAATACACTATAATCAATGTAATAATAATGGGAAGTGTTTGTGAAAAAGCCAAATATATTATAGTTACTAATAAGTAGAGTTACATAATACACTATAATAATATCATTGTGGACCAACTAAACACACAAAATGAAGATGACCAACTTGGTTGGTCCATGCAATTTAAAGTGGCGGGGAGCCGGTTTCCTGATGGTTGGTTGGTTTGGACTTTGGAGTCCAACTATATAGCCCTCGGTTCGATTCCTGCAAGAAATGGAGAAGAGAGGCCTACTTAAAATTATAGTATTCAAATTCCTTTATGAAAAAACATCAATCAGTAGGATATAAAGGAAATACGAAAGCATTTTAGATTATTATTTTGTTCTGAAGTTGAGTGGGGAACAAAAGCAAACACTTGGGAGGTGTACATCAATTACCAATAATGATGAAATGAATTTTAACTTAAGGAAACAGATTTAATGAGGTTAATTTATCTATTTTGTTGTGAACATCAAGCAGACTTAGTGAGGTTAATTTTGATGTTTGAAATATAGAGGTAAATGGATTAAATATCAGATAAATCCATCAAAATTAATCTTGGATAGTATGTGCGGACAGAGAAAATCAAACAGCAGAAATGGAACAAATTGTAACATGCATAAGCAACTAAGCAAGGCTAGATATTATTTGAGTTACACAAATGGAAGAACCAAACAATTTGATAATATTGAAAAATCTGAATTTGCTTGCCACCACATGTAAAAGGGGAGATGAATAGAAAACCTTTTTATCAATTTGCCATGATTCATGACACTCTGTACCCACCACATGTAGTCCACCAGCAGCCACAACTTGCATTCATATTCATTCTTAAAAAGAAACATGGACGCAGAAATTGATGATCAAAGGAAAATATTGGAAAAAAAATGATTGGTGTGTTCAAACGAAAATGCATTTCAAAACTCTCTTCAGATGGAAGAGAAAGCTAGTTTCTATTAATAGGCAAAAAAAAAATGTAGTCTAAAACTGAAACCCACAAATTTAAAGTCATTCATTCAAAATAAAACAAAGAAGAAGAAAATGATAGTTCAGAATTATTTTGAGAGGAAAATAACTGGTTGTATGATTTGTTTTTGGTTTGGGATGTTTCGATTTTAAGCAAGAGAGACAAATAGTGACATAAAGAGCAACACCGAGAAAGAAAAAAGATGAATATACAAACCTGATTTTGGGCTCATTTGTAACACCCCAATATTTCTAACGTGTAGATACACTGAGATGCACATCTGTGTCAACAATCAGAGGACACAATTCATGTTTAGATATTGAACCTACTAAATTTTTCCGAAATAAAAACACATTGTCTCGGATCAACTTGTCTGCAAGTCCATAAAATTTACTTGATCCTCAACTCAAACGGAATACAAAGTCTATTGTTCAATATCATAACCAGAGAAGCGGAAAAGGTTTATACAACTCATATCCAATACAAGTTACATAACCATAACAGAAAATAGCAAGAGAACTGAAATCGGAAATTCAAGACTACAAGTCTTCGGCATCTCCATAAGCACGTCATCTACTCGTGCTGCCTTGTCCTCCTCTTACCCTGTTTCTCTCTAAAAACCACAATAATGATAGGGTGAGATAACATATCTCAGTGAGTTCTACCGTGCCCCCTCACTATCACTCGGTTCAATTATAAAACCGTTGCAACATAGTTAAATTTATAAATTATTTGCTCATATATATACTTAGCCCATTACCGACCGTGCAACAGCCACAATCTCGGCATCTAATGTGCTATTCATTTATTTTTAAGCCTTGTAAGTTACTTTACCATTACAAGCTTACCAATCAAGACACCGACCGTACAATAGCCACAATCTCAATCGTGCATTGAACTTAGCATAACATCGTCCGTGCAACAGCCACAATCACGATAAACCCCCGTTAGTAACTATTCCATAACGTTTCCAGGGCCTAGGGTAGGAGCTTATGACTTCCCCGCCTCGTATGCTATCCGTTGGGTCGTCACCCAACTTGATATAATTTATATATCACACCCGCATTGGTCCGACTTTTATATTCGATATGATCTATATCTATCGTGGTTCTATAACCCGTTTTGATGAACACGATACTAGACATTCGGCGTTATAATACAGTACCAAGTTGGACAAGTAATCCATTTTATTATTCAAAACATGTACTCACACACGGTCTACTTTTCGGTTTTTTCGGATATTTATACTTTCAAAACCCTTTCTCAAAAATCAAGTTGAACACCTTCAAAACAATGATTTTATCAAGGTAATATCATCATAATTGGTTGGAAGAAAGATTAGAAGAGGTTTGGAATCGAAAGGAGCGGCGAAACGAAATTTTGGCAACCGGTGGCAGAAGGTCTTGCACGCCCCGTGCCAGACCTTGCACGATCCGTGCTAGACTGAAATTCCACACATAAAGTCTAGCACGACCTGTGCTAGAGGTGGCACGACCCATGCTGCCTGTAGCAAATTCGCTATTTGTTCGTTTCGTTCCGTTTCGCTTCTCCGATCGCTTCCAATCGAAACCCAATCCAATTTCCAACAAAACCATCAACATTCCAGCAGTATACTGGTACCATTATAATCCACATAGTACATGTATATTTTTATAAAAAAAAACGTAATACGCGATATTTTAGAAAAGCGGTTTTCGACTCAAATATCGTTTCGAAATCAGAATATCGAGTATATCAAAATCATCAAGATCAAAATGCCAAAACCCTATACGTGAGTAAAACTCACCGGTTTGACGAACTCGCGAGAAATCACGTCGGAACACGAAACGATCGAACCGTAACCACACGAACAATCCCCGTAATCGTTCCAACCCGCTTTCAAACGAAACCAACATCTCCTATTTCGAAACTTGAGCTTCTTTGCTACTGAACTTCTTCCTAACTGACTTAGTTCAACAATGAGGGCTCAACTTTGCCAAGAACTGCATCCCCCATGACAGCCCACAACATGAAAGCAAGAAAATTGAGATTTTGTCAACATTGAGCTTCAAGCTCCATCCATCGCAATTCGAGTTAGGAGAAGAATGGAAAGGAAAGGAGCAGAGGTTACTTACATGCAGGGATGATCCATGGCTTTCCCTTCCCCCTTCTTCTTCTTCCTTTCGCCCTAATTTTCTCTTCTTATTTTCTCTTCTTATTCTCTTTTCTGTTTTCTCTAATTTTAGCGAGGTTCGGGATAAAAGCCCTACGTCCTCGCGAGGTTCGGGATAAAGCCTAAGGAGCAGAGGTTACTTACATGCAGGGATGATCCATGGCTTTCCCTTCCCCCTTCTTCTTCTTCCTTTCGCCCTAATTTTCTCTTCTTATTCTCTTTTCTGTTTTCTTTTCCTTCCGGCTGAAATGAGAGTGAAGAGAGGGCCCTTATGTTTTAATGGGCTGAGGGTTAAATGGTTGGAAATGACCAAAATGCCCTTGGCTCATTAATTCATTTTAATTCTTGTTTTTGCCTAAATTTTCTCCTACTTAGTCATAACTTAACGTTTTCTCGACTAACCCATATCTGATTCACGTATTATTATTTCCTTCTTCTAAGAAATTATTTATAATTCTCGTGAATCACATTTTAAAATTAGGGATGTTAAGAAGAAAGCAACAAAAATATCTAACCACTTTTCTAATATCATTCACCGGTAACCGAACCAACGGGTCCGCCTCATGAGAGAGAAAATGTTTATAAGCCTGATCACAAAGCAAACGTGTCGTTCTCATTTCCCATCCCTCTCTTTAAACCATGGAATCCACTAATCGACGATACTTTGACTCTCTTCCGCGTCGATAAACTCATCGCCGAACAAGTGAGCGTCCGTTTCTCCATTCTCACACCTCGTTCTGTCAGTTTCTTCCTCCTCCACATTCCTTTTCTTGTTGCCGGAAAAATTAGCCGGCGTTGTCACACAAACTAAACGGTCTCGTGATTTTGCCTTCTTCGCTTTTTTTTGTGCTTTCTCTATAACGACTTCATAAACTATTTTGGTTACATTACCTGTACCATTTGATTGTTTTTGATCGGATCCATTTTCGTCGTCGGAATTGTAATCATCGCCGGCGACGTCGAAGTCAAGTTAGTTGAACTTATATAAGATAACGTTAATAAGTTTCAAAAATTATTAATAGGTAAGTAAAACTTAAGAGTTCAAATTAGTTGAAGATAAAGCAGCGACATGTTAGATCTTAATCTCAGTTTAAATGCGAACTCGACCGATTCGACTCATGACAGCGACTCGCCAGTGACTTCAGAGAAGTTTCCAGAAGGCTCTTTGAATCAAATGGTGGAGTCAGGAACCTCAAGTTCCTCCGTGGTCAATGCGGATGGTTCAGGCAACTGCGCAGGCGACGAGGACTTGTGTTCCACACGCGCTGATGACGTGTTAACCTTCAATTTTGATATCCTTAAGGTTGAAGGTTTAATAGACACCGTAACGAAAGAGCTGTTTCCGGTGATTGGAGGAGGAGCTAAAGGAGTGGACGAAGGTATGTCCGGGAATTGGCAGTGGCTGGCTACGACGTCGTTTCCGCCAAGGAATGAGTCGGCGAATTTCTCGTTCTGTCAGTTGGGTGGAGAAAGCGAGATGAAGATGATTCAGCCTCAGCAACTGGTGAAAAAGAGTAGGAGGGGACCAAAGTCTCGGAACTCGCAATACAGAGGAGTCAACTTTTACAGAAGGACCGGAAGATGGGAATCGCATATCTGGTTTGTAAATTTCTTATAATTTTCTTTGGTGTATAAGTTTCTTATAATATGAAATCGGCTTTGATTTATTATTATTATTGTTGTGATATCATCTAATTCACAGTTAGTTAGTTAGTTTAGCTGTTTTCATTAGAAAATAAGTGATGGGCTGTACTTTCACCTGTGTAATAAAGGGTAGTATAGACATTTCATTTGTAAGGGTATTAAATCCCAAAAACTGAAACAGTTGCATCAGTTGTAAGTAATACACAATTCTGTTAAAAATCAATCTCTCTTTTATTCTACTCGTCTTCTCTCTTCTTGAACAGTGATTTGTGTGTTCAATGGTGACATTGATGCATTGACATGGTATCTAGAGCTTTGTTTTCAGAAAGGGGATCTTGGGGGAAACACGAGTGAAGTGATTCTTTTGTGAGGTGTGCGCATTCGATCTTGTTCTTGTGATTCACATCGAATTGCAAATCAAGATCAAACGAAATCACCCTTTCGGTTTCGTGGGTTAGGGAAACACGAGAAATTGAGTGATCGGAGTAAAAGAGAAGATGAACGGAGGTAGCGGTGGCTTGAATACCAAATTACCGGTGTTCGATGGAACGAATTGGAATCGTTGGTCGATTCAAATGAGAGTTCTTTTTGGTGCGCAAGATGTGGTGGAGCTGGTGGATGATGGTTATACTCCGGTGGGGGAAGGTGCTACGGAAGCTCAAAGAAACGCACAACGCGATACAAGAAAACGGGATCAAAAGGCACTTTTCTATATTCATCAGTGCGTGAATGAGAAGGTGTTTGAAAAGATTGCAGAAGCAAAATCGGCCAAAGATGCTTGGGACATACTGGTGCGATGTTATGGGGGAGATGATACAGTGAAGAAGGTCAAGCTGCAGGCACTTAGGAAGACATATGAAAACTTGAACATGAAAGAAGGAGAGAAGGTTGCAGATTACGTTGTGAAGATCATGGAAATCACAAACAAGATGAAGACTTGTGGTGAAGCTGTTACAGAACAAATGATCGTTGAAAAGGTATTACGTTCTTTAACCGCTAAATTTGATCATCTTAGAGTAGCTATAGAGCAATCTAAGGACACTAGCACAATGAAAATTGATACACTACAAGGTAGTTTAGAAGCACATGAGATATTAGTGGATAGTAGAACTGTGGAGAAGGAATCAGAAGAAGCACTTAGGGTTCAAGTTGTCAAGAAAGGGAACAGTTATAATAATTCAAATTGGAAGGCCAAGAAACAAGCATGGTTAGATAAAAACAAGAAAAGTGGTAGCAATAGTGAGAATAAGGCTGAATCATCTAACACTAGTAGTAAAAATAACAAGAATTTCAATAAGAAGAAAGGGGCTTTTGATAAGAAGAGGGTTCAATGTTTTAATTGTGAGAAATATGGACATTTTGCGGATGAGTGCTGGTCTAACAAGGATAATAAGAAGGAAGAAGCAAATATTGCTAAGGGTGACAGTGATGATGATGAACCTGTATTGTTAATGGTCACTACAACTGATGATGGTACAATAATTGAGATTTGGTATATGGATACGGGGTGTTCCAACCATATGACTGGGAACAAGCAATGGTTGATCAACTTTGATGGGTCTAAGAGGACTAAAATCAGGCTGGCTGATGGTAGTTACTTAAATGCAGAAGGAATGGGAAATGTACTGGTAAAACTGAATGATGGCAGCAGTGTGCTAATAGAAGAAGTGTGGTATGTGCCAACAATGAAAGGAAACCTCATGAGTGTGGGGCAATTTCTAGAGAAAGGATATTCTGTAACTATGGAAGATGGAGAAATGATCTTGTTTGATCATAAGAAGAAGCAACTGTTTAGGTCTCCACTTGAAAAGAATAGAACATTTAAGGTTAAGATTGAGGCAAGTGATGCTAAATGCCTTAGTGCAATTGAGTGTGATGGTACACTATGGCATAAACGATATGGACACCTAAACTATAGGAGTTTAGGTCAGTTGAAGTCCAAGGAACTAGTGAATGGCATACCAGAAATGACTGTGAGTGACAAAACATGTGAGGTGTGCACAAGAAGTAAACAAGCAAGACTACCATTTGCAGCTGAACTACCTAATAGAGCAACTCAGGCTTTAAGTGTAGTTCACTCTGATGTTTGTGGTCCACTTGAGGTACCTTCCTTAGGTGGCAACAAATATTTTGTGACATTTATTGATGAATTCACTAGGATGATATGGGTGTATCTGATTAAGCAGAAAAGTGATGTGCTTGAATAGTTTAAGAAATTCAAGGCCTATGTGGAGAAACAAAGTGACTGTAAAGTGAAGGTTTTAAGGAGTGATGGTGGTGGAGAGTATAACTCCACAGATTTCAAGAAATTTTGTGATGATCAGGGCATTGAGCATGAATTTACTCCACCCTACACACCTCAACACAACGGTATTGCTGAAAGAAGAAACAGAATGATACTTGACATGGTAAGATGCATGCTTAAGCAAATGCAATTACCAAATACACTATGGGGTGAGGCTGTGTCTACTGCAGTGTACATATTGAATAGGTGTCCTACTAGAAAATTGAAAGACAAGGTGCCACTAGAGATGTGGAGTGGTAAGAAGCCAGATGTAGCACATTTGAAGGTATTTGGTGCTGTGTGTTACAAACACATACCGGATGCTAGAAGAAGGAAACTTGATGACAAGAGTTGTCCAATGATACTTGTAGGGTATCATTCCACTGGTGGTTACAAACTCTATTGTCCTACCACAAATAGAATTGAAGTTAGTAGAGATGTGGTTATAAAGGAACAAGAAAGGTGGGATTGGAACTCAAGTACAGCAACATATGTTAACACTGACAGTGTGTTACTTGAAGAGGATCATGATGAAACACCA
Source organism: Astragalus membranaceus (assembly GCA_039519185.1). NCBI lineage: Eukaryota > Viridiplantae > Streptophyta > Magnoliopsida > Fabales > Fabaceae > Astragalus > Astragalus membranaceus. The sequence continues at coordinate 115,390,998 of CM076850.1, forward strand.
GTACAAGAAGAGGAACCTGGTCCAATGGTAAATGAAGAACAAGAACACATGCAGCAGAGTGAGAGTGACTCTGGATCTGATAGTGAAGTGCAGAGACATGACAGACCACAGAGACAAAGAAATCAACCTGCAAGACTTGCAGATTTTGAACTGATTGGTGATGATCAGATTAACAGTGAAGGGGATTTGATTCAGTTTGCAATGTTAGCTGATATAGAACCACTAAGTCACACAGAGGCTGTGAAAAGTGAAGTTTGGAGAGCTGCTATGAAGGAAGAACTGCAGTCTATAGAGAGAAATAAGAGCTGGGAGTTGACTGTATTGCCTCAAGACAAAAAGGCAATATCAGTAAAATGGGTATACAAGGTTAAATTGAAACCTGATGGAACTGTGGCTAGACACAAGGCAAGATTGGTAGCTCGTGGGTTTCTACAAAAGGAGGGTTTAGACTACAAGGAGGTGTATGCTCCTGTAGCTAGACACGAAACAATAAGGTTGGTTATAGCTCTAGCTTGTAGTAGGGGATGGACCTTGCTACACCTAGATGTTAAATCAGCCTTCTTAAATGGTCCATTGGAAGAGGAGGTGTATGTGACACAACCTCCTTGTTTTGAGGTGAAAGGCAAAGAAAGGATGGTGTATAGACTGTATAAGGCTTTGTATGGCCTTAAGCAAGCTCCAAGAGCTTGGAACAAGAAGATAGATGGATTCTTCCTTGATTGTGGATATAAGAAATGTGCTGTGGAATATGGAATATATGTGAAAACATCCAATAAAGGCAACATGACTCTTGTATGCCTTTATGTGGATGATATCCTGTTGACTGGTGACAACAAGAATGAAATAGACTCAATCAAAATGAAGTTGATGACTGAATTTGAAATGAGTGACCTAGGAAGAGTCACCTACTTCCTAGGAATGGAGTTTAAGTACACAAACAAGGGAATTATCTTACATCAGAAGAAATATGCCTCTGAGATATTGAAAAGGTTCAACTTAATGGAATGCAAGATTGCTGCAACTCCTGCAGAGGTAAACCAGAAATTGATAGCTGATGATGACAGTGAATGTGTAGACTCTACTGTGTTCAAACAACTCGTAGGATCACTAAGATACCTTTGCAACACAAGGCCAGACATATGCTATTCAGTGGGAATGGTTAGTAGATTTATGGAGAAGCCCAAGATGACACACTATCAAGCAACTACAAGAATACTCAGATATGTGAGGGGAACAATGAAAGCTGGTATAATGTTTCCTGCTAAGACAGAACACAAACTCTGCAGTTTAACTGGTTATTCAGATAGTGACTGGTGTGGAGACAAAACTGATCGAAGGAGCACTACAGGGTATGTATTCATGTGCTATGGAGCTCCTATTTCATGGTGCTCAAAGAAGCAACCAGTAGTTGCTCTCTCCTCTTGCGAGGCAGAGTATATTGCTGGTGCTACTGCTGCTTGCCAAGCAGTGTGGCTCAGATCTGTAATGACAGAGCTGAAGATTGCTGATAATGGTCCAATTAAGCTCTTAATTGATAACAAGTCTGCAATAATGCTTGCCAAGAACCCAATTTCACATGGGAGAAGCAAGCATATCGAGACAAAGTTTCATTTTCTTCGTGATCAAGTTGAAAAGAAGGTGCTGGAGATTGTCTACTGCAACACACAAGCTCAAATTGCAGATGTGTTTACTAAGGCTCTCAAATCTGAAGTATTTGTGAAGTTCAGGGACAACTTAAATGTTGTAATGTTTGAAGATGTCTGAAGCATATTCATGCTACTGTTTGTCTGCTATTTCTGCTGTAATTTTGAATTTCTGTTATACTGAAAACAGGTGAATTCTGCATAACTGTGAATTAGGGGATGGTGTTGTGATATCATCTAATTCACAGTTAGTTAGTTAGTTTAGCTGTTTTCATTAGAAAATAAGTGATGGGCATTTCTGTACTTTCACCTGTGTAATAAAGGGTAGTATAGACATTTCATTTGTAAGGGTATTAAATCCCAAAAACTGAAACAGTTGCATCAGTTGTAAGTAATACACAATTCTGTTAAAAATCAATCTCTCTTTTATTCTACTCTTCTTCTCTCTTCTTGAACAGTGATTTGTGTGTTCAATGGTGACATTGATGCATTGACAATTATTATTGGTCTTTTGTTCCTTTGCTTAATTCATATTGAGAAGGAAATGCATCTGTTTATGAAGTTTGATTTTGGTAACTCCTGGTTGAATTGCACCTAACATTTTTTTGGGTTGTATTTTTGTAATTTTCTGGTATAGGGATTGCGGGAAACAAGTGTATTTAGGTATGAGTTGTTAATTTAGGAAGAGATTATATTCCAGGATTTACTATTTTAATGATAGTTTTAATTTTGATGAAATTCGTGTTACTGCTTGTAGGTGGATTTGACACAGCTCATGCTGCTGCTAGGTACATCTTTGCACATATTTTGATGTGTAATATAAAAACTGAACGCATTCGTACTTCTATTTTCTTAACAAATAGCAGTGTTGTTTGTTAGAATTTGATTGTTTTGTTCTTGAATTGACTTGGAAATTTCAACATTAGAGCCTATGATCAAGCTGCTATTAAGTTTAGGGGAGTTGATGCTGACATCAATTTCAATCTGGGTGATTATGAAGATGATCTTAATCAGGTTAGAGAACTCAGAAGTAGTAATGAATATGGAATTAGATGGAGCATATGATATAACTTTCAGTTTTCACCATTTCGTTACTTATGGGCGGGCAGGTAAAGAATTTATCCAAGGAGGAACTTGTGCGCATACTCCGTCGCCAAAGTACTAGTTTCTCAAGGGTGAGTTCAAAATACAGAGGAGTAACACTCCACAAATGTGGCCGTTGGGAAGCTCGAGTGGGGCATTTCCTTGGCAAAAAGTGAGGATCTATTTTTATATCAACTTAGTTAGTAGTATACTATGATTATACGAGATATTATGGATTCAAGTACCTAATGACTTCCACAGCAATTCAGTTTAGTTCTCAATGCATCTTTACTCTTTAGGCTTTTTTTGGTGGTAAGAGAAAAACGTCTAAAATAGTATAATGCATGTTTATGAGAAACGATTGGCAAAGGTGTTTTGGTCATAGAGATTGCAATGCTTTTCTGCAGGTGTATGTATCTTGGGTTATTCGACAGCGAAGAAGAAGCTGCAAGGTCTTAATCATTAATGAATTACATTCTTCTTGCACTGACTTTATTACCCTGAATTGTCAAGCTCGTTAGGATTCCATCCAACACGTATCTCCCTTTTGATATTTGGAAATCAGGGCTCATGACAAGGCAGCTATCAAATGCAATGGAAGGGAAGCAGTGACTAACTTTGAGCTCAGTACATACGAGGGAGAGTTGAAATCTGCTGCTATCAATGAAGGTAATACTTTAAAGCAAATATCTTATTTAAATTTCAGAGTGATTTTCAGAATATACAAATGTTCTCTGTGTGAAATCTGGTTTCTGCTTGCTTTCAACACAGGTGGCAGTCAAAATCTTGACCTCAATTTGGGCATAGCAGCACCAGGACCTGCTCCCAAAGAAATTTGTGGGTAACTTCACCTCCACTCGATTTCTAACAACTTGCAACCAGGAAGAAGTTCAAGGGTATATATTTGAGCTTTACATCTTCATTTAATTTAGGCTTATAATTCAGTTGTAGCTAATTACAACCTGTTTTTCTTTCATGTCCTTGATCTCCACACAGAGCCGGGCCAAGAGGCCCAAGCTAAGGCTTTAGCCCCCCAAAAAAGATATTTTTATGTAAAAAAAAAGCTTAACAAAATAAAAACCCCGTTGTGTGACAGTTTCTCTTCCACATTTCACTCCTTTCTATGTGTGGGATGATGATTAACAATTAACTTTAATTTTCAATTAATTCTCCTTAATTCATTCACTACATTTAATTGCTCCTTTAAACCCATTGAGTAATTGTTGTAAACTACTACTTCTCACTTCCCTATTGTGTTTTTTTTTGTTCGGACTATCGCTGGCTACCACAGAGTGTCCCAACACCTTCAACGAAAGACTAATCTCCGCTCGTGTTTAGGATCAAATTTCACACTGGCCAACACCAAGTTTGTCCACTGTGGGAATCCAACCCGGGAGCACCGGGTCTACCCCGTGTCCTAGGATAGATTAAGCCACTAGGCCAACGGTGTTGGTTCTTCGCTATTGTGTTTGCGATTATTGCAAATTGAGAATTGATATTAGAGATAATGAAATTCATGATAATCATTATCTTGAACATAAAATTCAAAATGAATTAATAAATTTGCTAGCAAATGAATTAAAACAAAATTATAACAAAAGTTATGATCCCAAAATATTTTTCAATCATACTTGATGAGTTGATGGTACTGTTGGTGATCAAGAACAAATGTTTGTTGTTTTAAGGTGTGTGGATTTTTCTTCAATCCCACTAGAAATAAATATTTTCTAGAATTTGTAAAAGTTGATTATACGTGGAAAAGGTCTTTTTTGTATCAAAACGGTCTTTTTGATGCTATTATGGATGAAATAAAGATTATTGGATTTGATATTAGTAGCTTGAGATGACGGTGTTATGATAATGGGTCTAACATGGAAGGAAAACATTAAGGTGTTAAAAAAGGTTTTTAGACGTTAATCCTAGATCATTCTATACACTATGTGGATGTCAGAGTCTAAACTTGGTACTTTGTGGTATGACAAATTGTTGTTCTTAAGGTACATTGACATTGTTTTTGGAGTGATGCAACACGTTGCGTAAGTCATATTGAAAGTGTAAAAGCCGTATGATTTCAAACTTCACAAATTGGAGATGTTTTATTGAAATTATGAAGTTAATGACGAACCTGAAATAAAAAGTGAAGCTGAATGTTTGACAAGTTATGGGCCCGAAAATTTTGTTTTCTTATTAGGCATGACTATTTGGTTTGACATGTTGAACTCAGTAAAACTTTCAACCAAAGGATCTGCGTTTTGATGTTGCTATAGATCAATTTGAATTCGTAGGAAACGTTTGGTTAAAAGTATTGGGAATATGGAGTTTCGTGAGAAACGTGTTATTAGTAGGAAGTGGCAATTTGATTAGAATATTGGTAATAAAGTTCAAAATATCCTAAACAATAATTTGAATTCGTCTACTTTTTGTTCATATTAGATAAAGCAATTACTTAATTTTAAAACAAATTTGAGTAATTTAAAATATAAAGATATTTTTGGGTTTCTTTTTAGTATTACGAAATTAAGATCATTGGAAATTAAAGAATTGAAGGAATATTGTTTTAACGTTGGATGTTTGTTAAAACATAACAATGACTCTGATATTGATGTATTAGAATTATTTTTAGAAATGAAAATTTTAAGATAAATCATACAAGTGGAAAATGATACTCCGATTGAAATACTTGACTATATAAGAAGACTTCAAAATGCATTTATTGCTTATAGAATAATGTTAACGATACTTGTAACAGTTGCTTCACAAAACTAAAATTATTACAATAATTTAATAAAGAATTTTGCATCTCAAAAAGCTAGACAAATAAAATTTAAATAAAAATATAATATATTTAACAATAAATTTTAAGATATAAAAAGTCTCATTTTAAAGTTCGCTTTAAACCTCGTTTAGTGTTGGGCCGGCCGTGTCTTTATAAAAATTATTGGTATTTGTGTTTGTTTTATCAGTTCTTGATTTCCCACCGAGTCTTCATACTTGGCTGGATTCTCTTGTTTTGCAGATGGAAACCAATGTTTCAGGAATTGGTAATCCATCTTTGAAAAGGCTGGCAGTTACTGAAGAGCGCCATTCTTTAAGGAATGGCATGTCTCCAGGTTTCTTTCCCAATGAGGTAATTTCACTCTATAGATTTTAGTTTTACAGCTTGATTTATTGCTTGTTTCTTTATTGAGGTACTTCATTAAACCATCACAAATATCCTTGTTAGTGTTGTCTTCATTAAAATACTGAAAAATGCTTTAGTTTTGAATGTGATGCTTATTACTGATACATGATTTTCATTTCAGATTACTAACCAATATAATAACTATGATGGCATGGCATGTTTTCTTATATGAAATATTTCGCAGGCAGAGAGTATAAGCAAATATTCTTCAAAAGTACTCCCCAATTGGGCGTGGCAAACGCATGACCAGGTCAATGTTACCCCAGTGCCAGCAGTCTCTGCTGCAGCATCATCAGGATTCTCAATTTCAGCCTCCATTCCATCCACTGCCATCTTTCCAACGATATAATCTCGTCTTGTTTTTAAAGAAAAAAATGCAGTTTTAGGTTCTGGTCTATTACATCAATTATTCAACGAACATAAACATAATATTGAAATGTTTGCATATAAATAGGACTGAAGGATATGAGGATTGGGTGGTCTTGTCTTAATAGAGAAGAACAAAGGCATATCTCTACAGCTGAGCAAATAGAGAAGAGGAGGAAGCACACTTTCAGTGGTGGATGGTGGAGCAAACAATTTATGAGCTTTGCTTAAACAACAAGATTTACACAAAGGAATCTCAGCTTTATTGATAGTGGAAATATTACACATTTTGAGGACTCTATTGACTGAGTTTGCATTGGCATGGCCTAATCTTGAATGCCAAATGTTGTACTCAGCCAATGATCTAGAGCTAGTGCTCTTGCGTGAATTGGATACATTGTTACAACTAGACAGAACAGTGTGATCACAGTGATCAGCAATACAAGACATAGGTGCAGTATTTACAGTTTGTGCAGTGTTTACAGTGGACTGAGGTAAGCTAACAGTTTTTACTGAAGTCTTGAGCTGAGATTTGATCTTCACTCTAGGCTTGAGGGCCACCCGGAATGGAAGAGCCTTGAAGGAGTAGAGTCCATCATGACCAACCAAGCCTTTGAGCAAGACCTTCTTAGTTGCCTGAGATTTCACAAGGCAGATTTTATCATTGAATTCAAAGCAAACATTATTATCCTTTGAGAACCTAGAGACTGATAACAGATTCTTTTTGATATTGGGGACATGCAATAATTTGTTTAATTTTAATTTGACTTTAGGATCAAATGGTGACTGAAAAGTGGCTGTGCCTATTGCTTTTATGGGAATGCCAAGGCCATTTCCCATGGCTACTCGTGTTGTGCCTTTGTATGGTTTACTTGTATGCAAATTATTAGGATTAGGAGTAACATGATGAGACGCACCTGTGTCTTTATACCAGTCTTCATCCAAGTTAGTTTGCATTTCTTCACCAGCAGCAGCAGCATAGCTCACATGTGGTTGAGCTGATGACTTGTCAGTGTTGTCCTTGTTGCTGATGGTGTCCCCTGCCTTGGATTGCTGAGGTCTGGTGTAATGCCTTGGTGTGAAATTCTCATCATATCTGTGCCAGCAGTCCATAACTGTGTGTCCTATCTTGCCACAAAGTTGGCATACTGGTCTGGTTCCTGAAGCAGTGGAAGTGGAGGCAGTGTGTTGATCTTGTCCTCTGCCACGAGCGCGTCCTCTGAAGGTTCTTCCCCTGCCTCTGTGGTTTGATCCGTTGTGACGACCACTGGTAGAAGTGTGTGCAAGATTGGCACTTACCGAAGCATTGGACAGTTCTTGATGGTGTTTATCAAATTGTGCTTCTTGCACAAGCAGGAGTGCCTCTACTTCAGAGAGAGAGGGAGATTCTCTGCCATAGATCATCATCACAAAGGAGTTGTATTCCTCAGGGAGTCCATCAAGCAGGACATCGATCTTGTCCTGATCAGATATGTTTTCCCCAATTGATATGAGGGAATCAGCTAAGGCATGGATCTTCATGAGGTATTCTGAGATTGAACGATTTTGTTTCTTTGTGTTCTTGAACTCAGAGCGCAATTGGCGCGTTTTTGCTTTGAGATGAGCGTAATAGTGAGTGTGCACCCGATCCCATACCTGATGCGCGTGTTTGCAAGTGAGCACTCTAGGCAGCACCGATTCAGATAGCGTGGAGAGAAGCCAAGTGAACACCATTTGATCTTGAACCAACCACTTCTCATACTCTTCAGAGAGATTTCCTGCTTTGCGATCTGCTTCTGAGGTATATTGTTGAGGGATTGTAGTATTTTGATCAGTGGTTTCTGGTGTAGAAGAGGGGCTAGGAGAGTCAGAGGTCTTGTAGCAAAGTCTTGTAGCACGTTCTAGTGCTGAAGCAGAGTACAGGGCAATGGCACATGCAACTGCTGAACTTCTATGGATACAATCCCTCCTGACAGAACTGAAAGTACCTCATCAAACACCCAACCTGCTCTGTGATAACCTGTCAGCAGTTCTACTTGCTCACAATCCCATCCTTCACTCAAGAACAAAACACATTGAGATGGACATCCACTTTGTAAGAGAAAAGATTGCTTCCAAGTCATTAAATGTGAAACATGTTCCAGCTAGCCAACAAATAGCTGATATCCTAACAAAACCCTTGGGGACATCAGCATTTCTCCAACTACGAGACAAGCTCAAAGTCAAGAACCTACTTGAGCTTGACAGGGGAATAATAGAGAAGAACAAAGGCATATCTCTACAGCTGAGCAAATAGAGAAGAGGAGGAAGCACACTTTCAGTTAGTCAGTTAGCAATACTGTTAGCACTGTTAGAATCAGTTAGAAAAACTGTTAGGCAGTTGCATCTCTTGCAATTGATACATGCATCTTACATAGCATATATATACATGTACTGATCAGTTTATCAATAATGAAAATGCAGAAAACCTGCAGCTATTCTAGCAAGTCTAAAGTGATTCTTACATGTCTAATGGCAATGCCAATTGTCAATGGGTGGCAGAAATCACATTACACTTGTCATGTTACTAAATTGGTAAACTGGTGGTAGAACAACTTAGCCCTCATTGTTATAGCAGTTGGTATTTGCTCTCAATTTTAGGAATGAAAAATGGCATACCTATGAAATTGGACTTTACTGTTGATATACCATCTCTGTTTTAATGTACCTTCAGAAAGAGTCTGTTTTTTTGATCCAGGGGCACAGGTGTTGAGGCATTTGAAGAGAGGGAAATGTTAAGGGAAGCAGAACCAGTGGGCAACTTGTCAGAATAGAGTTAATTTAGAGTTAATATGTGCATATGGGATTGGGGACCAGCTCATAATGTTTTCTAGCCACCGGGAGGTCACTATGAGCAATTTTAACAAAACATCAATGTCTCAATAAAATTACAGCTTCCTGTTACAGTGCAGTTAAGGAGAGGTACTAGAATGCCATTAAAAGCATCATCATATATCATTGTTGTCCATCCTGATCGACAGTTTTGCATGTGACACTGATTTTTCTTACTTGAGTCTTCAAAGATGGGAACTATTTTCAGTCGTGACGTATGTAAAACTCCTTGAACTAAAACTTTTGAAACTGCATAGACTATGTAGGTAGTTCATCTTTAGGCTGATTCCTTTGGCTGCCTCTTCATTCATTGTCTGCTCGAGATTGGCTTCCGATCAAGTGTTTTATTCACCAAAACCACACATAGTCAAATTGAGCCTTTGCTAGCCATAGAGATGATCCTAAATTGGAAGGTATCGACTGGTTTGTGGATAGGATATAGACTATGGTTTAATTATTAGAGTTGGCCTTCTATATCGTGAGGGAATGCCTCTACACTGTTTTTAAATTTGCTTTTGATTTCCCGTTTCTTAGTTAATTGAATGAAGTTTAAAAAAGAGAGTGAGTATTTGCGTAATCTCTAAATTATTTATAAGGAATTACACAATTTTTATAAGGTGGAATATAAAATTTAACAATTAAATATGATTTGTGGTAATTATTGTATGTTCTCGTTGGAGGCATTTCTGTGCTGACTTAGATTTACTTTTGGGAGAGTTAAAAGTGATTCTCGAGAAGAAATCCCTAGATATGGATAGAAATTACCCCACACTATTAAGTGCAACACAACTTAATAAAGAAAAGGCTAAATAGCACTTTTGGTCTTTTATGTTTGCCCCAGATTTCACTTTGGTCTTTTATCTTTTTTTTGGTCCGTTTTGGTCCCTCATGTTTCGTTTTTGTTTCATTTTGGTCCCTCATGTTAGTTTTGACTAACGGACGCCACGCTGGCAGTTAACTGCTGACGTGGCATCTCAAAATATATTATTTAATTTAATATTATTTTACACATAATCAATTAAGTTTTTAAAATTATAAAAACATAAAATAGAGTTAAACAAAAAAGTAATAACATTAAAACTAATAACATCAAAACAAAATCAAAAACCATTCTCAGATCAAACACCTAATAACATTAAAACTAATAACATCAAAACAAAATCAAAAACCATTTTCGTTTTCGTTTTCGCAGATCTGGTTCGTTGTTCTTCGTTTTTGTTAAACCCATTTCGTTTTCGTTTTGTTAAACCCATTTTGTTCTTCTCAGTTTTTCTTCGTTTTCGTTTTTGTTAAACCCATTTCATTTTCGTTTTTGCAGTTCGTTGGTTCGTTGTTCTGTTTCTTCGTTTTGAGAAGAGAGAAAACAAAGATCTGAAATGGGTTTTTTGATTGAAGATTCTAATGGTTGGATTTGCATTTTTGGGTTTGTTTTGGGTTTGCATTTCTGAATTTGCTTTAATGGAAGAACAAAATTACTTTAATGGAAGAATAAAATTGCTTTAGTATTTTAATGGAAGAACAAAATTGCTTTAATTGCTTTAATGGAAGAAATCCAGATCCGTTCTTCGTTTAAAAAATATAAGGGACCAAACTGAAACTAAAAGAAAACGTAGAGGACCAAACTGAAACTAAAAGAAAACGTAGAGGACCAAACTGAAACTAAATTGAAACTGCAACTCTGCATCAATGGCGAAAAGCCAGAAACTCGTTGTTTTTCGAACTTGATTTAGGGCTTCTTTAGACCTCTTTCTTGCGATCAAAACCTATCCAAGATCAAACAAAATGGTTGCCTAAATCACTAGATTCAATTAATGGAGAAGATGTTGAATGTTTTGGAAAACGAAAGAAAACGCAGTGGAAAAATTCTGGGTTTGAAGATGTTAGATGCTGGAAATCGTTGTTCTTTGTTTGATGTTAGTGTTGGTGTTGCTGGAAATCGTTGTTCTTCATTTGATGTTGGTGTTGGTGTTCTTCGTTTTGTGTTTTCAGTTTTATGTTCCATTTTAATTTTCAGTTTTATGTTTTTAGCAACTTGACTTTTCAGTTTTTCCAGAAGTTCTGTTTTAGATTTTTATGTTTTTGGTTTTATGTTTGTTTTATTGTTTTATGTTTTATTTATGTTTTATTGTTTTATTGTTTTATGTTTTAAAAAAAGAATTGCTGATGTGGAAATTAGTGTGCCACGTCATTTAATGAATTGAGGACGCCACGTCAGCAGTTAACTGCCAGCGTGGCGTCCGTTAGTCAAAACTAACGTGAGGGACCAAAATGAAACAAAAACGAAACATGAGGGACCAAAACGGACCAAAAAAAAGATAAAGGACCAAAGTGAAATCTGGGGCAAATATAAAGAACCAAAAGTGCTATTTAGCCTAAAAAAAACGTAGAGAGAAGAGGTAGAGAGGGAAAAACCCAAATCCGAAACCCCTAGCAGAGCTTGTTGTTAGGTTTTTAAATGTAGTTGTTCCAAAATGCTGATGGAGCGCAAGGACAACAAAAGGTGCGAAGAAGCCTTCAGCTTCTGTTTGCTCGCATAGAAAGGCATAACAACTCATAGAAATAGAAATAATGATAAATTAGTTTGTATTGATTACATATTATTTTGTATTAATTAGATATTATTTTGTATTAAGTAGGTTCCTAATTAGTAACCTGATTAGTGGCTGTACGTTTTTTATATAATGATCACTCATGAAATGGAAGAATCATAGAATTAATTTCTTACATTGCAAGATTGTTGGCGGTGGAGGCTTGAAAACCTCCATTCTTTTTCGGTTAAATCATGTTATGTGCTTTTGTTGAACTTGATGCAGCATGATAGGCTGGATAGCGATATCCAAAGTGCTCTTATTGATATGTGATAGCTTTCTATTCCCACTAAGGTGGGAGTGTTCGGGTGGAGGTTGTTTTTGGGGAGACTACCAACTCGCGATAATCTTATTTCTGAGGGTATCATTAATGACCATCATGGGGCGTGTTGCCCTTTTTGTTTTGAGCAGGATGAGTCGATTTCCCATTTATTCGTTTTGTGCAGGTGTTCCTGGGTAGTTTGGTTAGCAGTTCAGAATTGGTCAGGAATGACGATTGCAGATACTCTTGTAGGAGTCGAGCACTTCCGAGCTCATGGCTTGCAATTGGTATCGAAGAATACGTGTGTTAGGATTTCGGCAAGTGTACCGAAACGTTGCAAGTAATAGTAAAAAACGGTAAGAACCAAGTCGTATCCACAGGGATTGCGTGTTATTATCAATAGGCAAGTTGTCAATTCTTAGACGTAGGCAAATGAAATAGAGTTGAAATTATAGTAACCGTGAAATAAAGTGTTTGTAATTTAAGCAAAGAAAAACGATTAAGGATTGAATCCTCTCCCCTATGCTATCACACGAACCTTCAACCAATTTCAAGAAATTATCCAATTTACTAGATTCCATTCACTAATTTAGATTAAGGACAATCCCTTGCCTCAAAACCCCTTTTCTCTAATTGTGAAACCCTAATTCCTTAAGTGATTCAACAACAAGCATTAGACCCTAGAGCTACGGAATTCACAATCCCAATTCCATATTCCTATGATCATCAAGATTGTGACCTAAAACCCCAAATCAAGCATACAAACCCATATCCCTATGGTGATCATAAACCCTAAATCAGTACAACTATCATATGTAATTGTAAAGCATTAAGCATAGAGGCATAGGCTAATGATAAATTGAATAAAAATTGAAATTGATTATAGCAAAGTATTCATAAAACAGCTTGGGGAGATTCATCTCTCCCTAATCTAAGAAGTTTAGTTACACATCATCCTAAGAGTAGAAACTAAGATAAAGAAGCAGATAAACATGAAGGAAGACATTAGAACCTTCAAACCCTTGTTCCCAAGTGATGAGAAGTCCCCAAAATCGCACCCTTCAGCTGCTCCAATGTTCCTTTCTGCTCCCAAGACGACCTCCCCCACAAAAACGCAAAACTGAAGTATATAACCTAACCTTCAGCCAACCATCGCCTCGCGATGCGAGTTGGTCGCGTCGCGACTTCCTGCTGAAAAGCTTGGTTGTGGCGCGACCGTTCTTGGCCGTGCCGCGATGAATGGCTGATCCTTTTCCTTCCTTCTTTTCTCCGTTTCGTCACTAGGCAAGTGTCTGGTTCGCTAGTAGACGCCACACAAAATTGAAGGTCTTCCATTGCAATTGATTACAATTCACAACTTACTACATCAACTAAAAGTATGCCAAATCCCTTAACGATTGGCTGAAATAAAACTCAAATGACAGACATTTTGGCTATAAACTGAACAACAATATACATGTGACAATGAGTCAACACAACCCCAAACTTAGATCTTTGCTTGTCCTCAAGCAATCATTCAATTCAGGCTGTGGAAATTTGTTATTCAGCTTTCACATCTTTCACATACCAATAGATTCTTCAACACATCAAAAGATATCATCCAACATAATATAGTAGCAAGACAATTGAATTGGTAAGACACAAGATCATAGGCAGGCAAGCAGTCTCAAGTCCTCTCTTTTTCACACATCTCACTGAATTTCTCTCTTTGAAGTGTCTAAGGTTGTCACTTAATTCACAATACCTGCACCATCGTTTCATTGGCTTGAACAAGTTCTATACAGTCAATACACATGACATGCACACACACTATTTGAGGACTTTAAAGGTTGTAACGGGGCTTAGGTAAGGGTGGATAGTATTTGGGTAAGTAGGTTACAACTTGGAGTTAGGCCTACTTCTCTCTTTGTCAAATTCAAACAATCACACTTACTCACCAATTTCCTATAAGCATTCCACAAGAGAAGGAAATCATATATTATTATTTTTTTGTGTATATATATATATATAGTTTTTTTTCTTTTATATGTTCCTTTCTCTTGTATACCACCCCAAACTTAGATTGTTTCTATTCCATGAGCAACCCCAAACTTATATTTTTCCCACACCCGCATACATTTTTCTACCTAACTCCAAGTTAAGAAACAAACTAAGAAGCAAGTTAAGAACAGAAAAATAAGAATATACAATTAGGCTCAGAGGGGATAACAAAGGATAAATGCTTATTAGGTGGTTTGAAAGGCTCTGGGTTGCCAAAAAGAGTTGCCTCAGTGTGTATGTAAATCACATGCAAGACAATTAAGCACAAGTTCAAGTTCTGCAGACTAATGCAAGCAAGGAATATACACACAATTAATGATATAGGTGTTTGGGCTCAAACCTCACGGCTGGGATTGTAAGAGATGGAACTCTCGAAAGCATGCCAACAAATGATCTAGATCTTCCTCAACCTTTATCTTAACCACTGACACTACCTGATGATAAAAGCTGATTTGAAGGTAATCACATGGTAGCTGCAAAACATGTTAGAGCTCTACCATGAAGCGCTTGTTTATCGTCCTAAGCTTGACATTGAGGGGATGTATCAATTTGGCTCAGGTGGAGATCTCAGCTTCTCCGGTGCCTCCTTATATGCTCCTTGGGTACACTTTCCTTTAAGCTTGCAGTTCCTCTCGCTAATGATGCATGAGGGGAATGTAACAAAGGATCCGCGGACATACCCACAACTTCTTTAAGATCTTCCCATACAACAAGTGAATTCTCAAGTGACTTCTTTAAGGTGGAACATAAACAGAGAGATAATAATCTCAGTGAGCTCTTTCGCAACCCCTCACAACGTTTCTCGCGGTGTTTTATTAATCTTTAATTCGGACACCAAATCATTTTATTAGGACACCAAATCCTTTTAATTAGCACACCAAATCCTTTTATTATTTATAGACTACCCTTACATATGGGATAACATGGGTCTCTCTCGCATAGTTAACAAACAATGACAATTCGATATCTCAACAAACAACATATGAGCAGAAGTTTTCAGCAAACATATCTATTCTTTGATGAATTAATCAACACATCAAAAGGTAACGAAATTGAGTAAACGACCACTCTTTGGAAAGATTAAAAAGTCTAGTTTCTGAATAATATTTTTGTTTTGCAAAATTATGGGCCATTTAGTACAGTTTAAAGAAACACCTACAAAGTTCAGAAAACAGGGCAGCAGCTATGACTCAACTTGTGACACCGTTTAAAATACTAAGACTCAGTCAAATGACGTGGAGATTGAGTTCAAACTGAAGAAAAATGAGTCTAGTTTACAATGAGACAGGAACCATTCAAAAAGAAGTTCTATAGAGAACGTTATGCACAAAATACCGAACCTATATCCGAAACTGTCCCAGATTTTTGACCTAACTTGTGACAATGATTTCTGTAGCTATACTTACTCAAAATCAGTCAAACCATTGCTTAAAGTGAAGAGAATCGAGTCTAGTTTCTAACAAAATAAACCCCACAGAGATTGGACAACCATAGAGTTCACAATCACAGAAAAACCGACATTATACCAAAACGGGTACAAATAGAATTTCAGCATCTTAAATTGCATATTCAGCACACACATGTATTCAACAACAGCACTTCAAATATTCTTTGCAATTCATAGGCACACACAGCAACTCAAACTCAGAATTAGCCACATGCATGTATAAATTTGACAATAAATCACAAAACGGGTAGAACTCCCCTCAACGGACGAACGACAACAGGCAAACAAAGAGATGAAATTCAAAACACAATCCAAGCTCCCCCAATTCAAATCCTAGGCACCAACAAGTCCTTGTCCCCCAAGACTTGAATCTACAGCTCCTAACCCACTCAACGCTTACAATCAACATGCAAAACACAAGAGTTCCCAAATCCATCTTCCCATGCAAATCGAATTTTGAATGACCAAGAGAAGAAGATGAAATGTGTTGAGTGTTTGGGTCTTTATAACTCTTTCTATTTCTGAAATGAGGAATCAATGGAGTGATGGGTGAGTGTGGGAATGGTTCTCTCTTTTCTTCCTTCCTCCCTTCTCCCTCCCTCTCTCTCTCTCTCTCTCTCTCTCTCTCTCTCTCCCCTCCTCTCTTTGTTTTCTTTTCCAACAAAATCTGATTTTGAAAAGTGAATGTGTGTGTGTTTTTGTGAGAGTGAGAAAAAGAATAAATGTGTTTGTGTGGGTGAGCTAGGGGTGTTCAAAACCGAACCAAACCAATAAAAAAACCACAAACCGAACCAACCCAAACCGAAAACCGCAAAAAACCGCAATGCATCGATTTTGTTCGATTTTGTTTTCTCACTAACCGAGCGGTTCGGTTCGGTTTGCGGTTTGAATTTAAGCAACCGAACCGAACCAAACCAAACCAAACCGCTAAAATACAATAGAGTATATTTATTACACAGAAGCCCAATTAGTAACGTAGCCCAATTACACAGAAGCCCAATTACTAAACCTATTCTCTTCCTCTCAGACCCACTCACTCTCGTCTCTCACACGCGTATCTCAAATTAGAAACCCTACTCTCAGTCTCTGCTCTCACACAGCATAATCGTAGGCGCCGCGCTGGTGTTACCAATTTCTCTCGCAGTCGCAGTCGCAGTCACAGCCTCACAGGCAACTGAAGAACTCACAGTCACAGGCACAACTCCACCAATTTCCGTCGCAGCTCCACCAGTAGGTTTCGTTTTAATCTTCTTCTGCCATTTCATTTTTTGTTTTTTCGTTTTCTCGTTTTTTCGTTTAATCTTCTTCTCTGTGTTTCTGTTTTATCCCGGGAGTATCTCTGTGTTTGTGTTTCGTTTATGTTTGTTTCGTTTATGTTTTTTCGCTTTGTGTTTCGCTTTGTGTTTCGCTTTGTGTTTCTGTGTTTCGCTTTGTGTTCCTAGGAGTATCTCTGTGTTTGTTGTTTCGCTTTGTGTTCCTGTATGTATTTGGAATTTAATATCAAGAATGTAAGATTAATAACACTGCTCGTAACATCCTCATTTTGGTGTAGTCATAGATTTCCAAAATCTTCTGAAGGAAGTAGACGACATGCATATTTAATTACCATGTTTACATGTAAATCAAGTTGCAGAGGGATTCACAAAGTTTGCATTGAGTTCAGAGTCTTGTAGTAGGCTTTTTAATTGTATTCCAAATTTTTGTTGTTAATATACTTAGGACGAGTAGATGTATTTTGGAGCTAAATCAAATGAAATGGTATACAATTTAATTGTTTGTGATTATGTTATGCTTATGCAGATATGGATACATTCTTAGAACCATAGAATACAATTTAATTGTAGTACAAGACAAATCTGATTATGTTATGCTTATGCAGATATGGATAATGGAATCAAGCTAATCAATTGAAGAGGATGCATATTGCTTTGGAAGGAGGGCATATTTGATGATTATGTTTTGTTTGATTTAGTTGAATCTGATTTTGTAATGTTATTTTGGAGAACTTATGTAATGTTTGATTATGTAATGTTATTTTGGAGAATTTGTCAGTCCTTCTCCTTAGTTGAATCTGGATGCATGTTTGATTATGTAATGTTATTTTGGAGAACTTATGTAATGTTTGATTACGGTATTTTGGAGAATTTGTCAGTCCTTCTCCTTAGTTGAATCTGATGCATGTTTGATTATGTGATGTTATTATAAATGGGCAGATTTATAAATTGTTTTAGATTGGACAATTTTTATTATAAATGGGCAGATTTATAAATTGTTTTAGATCGGCAAATGTTTATTATAAATGGGCAGATTTATAAATTGTTTTGTTTCGTCAAAAACCGAACCAACTGAACCAAACCAAACCGCATTGGTTTCGTTTGGTTTGGTTCGGTTTATTTTTTAGAATCCAACCGAACCAAATCAAACCGCATCTATATTTACCTTGCGGTTCGGCTCACTTTTTTACTCAAAACCGAACCAACCCGCACCGCGAACACCCCTAGTGAGTGAGTTGTAGGGGAAAATGTGGGATCAGCTAAGGGTACAACTAAAATGGGTGAAATTCTGGATTTACCCTTATAGACTATTCACACCCCATTTCTACTCATACACTACCCAATGCAAATTTAATTTTAACAAACCAACAAATACACAATTAATTCACTTAGTCACTCACAAAATAATCTTATATCATCAATTATAAACTCAAGCAATTATTAAACAACTTGATTAGTAATGATTTATTCAAATCACCCCTAATCACTCAAACAATAACTTAGCCACTTTGGGAATGTTAGGTTATCAATTCCTAAATTGGGATGATATTTGTAAATTAATTTCGTATTATTCAAATTTTGGTATTTAAACTGTTGGGGATAAAAACGTGAAAGGGACAAGAAAAGGAAGTGGCGGCGCTAAAGGACAAGAGGAATGAATAGGGCAATATAAAATTAGGTAAAAGCTGCACTGAATTTCATAAAGATTGGATACTAATTTACATGCTACTGACATCTATATTTATATACAATGAAACAGGCCCAGGCCCATAATTTCGACTAGCCCATTCGACTGGCCTATTTCGACTAGGTTTCTAACTACACCTACTATAATTACAAGCAATAGAATTACAAGGCATATCTCAATATTCCCTCCTAATTCACATTGCTGAGCGACATCATCCCAAGCATTGTTCTCAGTTCTTCGAATCTTCCCTTTTGCAATGGCTTGATCATTGCATCAGCTATCTGAAGCTCCGAACAGCAATATTCCAGATTCAGCTTCTCATTGTTGACTTGGTCACGCAGGAAGTGATATCTGGTTTCTATGTGCTTCGACCTACCATGTGCAACAGGATTCTTGGCGAGATCTATCGCAGACTTGTTGTCGATCAACAACTTTATTGCTTCGACCCTGTGCACTCCAATTTCGACCAGTAGCATGCTCAGCCATGATGCTTGACATGCTGCAAAGGAAGCAGCTACATACTCTGCTTCACAGGAGGACAACGCAACAATACTTTTCTTCTTCGAGCACCAAGAGATGGGTGTCGAACCATACATAAAGACATACCCACTTGTGCTTTTTCGATCACTCCTGTCTCCACTCCAGTCGGAGTCAGTGTAGCCAAACACTTCATCACCATTCTTCGACACGCTCTTGCTAGGGAACAGAATACCATAACTTAGTGTTCCCTTTACATACCTTAATACTCTTTTTGCAGCTACCATATGAGAATTTTTCGGCTTCTCCATGAATCTGCTGATCATTCCGACACTAAACATAATGTCAGGTCGAGTGTTGCACAGGTACCTTAGGGAGCCCACGATCTGTTTAAACAAGGTGGCATCTACTTCAATCCCTTCGTCGTCTTTCGACAGCTTGCTACTAGTGTCTGATGGTGTCGAAACTTCCTTGCAGTTGCTCATGTCAAATCTCTTCAGAATATCAGCTGCATACTTTGACTGGTGCAGGAGTATACCCTTACTTGTCTTGGTAAACTCCATCCCCAAGAAATATGATAGATGTCCCAGATCACTCATTTCAAATTCTGACATCATCACTTTCTTGAAGGCTTCGACTTCGACTTCATTGCTGCCAGTTACAAGTAGATCATCTACGTACAGGCACAACAACAACTGAGTCGAAGTTCCATTCTTCTTCACATACACTCCATGTTCATTAGTGCATCTAATGAACTTCTGAGCTAAGAGAAATCCATCAATTCTCTTGTTCCACGCTCTTGGAGCTTGCTTGAGCCCATACAGGGCCTTCTCCAGCTTATAGACTTTATCTTCTTTACCCTTCGACTCAAAACCAGGTGGTTGACAAACATAGACTTCCTCCTCCAGAGGTCCATTCAGAAATGCTGACTTTACATCAAGTTGATGTAGGGTCCAGCCTCTATGACTTGCCAATGCTACTACCAATCTTATGGTTTCGATTCTGGCTACTGGGGCAAAGACCTCATTGAAATCCAAACCAGGTTTCTGCAGGAACCCTTTGGCTACTAGCCTGGCCTTGTACTTGGCCACTTCTCCATTTGGCTTGACCTTGGTCTTGAAGACCCACTTCACCCCTATGGCTTTCTTTTCTTTTGGAAGTTCGACTAGCTTCCAAGTATCATTCTTTTCGATTGACTTCAACTCGTCAACCATTGCTTCCTTCCATTGCTTGTGACTAAGGGTTTGCTCCAGGCTCACTGGTTCTGCTTCTGCCATTAGTGCAAGGTGTGTCAGGTCTCCCTCTGCTGTAATATCAGAATCTGGGTAAGTGTCGAATCCTTCTAGTCTTACTGATCTCTGCCTTTCCCTTTGCGACCTCCTTAAAGGTTCGACAGCAATGGGTTCTTCTGGCTCTTCAGTTTCGACCTCTTCATTCTGATTATCTCGATCAGAGACTTCGTCGAAGTCCATCATTGTAGTTTTCTCACAGCCTTCTTCCCAGTTCCAATGTTTCGACTCATCTACTACGACATCTCTGCTTTTCACTATTTTCTTCTGCACAGGATCATACAGTTTGTATGCTCCTGTCGAATGATAGCCAACAAGGATCATCTGTTGTGCTCTATCATCCAGCTTGCTTCTTAGTTGCTCAGGGACATGTCTATAGCATACTGAGCCAATTATTCTGAGATGCTTGACACTTGGCTTTCTTCCTAGCCAAGCTTCTTCAGGTGTCTTTCCAGTCAATCTCTTTGTGGGACATTTGTTCAGAATGTACACTGATGTGGCTACAAGTTCTCCCCATAAACTATGAGGTAGCTTCTTCTCCTTCAACATACTTCTTACCATGTTGAGGATGGTCCTGTTTTTCCTCTCAGCAGTACCATTATGCTGAGGCGTGTAAGGTGCAGTGACTTCATGCACAATTCCTTCTTTCTCACAGAATTCGACAAATCCATGAGAATTGTACTCACCACCTCCATCGCTTCTAAGGGTTTTGATTTCACACTCACTCTGCTTTTCAATCATTACCTTGAACTTCTTGAATATTTCTAGTACTTCACTCTTCCTTTTGATCAAATACACCCAGGACATTCTAGTGTATTCGTCAATGAAGGTGACAAAGTACTTATTCCCTCCTAAGGAACATACTTCGAAAGGACCACAGACATCAGAAAATATCACCTCTAGCTTCTTCTCTGCTCTGCTAGGTACTTCTGATTTAAACGAGTTTCTTGGTTGCTTCGACTTGCAACAACTCTCGCAAACTTTGACAGGTACTTTTACTGCAGGCAACCCATGAACCATCTTCTTTTCATGTAGTTGACTCAAGCTCTTGAAGTTGAGGTGGCCAAATCTTCTGTGCCACTTCCAGTGCTCCTCTTCGACAGTACTCTTGAGGCAATGTTCTTCGACTACTTGCAATTTGATCTTGAAGGTTCTGTTAATCTGCATTAACACCTTCAGGATCAACTTCTTGGTCGAATCAAACAGGCTGAGACTGTTATCACCCATTTCGACGGTGAATTTCTTCTCGATCATCTGCCCAATACTTAGCAGATTGCTCTTCATAGCCGGTACATAAAATACCCCTTGGATGTAGCACCACTTACCATCTTTCGACAGGAACTTTATGGTACCTACTCCTTCAGCAGTAACTCTACTGTTATCTGCAAACCTTATCTTTTTGCTTGTCTGCTCCAGTTCGACAAACCACTCCTTGTGACAACACATGTGATTTGAGCATCCTGTGTCGAGATACCATTCGACAGACTTCTCTTCAGTCGAATTAGTATCAGCCTTCAACAACAGTAATTCTTGGTCAGTAGCTGTCATGAATGACAATTCTTCATTATCATTGCTGGCAATGTTGGAGGCATTACCAGTGTTTCCACTGCCCTACCACACACACATCGCACAAGTATTTTGAGCATCACAAGTGAATCCACTTATACAAGTGTTCCCACTATTTTGCTCGCTACTTTCAGCAATTCCTTCATCGAGTCGAATCTCATCTTCGACAGCCATCAGCATTAACTCCTCTGAGTCAGAGTCTGAGTCATTATCATTAGCAAACTTGGCTTCTGCATCTCTATCCCTAGGAACTTTCTTGTTTTTACACTTGTTCCTATAATGCCCAAATTGCTGACAGTTATAACACTGAACTTTCGACAGGTCTCCCTTCTTCTTGTCGAAAGATCCTTGTTCTTTCTTCTTACTGCTTGATCCCTTTTCTCTACCCTTCTCCTTGTTGCCTGCCTTCCAATTTCTCTTAGAGGAGTATGAAAGCAAGGCTTGTTCAGTTTCTTTCTCTGAACTTCTCTGCCTTATTCTCAATTCATGAGCCTCTAAGGAACCCTGAAGTTCATCTAACTTCAACGTATCTAGGTCCTTGGATTCTTCGATAGCAGTGACAACATAGTCGAATTCCAGGGTTAAGGATCTGAGCACCTTTTCGACTTTATTTACTTCAGTCACAGTTTCATCATTACCTTTCATTTGATTAGTTAATGCTACTAACCTCGTAATGAAGTCTCCAATCGATTCTCCATCTGTCATCTTCAAGCCCTCGTACTGCTTCCTGAGC
Organism: Astragalus membranaceus; assembly: GCA_039519185.1. Lineage (NCBI taxonomy): Eukaryota > Viridiplantae > Streptophyta > Magnoliopsida > Fabales > Fabaceae > Astragalus > Astragalus membranaceus. The sequence goes on from CM076850.1 coordinate 115,413,484, forward strand.
GACTGTAGACGTATCTTCTTCAGCCTATCTGCTCCTCCATACGAGTTCTTTAGGATGTCCCAAGCTGCCTTTGCTGAATCACAGTCGATGATCAGGTTCAGGATGTTGGAATCAACGCATTGGTGAATCAAAAACAGCCCTTTTCCATCTTTCTTCCTCAGCGAATGGTGGTTGTTCCTCACCGCTTCAGTGGCGTTTGCTGCCAAGGGTGGAACACCATCATTCACGACATCAAGAACATCTTGATATCGAAACAGCACCTTCATCTGCGCACACCAACGTTCATAATCCTTTCCGTCGAAGATTGGGAGGTTCCCCGGAATACCTCCACCAGAGTTGTCTCGCGCTGCCATGAATCTTGATAGATTTTGTGAGGATCTAACAAGCTTTGATACCAGTTTGTTGGGGATAAAAACGTGAAAGGGACAAGAAAAGGAAGTGGCGGCGCTAAAGGACAAGAGGAATGAATAGGGCAATATAAAATTAGGTAAAAGCTGCACTGAATTTCATAAAGATTGGATACTAATTTACATGCTACTGACATCTATATTTATATACAATGAAACAGGCCCAGGCCCATAATTTCGACTAGCCCATTCGACTGGCCTATTTCGACTAGGTTTCTAACTACACCTACTATAATTACAAGCAATAGAATTACAATGCATATCTCAATATAAACAACATAGTTACAAGACAACTAACTGAAAATGTACTTTTTTAAAATTTTATGCTACCATGTATTTTAAAAATAAATTTGAATGGTAAAACTAATTTATATACTTTTAGTCAAATAGATTTATAGTGTTTTTAAATAAAATCAAAGATTTTATAACATGTGGTGAAGTGGCAAAAGAACAACAATGAGTAACATTGACCACTTTGCCCTCAAATGAAGTGATCCGGCAAACGAATACCAATGAGTAAAATAGACTAGTTTGCCTCGTGTTTATAATTTTCATAATAAATTATCAGTGACAAATTATCATGCGTTCATTTTATGTATCGGTGGCAATTATTTGTCTAGATGTTTTTTTATATTTTTGTCCGATGTTTTTTTATATTTATGAGTGTCAAATATTTATCTAGTGTTCTTTACTTATTAGTGACAAACACTTATGCCGTCCATGAGTATTACAGAACGACCGCGCTTGGCCATAAAATCAGCAAGACAAATCCCCTCTCTGAGCACATGGCGGATATCGAAAGAAGGAAAAGTATCCATCAAAGCGGTGATAAGCAACAGAAGAGACGCGTATGCATGAAAGCAGTGTTGGTTACAATGTTGGAGCAGACGAGTAACTTCTTCACAATCCGTCTCACAAATCATGTTAGCGATATTGTTATTTAGGAGCAAGACTAGCCCGTAGTAAACCCCAAAGAGCTCTGCAAACAAGGGGTCTCTCTTACCATCATTAGAGGAGAAGCCGGCAAGCAACTTCCCATTACTATATCTCAAGATACCACCAGCACCAATATCACCAACCTCATTGCAGCTTTCATCTACATTAAGCTTCATGACACCTACCGGTGGGGGTTCCTATTTTAATTGGGTGTCTGAAATTCCAATTCTAAGAACCAGCTATACCAACATCCTTCAATTTTAATTGGGTGTTTGAAATGTTGACAAAATGTTAGAGAACCAAAAGTAGAAAGAGTCATCACCAATTCGGAATTGGAAGCCTTGCTTAAGAGCCTCCAACGCCTTTGATATGCTTCTCCAAACCAGAGAAGTATTCCCACTAGCTTTCATTTGAAGGCTATTGCCATGCTTAATATACTTATGCTGAAGGACCTTAACCCATAATTTCTGCTTCTCATGCAAAAGTTGCCAGATAAGCTTACCTAGGAGAGCAAGGTTGGAGAGTCTTGCTTCCCTAATAGCCAAACCACCAAATTTCTTTGGAGAAGTTACTGTAGACCATTTAACCATATTCCACTTTCTATTAGCTCCATTGCCATCCCTGATAAAGTTTTTAGTAATCCTATCTATGCGATCACAAATACTCTATGGAAGGTAGTGAATTTGCATGGTGTAGATAGGCATTGCGGTTGTCACTGACTTTGCAAGACACACCTGTCCTGCCTTGTTAAGCAAGTTACTTTTCCAAGCTGATAACTGAGTATGCATCTTCTCAAGAATGTGACTATAAGGGTGTGTTTGGGAGTTTGGAGGGGAGGGGAGGGGAGGGGAGGGGAGGGGTTGGGACTAATAGTGTAAATTCTTTAGTGCTGAGAAGAAAAATTATCCCCCTAAACCTCCCCAAACCCCCCGCCCCCAAACCCCTCTCCTAGTTTATTTTTGGAGCCTCTCCAAAACCCTCCATATTTGGGGGAGTTTGGAGGGGCTCCCAAAATAAACTAGGAGAGGGGTTTAGGGGGTTTAGGGGGATAATTTTTCTCTCATTTACTAAAGAATTTACACTATTAGTCTCAACCCCTCCCTTCCCCTCCCCTCCAAACTCCCAAACACACCCTAAGTGTCCTTGTCGACTCGGGATTCCACCAAAGAAACCCCAAGTAGTGACCCAGATTAGCCACACAACGAATAGCGGAGACATCCTTGATATTTCATTTGGTTGCCTCGCTTACCCTTTTAAAACACATGGCCTCGGACTATTTCACGTTAACTTTTATACCAGAGGCCATACAAAAGTCATCTAAAGTCTCCATAACCACTTCAACTTGTTCTGGAGTGGCTTCACAAAAGAGAAGGATATCATTAGCGAACAAAAAATAGGTACTATTGACCTTACTCTGGATGCTCAAAGCCAACTTCTCCATGCACCAGACGAACAAATAAGGGGAGAGGAGATCCCCTTAACGAAGACCACGAGTTGGCTTAAAGTTCTCTTCATTATACATGCTTTAAATTTGTAAAAGAAAAAGGAAGTTACATAAACTAGCGTTTTGACCCGTGCGATCCACGGGGCCAATGTTCTAGTTAACACAAAATTATTTGGATACCAAAATTTGTCGTTTAGATTACAATATGAAAGAAACTTTGAAAAAATATAAAGAAATTAAAAGGACCTTTTGGAATGTATCTTAAAGTGACCATTTGAACATGTTGTGTGTTAAGGTTGGTTCTTGAGAAATTTTAAGATTAATTGAACCAGATTATTTAATGGAACAATAGTGAGATATATAAGGAAAATTTGTTTATTGACTAATTACTTATGAACCTAAATATTTGCAAAGTAATAAAAAACATAAAAAAAAACTAATGAAACACATCAAAGACACATAAGTTTAATAAATTTACCACAATTAAAATAAATAAAGTAGGTGCAAAAAAACAAAATTAATAGTGAAATTTAAATAAGAACATTAAAAATCATAATTCATAGATATGAAAAACATTCAAATTCATAATCCATACATAATAGTAAGTAGAATTAGAAATCTAAAGAGTCTTAATAGTGCAACGAAATTTCACATAATCTAATCAAAATCATAATTAGCTTCTAGGGATCCTTCAGCATCAATAACTTCAGGTCTATGGCAAGTCGGAGTCCTGCTATGCATGCCTCGTATTCTGCCTGATTGTTTGAAGTTAGGAAACCAAAAGTGAGGGATACCTCGATTATAACGCCGGTCGGGCTTTCAAGCATTAGCCCTGCACCGCTCCCCTTTGGATTTGAGGATCCATCTACATGGAGCGTCCACAATTCGCCTTCAGGGTCGGCCGGGGTCATTTCAGCGACAAAGTCGGTAAGTATCTGACAAGTACCAAAAACTACATCTTATATTGTTGAAAGCCCCCATCTAGAAATTGTTGTCAACAATTCCATTTGACTAAGGACACTCCATTGGGTATCATTAAGTCTTGTTTGTCTTATGATTGTTCAAAGTATGAAATTGATCACCCGCTCAAACATAGTTCCTTGATAGGAACATTGTTACACCTAGATAGCACAAATTCGTGATAGGAGCATTGTTCTATCTATTGATGTTACTATTGTCGGGATAAGCTACATGCCAGCATCAATTTACACCAAAATCATAGTCATGAAGCATTACATAGGCAAGGAACATAAGGCTTGTTACAAAAAAAAATTGTTAATTCTTTTTTTTTGGTACAAAAAAAAATTGTTAATTCTAATTAATCATATGTTGTGGATGAACTTCACATATAGCAAGTCGAGATGTTGCTACTTCAACATCTTGCACTGCTGGTAAAACTAAGCAAACTGATATTGGCTTCTTCACAATTAGGGGTGTTCAATGGTTTGGGTAAATCCGAACCAACTCGTGGCCCAATCCAAACCGAAGCGTTTGGTTCGGATAATTTTCTTGATCGGATTAAATCCAAACCAACCCATTAAAACCCGTACTGTTTTAATTCGGATAACGGATTTAGAAAAATAAATCCAACCTAACCCGTCTGCCCAATCCTATTGAGCTAGCACGCTATATTATAGACTTATAGTCCGTTAGTCTTCTAACTTTTAGTCTTCTTTGTTAAGCAGCATATTCATTAGTCTTCAATTAAAGCTTAGCATATTTCCCAGGCTCCCCAACTATCAACACCACGTCTACATTCATCTCATCATTATAATCACAAATTCACAAGTCCCAACGGCTCTCACGCATCAATCATATTTACTTATCCACATTCACTCGTATTCTTCAAGTCCAAGTTACATGTATTATTCCCAAAGGCCAAACACAGACTCATATTATTCGAGCCCAAGTTGTATCAAAAAAAATATTATTCGAGCCCAAGCTATATGTATTATTCCCAAAGGCCAAACACAGAAGAGACCCGTGAGTTATATGTATTATTCCCAATTTATATGTATCATATTGACGAAGTGTAGAATTTTACATTTTAAAAAATTAGATGGTAGTACGTGACCCGTGAGCCCAATCCAAACCAACCCATCCAATATCGGATTGGTTTGGTTCGAATTTTATAGAAAAAACTCAAAATCCAAACCAACCCAAACCAATTAAATATGATTGGTTCGGGCAACGGATTTAGTTAAAATCCATCCAAACCAACCCGTGAACACCCCTATTCACAATCTTCATTCTCACCTTGTGGGTCATCTTCACACCCACAACAACATCAAATGCCCTAGTATTCACCCTTGGCTCTACACTGGAATATTGCACCTTTTCTTTTGCATTCCATCTCTGCTGAGACTTGAGAGTTCATAAGAGGCAGCCATATTCCATTTCGTGGCTATCCTGGTTGCAGCAGACCCTACCTCAGTTTCCAAGTCAAAACATCACCAAGGGACTCGTGGGAGCAAGCACCACATAGGCAGCATCACACTTCCTTTTTGAATTATCACAAAACGAATGCACAATTCTTTTAAACTCTACCTAAAACACCAGCTCACAGCAACACATAGATTTTTGCAGCATGCAACTTTTACACAGGGAAGAACATCATTGAAGAAATCACAGATGAGCCCAACAGTTGAGAAATATAGGTAAACACACAATAGATATAATAATTACCAAGGGTCACAAAGAGGAGACAAATCCATATTCAAGAGAAAATTCAAAGTTGTAGAAGGAAGAACATGTCAAGACTAATAAAGATGGAGCTTCCTCGAAATTCAAATCCCAAGCAAACATCTTTGGTGATTGGTAAATTAAGAAGTTATTCTACTGCTGATCTAACTGTGGAAAGAAAGGAAAATTATGTCAAATCCAATCCTAAGGATTAACCAAAATAGGTGAAATCTCAGCAACAAAAGTAGTCAAAACAGACCAATTAAGATGAGGATGCAGACAAACAACAGCAACAAAGATTATATAAACATATTTGGGTATAATCTATGATAACTGAATTGAGAATTCAGGCATTAGGAACCATTTGATGCAAGCTCAATGATTTTAATATTATTTCTAAAGATATCAAGTCTCCAACTAATACCACATCCCAAATTTCCTAAACTAAGCAAACTTGACAGAAAAAATGGAGAGCAAAAGGAAGAAAAGCTGAAATAGAAACTACGCTCCTAAAAGTGGCAGAAACTTTATTATGAGAACCAAACTTCATTCCACCTTGACATTCCAGTTTGTAAGGATGCAATTCACTTGAAACCAAAATTTCATAAAGATAAAAGACAAATTTATGACTAAAATCACATTTAAAAGACACCTAATACAAACTCTTTATTTGGATAAGTAAGCAACATAGAATGTAGTTAAAGAAACCTGTGAATAAGTGACTTTGTGAAAGCATCCTCTTCTCTATCAAGCCCAATCAATAAGTGATAATGAGGCATATCTAATCCAAAGAAAGATGAATTAAAAACAATACAAATGATAATTAACAGAAAATAAATTATAACAAACTCAATAAGTCAGGGCATATGAAATATATAATAGCAAGCAAATGAAATATCAATTAAACACAATTAGATTAAGAAAACAAAGCCTTGATGCACATGTTGGCAAAAGAATATTGAACCATATTGCATGAAAGAACCGGTCAAAAGAGGGGTGTTAAGGTTGAAATAACTTGACAAAGCCTTACACCATACCTTTCTGAAAGTTTCATTCAAACTAAGATCTTTCAAAGAAGGTCAATATATCCAATTGCTCTTCAAATATCAAAGTTTGCTAGACCTTTGGGTATATAAATCTGCAAAAAGGAGTGCAACAAAATGAGAGACACAACAGTGATGCTTCATGTCTAGCCACAATATATAGTGTTATATACCACAACAGTGAAGCAAATTAAGGACTAAACACATAAGAAGTTTGTAAATGACATTGCAGATAAGAAGACAACTAATTAAAGATAGGTTAAAAAATGCAAAATGCTTTAAACAGCAGATTTTCAAATATAATACAATCAACAATCACAACGAAGAAATAGAAAACTCAAACTAAAAAGTAGGAACATACCACTAAAGTGAATCGCTGTCGCAGTCACTGCGATTTCTGCGCTCTGTCACCTCAAAATAATATGAAGTATTATTTGAATCACTATTATATGAAATCTATCAGATAGATTTGCGGCAAAACCAATATTGAAAGGAAGTGGGAAAGAGCAAAACCAATACATCACACCTTTACTTGCTACTCAAATCTGTTTTACTTTTGCTTGGCTCAAGGTCTGCATGTGTGAGTGCCATTCTCTATGGCCTTTTTTTTTCTTTCTTCTTTGTGAGAGATACAATTCCTGAGGAAAATTAGATGATTAGGGAATGGAGTTTCAAGTTCTAAAAGGATGACGAATTGGCTTGAACAACAAAATCAAAATTACTGCAATAGTTATATCATTTACAAATGTGACAACCAAATGATATCTACAAAACATTCATTATGTTGTAGTATCACAGTGTGTTGATCAAAATAAGTGAAGAAATTCTAAACTTTCAAACTTGAAGTTAAAACCAAGATTCATTAAAAAACAAATAAAGAAACCAAACCATTAAAGTAGTTATGATTTGATTTAGAATGTAATTCTATAAAAAAGGTGGACATCAAAATCGGAGGAAACATAAGTCAGATTAATCTGTTTATATCAGTAATCAATACAATAAAATTTGAATTTTAGAAATAAAAAGAAATATTAATCAAGGCCATAAGGCAAATTCTGGTCAAACTTGAGTTGTGAATGAAAAGTGCTGTGTTAATTTGTTGTGTTTCTTGTAAAGCATATATATGGTCAGAGTCAGAATCTAGCCTAAGAAACACAGATATATTTTATTGATAGAGAATAGTGATTTCGGAATCTGTATAAGGTAACTAAAGTGGAATTATGTGTAATCACAAGATCACTTTCAATCTCCATAACAGACTTTGGATCCCAACTCAAATAAATAAAAAGCATAATAGATAATTCAAGCCAATTGAATCAAATTGAAGAAACCCAATTGAAAGACAAAACAATCTAAAAACAAATATCACACTGACCTTGTTAGTAACAGATTGGAAATTTGTGATACATACTTCAGTTCAAAATGGATCTTTAGCAACCCTCATGCAACTGTTTCCAGCATGGATGCCACTGCATCAAACACTACATCTGGTCCAAATGGTGTTGACTTACCTGATGGAAGAGGAAGTGTGAGTTACTTTTACTTCTCAATTACGTGACGATTAGAATAAAAACTAACATGCAATCAAATAATTAACACCAAGCAATCATTAAATTAGCTTATCCCAAGTGAAACAATTCACCAAATTCTGTCAATCATATGTCAGTTTCAACAGCATTATATAATACAAAAGACCAATGTATAGACTTTGGCTACCTTTTGACATTAAACTACTTGGCAACCATTAAGGCATTTACTCAAAATTTGAAGTAGTGTGTATTATACCTCTGGCAAGCTTTTTAACTTTACAGAATTTTCATAATATCCCAAGCACAGTGGCATACCAATGTGAATAAAGAATACATATCGAAAGGGAACAGTTGATGGAGAACTTCAATCTAATATAAATCTGAAAGAGTAAATTTATGCATCCGGCACATCGTGGAATGACAAATTCAATGACATTTTTCATGGTTTGCAAGCAAGTGGCAAATATATCAGTTATATATAATAGGCATGTGGAACTATTAGACTTGACATGAAGGTATGTAAAAGACTTAAGAGGTTCACACTTGGAACTGGAGTTTATCATTGAAGAAAAATTCATCAGGGGAGCGCTTCCAAAAGTTCTAGAATGTGAAAACTCACAAAATTTACTTGATCTAAATTCCAAACATCACACTTCATTATACTACCAAAAATCTTAACTAAAATTGCCTTCACTCTGCCATTGCAAGACAATATCTGAAATGCCCCAACCACTTGAAAGGCAATATATATTACCATAAAATACCTCATATCAAAGCATTAGAGTGTACACAATCTCTCCTGCATATCAAAGCATTAGAGTGTAGCAAGCTTATTAAAAACCAAGCTTGAGTCCAAATCTATCAAAACTTAACACAACTAATATAAAAATTATAAAACTACCAATATTAATCTCCACAAACAATATGGTTGAGTAATTTCCATAACAGGTAACACCCTTTCATCAAAATATTTTTAAGAAAGTTCTGAAAACACAGAAGAAAGCCCACCATTTCATTGTTTTCTTCTTCGTATTCTTCATGTTTTCTCAGCTTGTTTCACCTCCTCAATGCATAAGTATCTGCTTTCCTTCTTCTTTCCTACGCCAGCACAAAGACTACCATTAATTTAATTGTTTTTTTTTCAGGTTTTAGGATTTGGAGCCATGTGCCAAAATGTTCACAACTCATAAACGATTTTGAAAAGGAAGGTGGACATGAACTAAAAGAGAACATTATGGTTATGGTGAACTATAACCTTTGACCCAGTGAATAAAAGTTAGTAATATGCCTACCTCATGTTTCAGTAAGAGAACATTTTGGTGATATACAAATAGAAATTTCATCTTTGTACCCAACAACTTAAATGAAAGAGACTTATTAAATTTTTTCCCTCCATCAAAATATTTCCCTCGCCTTACATCTCTTCCTCTCCATCAAATATTTCATCCCAACACAAATTTTGTTTATTAAATATCCTCTGCCAAAAAAATTAAACTTTGATTCATAAATAAAATAATGTGTAAGGCTCAAACCAAAAACAGAAACAAAGAAGAGAATAGGGATTGCAATACCTTTTCCAAAACTTGTAACTTTGGAGTGTTTGTTTGTTGAAGGAAATGGGTTTGAAGCCATTGATAACCCCACTGCATATTTTGGGAGCTCTTCTTATCAAAATAGCAGTGTGTAAAAAAACAGAAGCCACATAGACCATAAAACAACTTTCTTCAACCTGGAGATGATAAAACGAAAAATGCCATATACTAAAGATGAAGATGAAGATTAAACCTATTTTTTGCTTTTTTTGCATAGATTTGAGTGGGCGAGAAGATGAATCTTTAAAAACCTAAACTTGTCTTGGATGAGGGAGGAAGATGAAGTAAGTGTAGAAAAAGGAGAAAGAAGGAAGATGGGGCTAGTGGAGAAGAGAGAGTGCGAGACGTGAGTGAGGTCAGACAGGTTGAGGGAGAGATAAATTTAGAAGGAATTAAAGGAAGAAAACAGAGTGATCGATTGGGTCAAAAACAAAATATGAAAACGAGAAAAAATTTGAGAAACTGTGAAGGAAACCAGAAGCAAATAGAAATGAGTTACCTTTTATGGACACCACACCGCCACCAGCCCCGCCGCATCGCCGCACCCTCGCCCCCGCATGCAGCACCTCTCTCTCATTTTCTCCATTTCTCTCTCATATTTGCACCCTTCGCCCTTTCTTTCTCAAATCCGCATCCTCTCTCTCCTCACCATGCCCGCCCTATCAGTCACACAAAATTTACAAATCACAAAATCAACAAAAAAAGTTAAATTTGATTAATGAATCGAAGGCAACAACAACTCCAGTAGTGTAATCAGAAACCAACTTAATGGAAGCACTGAAATACCCATGAAGATCATGAGACACAAATCCAGAACCTGAAAACAAAAACAACCCAGAAATGAATAAACCAAAAAGGTCAAGAGTTTAGATCAAAAGAAGAATCAGAAAACCCTAGTGGAGCGATGGCGAGTACGGTGACGACGGACGAGCGGCACCGACGAGCAGTTAGCACGGCGACGGGAAGACTGAAGAGAGAACTGAGAGTGGAGACTGAAGACCGAAGACAGAGGAGTAGTAAGTGTGAAGACTGAAGAGAGTGCAGAGAAAAGAGAAAAGAGAACTGAAAGAGTGAGATGTGAGTGGGAAGGGAGAAGAGTGAGATGTGATTGCGAATTTGCGACGAGAGTGGAGAGAAGAGAGAACCAAGAGAGAGAGAGAGAGAGAGAGAGAGAGAGAGAGAGAGAGAGAGAGAGAGAGAGAAGAGCAGATAATGCGTATAATTTTCAACTTTGCAGGTACAGACCTGACAACATCACATGGGGTGGCAAGAAGCAGTCAACACTCAACATCACATGGGGTTGGCAGAAAACACATGGCAGCATTCTATTGACTGGGGCTTTTGGGCGGGAAGTGGGAAATTTTGGCGCCAAAATGATGATGTCATGCTGACCTCGAGAAGCCCTCAAGATGTAAATGTAGAGATGGGCTTACACTTTCCATGTTCCTCTCTACACTCATTTTAGCATCGATCACTTGATGACCAAAACAAATAGCATCAATCACAAAATCTTTTTCTCAACAATTCACCTTTTTATAGAAGTTCTAGCTTAAGAAGATTTGACTTAATCTTTTTCTCAACGATTCACCTTCTAATAGAAGTTCTAGCTTAAGAAGATTTGACAAACTCTTCACTTTCTCGGATGATACAATTACTACTAGTATTAGTAAATGACAACAAGAGCACAGAGATGTAACTAAAAAATAAAATGAATTGTGGTCTGCATTAATTGCCATGGATTCTCGTCAGTGGTGGATCTAGGATCCTATATTACACAACTCATAATTATTTTCTACATTATTTTATATTTTAAAATTGTTGAATAATAAACTCAGAGTCAAAATTATTAAAAGGGTAATGATTATTTTAGCGAATCGTTTCTCGTGAAGTGATGGCAAACCGTGTTGATTCGTTAGTCATCCCGCGTGTTGATTTTTCTCTAGGTTTTTTCCGCAAAACTTGCAACATTCACCTTTCTTTTCATTACACTTGGTCGTTCGCTACCTTTCACAAAGTAGTTTGTCACGATGAATAGCATCACTCATTATTAAATACATGGCTTAATTACAGTTTTGGTCCCCCTATTATGACCAACTCACGATTTTGGTCCCTAAAGTTTTAATTTGACGATTTTGATCCCCCTATTTTCCCAATTTGTAAAATCAATGTCCCCTTCTTAATTTGGTCAAAATTAAAACTGAGTTTGACTTTCAATCCTACGTGGCAGTCCACGTAGACTGCCACGTAGGCAGCACTGTTCATCTCCCTCTCTCTCACAGCCCTCTCCCTCTCTCTCAAAGCCCTCTCCCCCCACCGTGACCCCCCCCCCCCCTCATTTTCCCCTTCCCCTTCGCACCTCCCCTCCCCCCTCACTGTCACCACCCACAGCCACCACCCACCTCTGCGACCTCCGTGAACCCCTCCCCCCCTCCTCTACGATCTGGATCTGAACGGCGAGAGAGGGAGAGCGACGAGAGAGAGAACGGTGAGAGAGAAAGGAGAGAGAGAGAGAGAGAGAGAGAGAGTGACGAGAGAGGGAGAGCGACGAGAGAGGGAGAGCGACGAGGGGGAGATGCGAAGAGGAGGGGAGGTGCGAAGAGAGAGAGAGAACGGCGAGAGAGAAAGGAGAGAGAGAGCGACGAGAGAGGGAGAGCGACGAGAGAGGGAGAGCGACAAGGGGGGAGATGCGAAGAGGAGGGGAGGTGCGAAGAGAGAGAGAACGTCGAGGGGGAGGTGCGAAGAGAGAGAGAACGGCGAGGGGGGGAGGTGCGACGAGGAGGGGAGGTGCGAAGAGAGAGAGAACGGCGAGAGGGGGGGTGAGGGAGGGGGAGGGGTTCACGGTGGGGGGAGGGGTGAGGGAGGAACAGTTTTAAAAAAAAAGGAACAGTGCGCCTACGTGGCAGTCTACGTGGACTGCCACATAGGATAAGTCAGTCAAAATTGACTTTCAATTTTGACCAAATTAAGAGGGGGACCTTGATTTTACAAATTGGGAAAATAGGGGGATCAAAATCGTCAAATTAAAACTTTAGGGACCAAAATCTTGAGTTGGTCATAATAGGGGGACCAAAACTGTAATTAAGCATTTACATCTATCTCTCCCAGAAAATTGGAAGGAATGAGATAGAGCCATCTACTAATTTTAGTATTTCACTCCCCATCGTTATCTTATTTTAAACTTCTCATATCTTTCTCTCTCTTTCTGAGTGATATCTCTCCCATCCTACATCCTTCGCTTTCTTGGTAAGGTTTTAGCGTAGGGAATGATGTGAGGTTTCAAAAATCCTTCTGGTTTTGCTTTGATTGATGGAATGAGATGAAATAAAGAGGATTGAAATAGAAATGGATATTTTTTGGGTCTACTTAGATAAAAAGGCAAATAAACACCACGCACACACTACCACAGCTCACACCTGGGTTCGACCTCGGGAGCCGATGTTCTCATGTCGTTGAAATTGCCAAAGCAACCAACAAGGGACAAAATAGAAATGGATATGATGCAATGAGTTGTTTTGATTATTAAAAATGGATGTAATTAAATGAAACCTAATTAAATGAAACCTAATTAAATATAGTTCACCTTATTCCTTCATTTATCCCCTTTTCAAAAAGTTGGAAGGAATGAGATAGTGATTTACTAACCTCTCTCTCTCTGTCTCTCTCCTTTCTTTCACACACACTCTCACTCTTTTATCCACTCCTCTCTCTCCCCTTCCCCCTCTCTTTCTTCTTCATGTCATGTGTGTCTGATTAAAATGAGAATAAATAAAGAATAGAAAAGTTATAACTTGATCATTTTTCTAACAATGGAATAGTAACTTTCTTTTGCCTCATCATGAACTTCATAACTAATAATTGACACTGTTTCAGTCACCTTTAATAAGAGGTGACCACAATCTCCGACAGGCGAATCAAGATAAATTATAAGAGACATTAATGGTTTAAACACGATTTCGTTTCTTGCAATAAAACTGATTTTTCATTTTTGTTCCTGAATTATTGTTTTTAATTGATCTACGAGACAAAATTATTTCATTTGCCTATTCTTTGGTATTTTGCTGTAATCAAAGTACTATTATAGTATTTTTTTTTAACGTATTCATTGGTATTTTGTTGTAATCAAATGTCTCGAGTTCGAATATTGGGTAAGGCAAAAACTCTGTTGAGAGGGGAGAACCACCCGTGGCCAGCCAGGTTCCCCGGTATAGATTAGTCGCAGGTAAAGCCGGTGGAAACTTTGCACCAATGAGATGGAAACCAAAATATAGTACTTTTTTACATCATAGTCCAAGCAATATACTACTTACTGTTATAAGAAATATTTGAACCGAATATCATAGGGGATGAAATAGAACGTAGTATATTATTATATGAACAAAAATAAAAAAAACAATAACCAGATAAAAATAAAAGATATGTGGGCCTATTTACTTTCTTAAAAGTTTTTCACATTTTTATTTTAGGGGACAAGAAAACGGAACGCCCTCATAGTAAAAAAAAAGGGTTTCTTTTTGTACCCCTACTCCATCAACCTATACCCCCACCCACCCTGTGAAAAGACGCAAATACCCTTGACCAGTTTACAAAATTAAAATTACCTTATCATTTGTCATTTACTTCCATTTTACAGAGAGAGAGCGCGTCAAACAGATCTACATACTTCCGTTTTTCAGCTAACGGATTTACATACTTCCGTTTTTGAGCTAACGGATCTACATACTTCCGTGTTTGACGAAACGGATCTACATACATCCGTTTGAAGCAACCAGCAGCCAACGGAAGTAAGTACTTCCGTTTACATCTGTTTCTTCTCAACGGATGTACATATTTCCGTTTTGAAATTTTGTTTGTTTGTTTTTTTATTTTATTTTTTTGCAGTGCCTTTTCAGAGGGTCGGTGGCCGGATCCCCCGTGATTCATCGGGGCTGATTTTGCGTGGGGGAAGTTCTTCACGGCCGAGTTTGCGAGGTGTTGGTGACCCGGTAGATACTCATGGTCCTAGTACACACACCCGGGGACATGCGTCTTACCGACGTAGGCGCGCCTAGGGACGAGAGCAGTATCAGCAGAAGGAGGAGCAGCAGGTAGAGGAGCAGCAGTATGAGGAGCCGGAGTACCATCATTACCAGGCTCATGAGGAGCAAGGATGAGGAGCAGCAGTACCAAGCTCATGAGGAGCAGGAGCATGTTGACATAGGACCTATGGATGGTCATGTAGCGTCTAGGATACTTGGAGACCACGTAAATATAATTTAATATATTTATTTACATAGTGTTGTTATATAAATTTATAGATTAATAGTATAAGTAAATTTATTTATTTTTAATTAAAACATTTGTGCGTAGGTTGAAAGTATCTGCTCATGGCAACAAAATCAGTCAAAAGTTGGTCCCTTATTCACAGAACCAGGGTTTTGGGAGTATATTAGGCAGTCCGAATTAGCCCCGATCGTCAGTTCAGTCACACTACTGTGGATCATAAGCTGCTCTCTGCTTTTGTAGAGAGATGGCACCCAAAGACATCGTCATTTTACCTACCATTTTGGTGAAATGACGATCACTTTGGATGATGTGTCATGTCAGCTACATCTACCATTGGCTGGCAGATATTTCCAGTCACCTGCTCAGTCAGTTACCATTGATGAGGCCATCCAGTTGGCTGTGAGATATCTGGGGGTTACATTTGCTGAGGCGACACAGGAGTGCATCGCCAGAAGGGGGCATATTTCTGGTTTGAATAGCTGCTGGAGATAGTTAGCCGTGATATAGTTGTGGACCAGACTTGTGCTGTCAGGGCATTTCTATTGCTTATTTTGGGGATGAGAATTTTTTGTAGCAAGACTGGCAACAGAGTTGAGGCAAAGTGGTTGCTATTACTGGAGGACGTGACCACAGTGGGCGGATGGGCATGGGGTCCAGCAGGATTGGCTTTCTTATACGACCAGCTGAACTTTTCATGCCTAGAGGGTACCACTCACTTAAGCGGGTATGCCATGTTGTTCATGATAAGTTAATTTCACTTAATTTTAACGAGTTTGTTTTAATGTTATATTTTATTTTTAACAATAATGTTTATTTGTGCATTTCAGGCGTGGATATTTGAGTACTTCCCTCGGCTAGCTTTGCGGGGGGAGACTGGGACCACGACCGGGCCACGGTGTGGGTTTTGGAGGAGGAGGAAGACGGACCAGGTGAAGCTAGAGGAGTATCGCGGGAGGATTGATGTTTTGACTCCCGACGATGTTATCTGGAGACCATTTTGAGGACCTGATCTGGAAGGACATCACCGTTCAGGGTCGTCCCTCGTGAGCCGCTTCAGGGTCGTCCATCGTATAGTGACATCATGATGCATATGACCAGATGGAGGGATAGTGTTCGGGAGGTTATGAGCACTACTACTGCTGCCCGGGAGGTGGGTGAGGTTCATCTTGATTACTTGCCATGGTTTGTTAGGGTATCAGTTTCTCGCCTCCTTCCAGTACCACCACTGCCACCAGTTGCAGCACCCGCACCAGCAGCACGAGCACCAGGTGTGAGGGGACCTGAGGAGGGACTGATGATTGTGAGCGAGCAGCTGCGGGTGGCACTTGCGTCCGGAGACATTCATCCCAACTCTCGGGCGTATAGACGACTCACTAGGTTGCTTGATTTAGTAGATGGACGTGATTTATTTATTTGGTTGTGCATTGTACGATATTTAGACTTACTTATTTCTTATTAGTAATATTTTTTATTATATTTTCACGTTATTATTTTCGGTGCAATCTATAAGACTAGACTAAATTAAAATTTTATTTTCATTGATCGATGCAAACATACAAACTAACATAAAAAGTAAAAGACAAACAACAACAAAAGAATGTCATCATGGATGTTCAACATACTTCGTACGTCGTCATCAGTCCCGATCTTCATAGACGAGAAGTAAATGCGGTGCTCCGGTTTGCGATAAGTGATACTAGCTTAGTGACCTCACGGTCATCACCAATCACTTGAACTTTGATCTCCACTTTATCCTTCAAACCTTCAAAGGTGATGCTTTCTCGAAGCCTGCATAAAATAGGCTTTGGAGATGAGAAGTAGACACTTTCTTCTGTCATGGTGATTTGGCCGCCATGGTGAATAGCAGTAAGCCTGTTCTCACTTGAATACTGAGTTGAACAAATATCCATTTTGGAGTGAAATGTTGGTGTGAAAAGAATGAGGATGGGGTGGGCATTTATAGTAATCGTCAATGATTATCCCCCGTTGATATTGTCAGTGCAATCTAGACCGCTAAAGTGGGGCACAGTTATCAAGACGAACAAAAGTGGGCCGTTGATCAAATCTTGCAGTGGAAACGTGTCCGTTAAATTTAAATCAAAACGAATTTACCTATAACCACGATAAATCCGTTTTGATAATTAACAAAACAAATTTATCTAGGTTATAAGTAAATCCGTTTTGAAATTTTAACAAAACAGATTTACCTATAACCTAGATAAATCCGTTTTGATAATTATCAAAACGGATTGACCTATAACTTAGATAAATCCATTTTGTTAATTATCAAAACGGATTTATCTAGGTCGCAGGTAAATTTGTTTTGTTAAAATTTCAAAACGGAATTATATATAAAGAAGGTAATTCCGTTTTGTTAAAATTACAAAATGGATTTATAAAACCAAACTTAATTCCGTTAGCCAAATTTTGTACAAAACAGATTTACATAACCAAACGTAAATCCGTTTTGTTATTTTTTTCAAAACAGATTTATGTGTAATTTATGTAAATCCGTTAGTACCAATTTTATCAAGGGTATTTTTGAAATAAAATTTTTGGTGGGGCTAAAAATTGAAAATGTGGGGCTGCAAAAAAAACCTAAAAAAAAATATAAGACATCTAAAGTTAAGGTTCTAAGCCCCCAATTTTTATGGTCAATTTAGGCTTCAACTTTTGGGCTATCTAATAAAAGATTAAATTTAAAATCCCAAACCATCACCATCACGTGTTTTTACACAACAAAAATTACAATATCAACACTTTATATTTTTGATAAAAATTATCAATAAAAATAATTTATCTCAAAATTCACTTTAACCCTAAAAGTACATCAGACTGACCCTAGACTGACCCTATGAGAGAGGCTATATAAGGATATTACATTTTTGGCGAACAATAAAAATAACTTTTAACTACTTTTAAAGTTTCTAAAAATAATAAATTTGTCATCTATCCTGTTTCTTAATTTAAGTGAAACACCAGTAGAAATAATAACATGAAATAAGAAAAGTGAGGTAGCTTAAATACTATTTTAACAAGCTTGGCAAAAAAACAAGCTAACGAGAAATAAAATCCCATACCAAACAACTACTATACGTTAGCCATACACGCTTCTCAACTAGTCAAATATGCTATAAGTTAATACCAAACCTAGGTTAACCTAATAATCTCACTAACATAATTAAGGGGTATTCTCACAAGCAGCAATTTTAAAACATCTTGATTAAAGCAACAGCTTGGTTAACACCTTATACGTTGATTTTAAAGTCCTATGAGAAAATAATGCAAGCTTTAGAATTCATGGTAAGGAGGCTTGCCATTGGGAACCATTAACCCAATGGGAGAACTCTCAGATAGCCAAAGAGACAAACTCTACACAGTAGTGACGAAATTTGTTCCAAATATACTAATCCACAGCACATGGAAAGAATTATTATTCTTTAAAAAAAAATAGAAACCTTCATTCAAAAGATGAAGATTAACCCTGAAGCAATGCCCCCCAACATTATGTTCATGCATCTAAGATTTCCAGCTGCATCAGACAATGAAGATAATCAACCGCTACTGAAGCATGCCGAAATCATTTAGAGCACCAGTCCCTGCTGGTTATATTATTTAGAGCACCAGTGACCAGAACCAGTAACAATATCATATCATAAACAGCTAAATACAATCCAGCTAAGAAAAAACTATGCACTCGAAGACTGAATTTCAGCACCGTAAATACTAAAGAGTGATCACACTCTAATTGCGCTGGATATGTAAAACTGATGAATGGAGAAAAGGAAAAACAAATACAATGACAATCTACTAGCTTATAGCAGATAAACCTTTTGTAAGTGTCTAAACATGACTAGTTCAAATAGCATTTGAGTTTATAGCTTATAGCGTTCCATTTTTATCTGTGTGCTTTAATTAAATTTCCTCGTTTATCCTCCATTAAATGAATATTCTATCCCATATTCAAACATTCATTACAAATGTCTATTTATTAATTTTACCAAATACTTTAAATTCAATCCACTATCAACTCATCCGCTATAAACTAACTTATTCGATATTCACTATTTTAGCCTAAAAAATATTTGGGTATAGATCTACGCACAATGGACAGTTAAAACTTAAAAAAGAAATCAATTCCATGCTTATTGACTACCAAATTTCAAGATGTAAATCCACCGCCAAAACAATTTCCCTTTAACCATTTATAAATCAAACCTCTATATCCCACACCGATGGTTACACTATAAATAACATTACAATAATAAATGAGATTGATCGATTTGATTTTGAATCAACAAGTTTTCATGCTCTGTACTTTATAGGAAAACACTCGACTAAGATCTACCTGCTAATTTGATCACCTTGGCATTGACAGTTGATATCTTAAAACCCCAAAACAGCACACCTTCTGCGAATCCAGAGACCAGAACTACAAAAGGGAAAGGGAAAATGAGTGTAAGGTTACTGGAAAGCAAACAGCAATGTCAATCTTGACATATCATGACATGAAATCCAGTACAAAAAGAACTAAAAAAAGCAAACATTTTTTCCAATCTTGTTTTGGCACAGGTTAGATTAAGATGCTTTCATGTGCATGCAAAATGAGCAATATGCTTTATAAGCGAATAAAATTTGTAGAATTCAGGACTCCATAAAGAAAACAGAGAGAACGTAAGTGTTTCATTGATTTTTCATCAACTGAATCTTAAAGATTTTCTGTTACAGAATTCTATTTATAGAATTCAGCTTAAGCAGGGGGATCTAACTAATTGACTGTTGGTTACAAATTGTAAGCTCTTACATAAGCCAATTAAACCAAGGAATGAGGGGAAGTTTAGTAGTTACCAACTGCATGCTGCCATAAATTACACTTCTCGGGAGTTTAATCATTAAGTAGCCCAATAGACCAGTCATGTGAGTTCCACCATTCTGAGCCAGGCAAAAAAAATGTTTGTCCAATTCTGCAAAGTTTTATCATCTCCAACAATAACAAAGACAACATAGCAACCAAAAAGTCACATCCCAAATGTTCTGTTGTAAATATTCCCAGAATTTGGCAAACGATATTTTGAATCATCATATCCCGAGTACAACTTGTTCAATCCAAATCTTTCATTCCTCAAAAGCTCAGCCACAGCCAACCCATTCCCACTCTGCACCTCATTCCACCCTTCCCATTGGCCATTTGACAAGATTGCATTTGTAGACTGCTGCAGAGACCGCTGAGGGAATGGGGCTAGGTTACTAACTTGTGATTGATCTAACCTAGAAGAAATACCATAAGAATCACCTAGTTGAGAATAAGCATTCCCAATTTCAGACAATCTAAGGTTTTGCTGCTGTGTGAGAGATCTTTGCATCAGTAATTGTAGTCTGGCCTCATTTTCAAAGTAGTTTGATTGTGCCATGAAATTGGAGCGCATGTCCAGTGCTTGGTTGTTCTGAGCACCTTGAACTCTCCCCTTGCCAACTGCCAAAATAGCAGGATCCATAAATTCAATGTCACCTGTGCCCCCTATATTTCCAGCTGAGGGTGTCTGGTGTGAATTTCTCAAAAAGGAAGAATGATCAAGTAATGAATTCCCTGTCAAAAGGATAACAATTATATTCAACCAACATATGAAAAAGGTCATGAAGAAAGTTTAAAGAAACCATAACCAACCAGATAAGGAGTCAAAAGCCTGCTCTGATCTCTCGTGCGAAGAAAAACCAGGTGGTGGTGCCCTGCTTGGAATTGAAAATCCTGGCGGAGCTGAGACTTGTGCCCTTGAAATAGCTGTCAAAGATAACAAAATTAAGGTCATCAGATGAGCTAAGAGAACTGAAAATGAAATAACATGCCAAGGCAAACAATGAAAGGTATGCACTGATAATGGCTGTGTTTGTGCCCTCCAAAAACTTAAATGTTGTCCTTCAGTCTGTTTGTGGTGTGCACTGGTAATGGCTCTGTTTGGTAAAATTAAGTTATAACTTATAAGCTAGTTGATAACGGATTAACTAGTGGATAGCTTATACTCCTCCAATCTCGTATATTTGAGATAGCTTAAAGGACTCCAGGCACAACTTGCGTTATTTTTAATATTTGAATTATTTTAAAATTATATATCATCCAATTAATATTTAAAATTTTATTATTTTTTTAATTGAAATAAGATAATATAAATACAATGACATGTCATATCATGTTTAACATGAATTTTGTGTTATTAACAAAATTTGCTCTACATTTAAAGAGGGAAAAAAGAGAATTAAAATCAAAATTGTAAGGGTAACTGAGCAAAAAATACTAAGTTATAAGCTTCAACACTACTTGAAGTAGCTACTACTTAAAAACACCACTTGAAGTACCTATACGTTTTTTTACAATAATTAAAGCACCTACTCTAGAAAAGTAATAAGCTGCTTATTAAACACATCTACTTTTGTCAAACAAATTTGTATACCATAACTTATTAGACTGGGTCCTCATCCCATGGACTATTTTGCTAATGGTGCATGGATGGACAAGGGGGTAAAATAGTAAATCAACAAGGATCAGTGACAAAAATTGTAGAAATCTGGATGTTGTGTATAACACCAACACCAAGACTCGGATCTCGCAAATTGAAGAAATAAATGTCCCAAAAATTCTTCGCCGCCAAACACCTCCCCTAAAATATCTATTCACGCCAGCCCCTTTGCCACCGCCCTCTCTCCCAACGGCATCTTTTGTAGCTGCTTCATCCCCCAAAAAAAAACCACTGCTCCTCCCCATCTGTCATCTCTCCCGCCTGCCACCTCTTAAGCCTTCACCATCCTCGACGACCTCCTCAACCAATACTTCACCCTTGTCTCCCAACAATACATTCCCCTATTCTCGCATTGATTCATTCATAACCGCCTCTTTAAAAAATCAATTAAAATTATTATCAGCCATCGATGGTTCTTTCTCCTACTCATTTGACATTTACAACTTTTTCACCCAAATCTTATTAACGATAATGCCTATCCCATTCCTAAGTCCTACTCTCCTAACATCTCTTGTTCTTTAGGGTTTTCCCTAACCCACTTTGTTTCTTGTAGGCACATGACATTCATCATTCTCCAAATCATGGAAACCACTGATTACTTGTAAGTGTTTGTGTAACATCCCCAAAGTAATTATTTTAATTACTTTGACGATTAAGTAATTTCATTATTGTTTGATTTATTGGTGGAGTTATTGATATATGAATTATCGTGGTGATTGGGTCAAAGCTCCAAACTCTATTAGAGAAATTCTATTAGAGTGCTAAGTAGCAATTATTTTGTCTTAAGTCAACCCCAAAGTAATTTTTATTTCTTTTATTATTAAGTAAATTAAATTTTTCTTGATTATTGATTGAGATGTCACAATGTGTATGAGTGTGGTGATGATTGTGCACAAGTTAGTTTAGAATGGGAAAAAGGGGTTGTAGTTAGGAAATTTGGTACCACTAAAGAGTGGGCTTGGTTGAAACCAACCAAATAGGGGGAGTCAACCCACACACAAACATTTGACCCACTCTCTCTATGGGTAGCTGAAGTAATGGAACCAGCACACTCACTTCCATATTCTTTTTCCCATTTCCAAAATAGAACAAGCATTCTCCCTCAAAATGAGAGAAGAGTGTCAAGAGTTAGAGAAAAGGAGAGAGAGCTACCCATTTCATCTCCACCTCCAAGTCTCAATGTCTCATTCCACACATACCCACTTCCATCTCTAGGCAAGAGCCACACTCACTTCATCTTCTCTCTCACAACGTTACAAAATCCATTGCCACCAAACCCTCCAAAATCTGAAATCTTCTCTCCACTTGACTCCTCATCTTGCATGTGAATTTTCTTCAAATGGCAACACAAGGGACCTCATGAGAGATTGGGCATTACTTCATTGGAGTTTGGGAACTCAGTTTGGGCTCATTGGGGTTTCGATTTGGCTAGGAGTTGAGAACCCAAATTCTGAAATTCTTCTCATCATTCCCCCTAGAGCTAATTTTCAATTTGCATGTCACTTTGGAGAACTAGGAATTTTGTTTTGGAAGCTTGCATGTAGAAAGAGGTAATGAAGTGGAATAGGAAGTCATTCTAGGACTGAGTCATGAAGAACTGAACTTGGAGCTGGGAATGATTGTTGAGTTGCTTAGGAACTTGCCTTGTGCTCAAGTTCAAACTTTGCTTGCTTGATTGTTATTGTGCAACCATTTGAGGTGAGTTCCTTGTCATTTTTATGCATGAGATTGTTTTGCATGTTAGAAATAATTGATTTCCTGAATCTCATGCTTGATTGACTGTTGTGGAAGGATTGAAGTGTTGAAATGTTTCTAAATTGTGTGTTAAGCATGTTCAACTAGTTGTATTTGAATTCAAGTTGCTATTGATGTTTTGTTGGTGATACTGCATCTATTTATGCTTGAAATGATGAATTGATGACTGTTTGTCTTAGAATGTGGATTGGGCCTAACTCAACCCCACAAAACCGGCTTGTAAGGTGAGGGTTGCCTCTTCTTTATAAACCCTCTTGAGACCTTATCACTAGTCTATGTGGGACTTGGGATTTCTCCCAATACACCCCCTCACGCGCAGCACTATTGGGCTTGAAGCGTGTTTAATGGTAGGTGGCCCGATGGATCTAGGATAGGCTTTGATACCATCTTAGAATGTGGATTGGGCCTAACTCAACCCCACAAAACCGGCTTGTAAGGTGAGGGTTGCCTCTTCTTTATAAACCCTCTTGAGACCTTATCACTAGTCTATGTGGGACTTGGGATTTCTCCCAATAGTTTGGATGCTGGATATAGATGTGGGAAGGGTTTGAGCACTAGAGAAATTGGAGCAGAGTTTTAAAACTGAATTTCGTGCACTCTACAAAAAGGACACGGTCTGTGTCCAAACGACGCCCAAACGACACGGGTACCCGTGTCCGAATCTGTCCCTTGCAAAAAAAAATTGAAAACACAGGGACACGTTGCACCAGATTTTTGTATCCCATGTTTTCTTCAATGAAGGTCCTCCAATTTCTCTTATTGCTACCTTTAATCACCTCTATAATATCATGGTCCACGAATTGTATTGAATGACATGCTTTAACGCTCGAAACATTTTAAGTACTTCGGTTATTATTGTCAACGAACGAGGAAACTATTGAATGAACTAAAGGCATAAAAAATTCGAGGGGGATGACGATCCCAAGAGGTTCATAAGCATACTTGGTGGCCGGACCTTGGCTTTTGGGCTCATGACTTCCCAGCCACCAAGTATGCTTATGAACCTCTTGGGATTATTCGGTATAGCTATACGAATTGGGTTCCCCGTGGTAGGAGAGCTTGCAGTACCTGGGGTTGTGCTTCGAGGTAACAAGTGAAAAGATGAATTAAAAGAAAGCGGCTGAATTTAGAAAACACCGAGAGGAAATGCGAGGGGTCGCGAAGGAACTCATTGAGATTTGTAAACTCACTGTTTATGTTTGTGGTGTTTTCAGATGTACAGGGCAAAGCAAAGCAGACTGAGGAGAAGTAGTTGCTGCAACAGCTGATTAGTTTATCGAGGGATCCTTTTGGATCAAGCTGTTTATGTTTGCTTAGCTTTCCCTAGCCATGTTTATGTTGTATCCCCTTTAGACTGAATGCTTGATTTTAATCAAGTTACGATGTATTATAAACTTTACTTTAAGTTTTTGGACATCCATGGTATCACGACTGATTTATTTTATTGTCGTTCATGTTTATATGGTTCCGATATCGGTATCTTACCTTAAGGAACTCGAGGTGGCGGTAATTTTTTTTCAGTCAAGTTATGTCACTTCCAAGAACTCGAGTAGGTTTATAACTCTAATTGGTGTAAATGGTTAATATTATAATCTTTATGATGTCTAAAGGTTAGGATGTTACAGTTTGTGCCATCCCATTCCTAAGTCCTACCTCTCCTAACATCTTTTGTTCTTTAGCCTTTTCCCTAATCCGCTTTGTTTCTTATAGGCACATGACATTCATCATTCTCCTAATCACAGAAACCACTGATTACTTGTAAGTGTTTGTGCCAGTATTCCAGGTTGCTGAACAAATATTACTCTTGTGAACTAGCTAACTAGCCTAAATTTGTTTACCATCGTGTAGGGAACCTTGCTTCTAATTCACTCCATTTGAGCACTAATGCAGTGACTCGTTCTTGCTTGACACACGACACTCAAGTGATACAACAAACTGCTAGTGAGCAACAACCCAGCAATATCAATAGTGTGCCTAAGCCAATCCGAGAAACTATACATTGGCTGCCGACTTCCTAACAACTACTCTTTTCGGGTTTGGGAAACGTAGGCAGAGATTCAAGGGAGATAAATCCTAAAAGGAGTTTACAATGAATGTGCACCACTCATCTTGCAAGTTGGTCCTATAGAGTTTAGTTAGATCCAAAATTAAGATGGCATCAAAGTTTGTCCTAAATATGTTATAATGGGTCATCCATCCACCACATTATCCGTGCACCAAGCCTAATAGGGTTGGCCGTGAGGAATGTATTAGGAAAAACTCAAGTATAAGCCCTAAAAAGAGTTTAAAATGAATGACCACCCCTCATTTGACAAGTCAGTCTCATGGATTGATGAGTTAGGCTCAAAATCAAAGAAAGGGATATAAATAACAATATAATACAAAAACAAATATACGCAATACACAATAACAAATTAGACAAGTGATAGATAGCTAATAGAATTAAATAGAAAGCACCGTAAAAAAATTCTTGATAAATTTAACTTTTAACTATTATTTCAATACACACAATAAAAAAAATATCTTTTCAAAAAAAGATTTAAATTTTGTAGGTCACAAACTCTACTTAAAAAAGAAATTATTTTTAATTTATAATTTATTTAAAAAAAGGTGTAGAAATGTAGTAAGAATAACAATCAGAAAAAGAAACACCAATAATGAACTCTCTTTAAAGGATCTTAAAAAAAAATTATGTAGTTTTTAAAACAAAATAAGAGTAGAAATAGAAATAAGTATATGACAAACAGAAAAGAAACACTGAAAAATGAATATTTTAAGAAAAAACACATTTCAAAGAAAGCAATGCAATTCAAAACTATCACTAATTTTGAAAATATCAAACTTTCATTAACTTTGCCCTGATAACGTCTGAAAACAACTATTCTTAAAAAATTAAATAAGAAACATGAAAACAAGAGAAGAAACTTTAGGCCAAAGAGAAGCGGGGAAACATGCATGACCCAACCCGTAAAATAATTCCAACATTTGTTAATTCTATGTATGTATTAATAGCATGGAAAAGAAGTTAGAATAAAACAAGTAATGTATGTGTTAATTCCTATGTATGTATAGCATACTTAGGTAAAGGATAATAAGGAAAAGAAGCATCGATTTCTATTCTGTCCAAAATTGTCCAGAATTATACAAGTCGCGTTAAATATAGGGTTGAAGTATCTCATAATCTAGTATGTTGTCCTATGTCACTCCAAACACTGCATTAGTACTAACCGTTTAATAAGCTTTATATAATCAATCCTTACCCTAAGGTGTACCAAACAAACCCTAAATCAAGGAACCTTTTAGGATTGATTTTTTACCATTGAGCCCTAATAGCTCATACCCTTAAGGCGAGCTGATCACAAGCCAAAAAAATTGGACTAATTTCTTATTGAACTTGGCCGTTTCTAACCTTATGGAATAGTCATGACTAAGATACTGATTTCTCTTTTCTACCCCTTCAACAAAGGGAAGATCTTCAAAGCATAATTATTATTAATTATATAATCAAATACAATATGCAGCAATAACCAGGTAACAAACAATTCAAATACATTCAAAAAAAATTGGAAAGCACGAATTCCATTTTCAAAGCAGCAAAGGAATAAAATATGTGAAGGAAAAAAAATAAACCAAAAGGTCGATAAAAATTGTAACAATGCCATACAGAATAAATTTTCCACATAGATTTTAAATTTTAATCAACCTTCAGGCAAGCTTCACACAAAAGCAATGACTGAAATGCCAAATTGAAAAACAGTGGCAAAGGAACAGATAAGATTTGCCGTTAGAACAACACAAAGATAAAGCTATAATAGCCAGTTAAAGGATGCAAGTAATACTCACCAGAAAGCTTATTAGAAGAAGCCATGGAATGACCACTGCCTACATTTTCAGCTTCCTCAAAATTACTGGTAGGAAAGCCATTTGGAATGCCCAACTTATCCATATACAAATCTCTTTCAGCCAAATTCTGGATGAGGCTCTTTGGCTGTTGCTGGCTGACACCATAAGTCGGATGTACATCAAAAGTTTGAATTTTGGATTCCTCCTGCCTCGCAAAAGAGAACCTTGACTGATTGTTATTTTGAACTTTCCAAGAACTAGATTTTTTTAAAGGGCAAGGCTGGTTATCTGTATTGTCACCCAACAACTTTGCAAAATTGTGAGGTGATGCTATGGATTCATCCCAGGGATCAAAATCCATGGACAGAATATTAGAGATTATTGTACTTTCACCCCTATCAATTGCAGCATCACATCCAGCATTAACTGCTTCACCGGCTAATCTTCCAATGCTTTGTCTGTTTCTTTCATCATGAAGCAAACCATAAGAGCTGCCATTGATCAATTTCTCAGGGTAGCCATTACATAACCTGCTAGACGGATTTAAAATAGATTCACCCCAAACTTTATCATCGAAAGATAGAGAACCAGCATTTACAGCAGTACAAGGTTCACCATACTGCCTTTGACTAGGGCTAGAGAGGTTTGATACATGAAGGAAATTTGTTGACTTCGGCAAATAAGAGGACAAAAAACTTCTGGATCCTTCAGTCTTTGATTATCAAAAGATGTTACATCATCTTCCATTTCAGCTGTATCTGATACTACTTGAGATTGAGAATCCAATATCCCATCACATTGCTCCCTTGAATTACAAACCCCATTGTCTGATGCAGAAGTTTTATAAGCTGCATTGGTGGTTATGGTATCTTTAAATCTGTCAACATCATGTTGTGCACCTTGAATTTGAGGAGATTTAGTCAACGTATGATCAGTAAGCAGGCTACTAAGTTTGGTTATACCATAGTGTTCATTTGACATAGTTTTACCAATGGCAATTGAGGACAACTCACTGGACAAAGTCTGAATCTCTTCATTGGTTGCAATCACTGCTTCCTCAGGACCAGAGCTAAAAGAATATCCAGTAATGTTAGTAGTGTTTAATGTGTTTGCTATAGTACAATTGCCTTTATCACTATCTTGGAACAATGGTTGAGTAGACAAGCTGTTCAAATTGACAGGCACGTGAGAAACATCAGAAGCTGAAGTTTTCTCGCCTGCACTAGCCAGAGTGTCCATGCTGTTGTATTGTTTAACAGGTTTCGGCAAGTCACTTTTCACTCTAGGTATCGTATTATGACTCCCGTCACTTGATGGTGGTCTCTTTACAACATCGCATTGAGATGCAGAAGCCTTAATTGTGCCCATAACAGCAGTCGAAAAGGCTAGTGAGCTGTTGGCTGTATCAGGTTTTGGCTTGGGCAGCCCATTGGGATATGATAGGTCTCCAACAGGGGGCTGACAACTTGTAGCCTGTGCACCCCTGGCAAACATAAACATTGGAACCATGATTTCTTTAGATGAGTTCAAACTTCCAGGCAAAATACAAAATAATCACGATACATACCATGCAGCACTTGCGGGAAGAGATACATGTCTCCCATTGATTCCATTTGGAGGTGAACTTCTTACAGTAACAGAGTTCTGCTCCATAATTGAAATAATACATCAATTTCTTTGTAATACAGCTGAAAATGCATATTTACGTTTCACATAGCAGTATAGCAGTTATAGATCAAATTTCAAATGAGCACTTAATGAAGACATATGAAAGCTGACACCAAAAGAAGAGGGTCTTACACTCGGAGCATTTTTCAAAATAGGCTTTCCTGTAGAATTATTCGTGCAATCATCTAGTGGAGGAGGTAATACGCTCCCTGACCGTTGTTGCATATTGTTTGTGGCACCAGTGATTTGTTGAACTCGACTTCTTTGAAATAAAACAATAGTTAGTATATATTTATCTAATCTAAAAGCACTGCATTCAGTTCAAGCATTTAAAAATTTGCAAACAGGAAAGTATAATCTGCAAACACGTTCAGAAACAACTTTGATTTATGTAAAGTAAACTCCATCAGAACTCAGAACACAGTTTATCCAATTAAACAGCTCAAGTTAAATCATCACAATACCTATTTCCAGAAATTATTTAACTGAATCATAATAAGTCTTGTATCAAAATTATAAAAAAGTTACCTGGTGTATGCAGAAATTATTTCATCTTTGGTAAAGCTATCTTCTTGAGAGCCAATCTCGTGCAGATATAAACAATCAGGGTTGTTGCAAGGCTGGTAATAGAGATTTCTCTTCAGTCAAAAGTGTTATCAATTAAGGCAAAATTTAAAATCTGTAAAGACCTACTAATTTTCATACCGCATTCCGGAGCCATGCATGACAATATTTTGTGGTTCCAAAACAAGCCCTGAAATTTACAAATAAAAAACATACTGAGTTGATAAGCATACCATGAGTATGCAGTTTCAATAGAAGCAAATATTTTCACCTTAAAGGTTTATCCTCTAAAACAAATCCATGTACATTTTGAATACACCGGATTGCTTCGTCTTCCTTTGAATAAGTAATATATCTGAAACAAAAACCTTTGATTAGAGAGTGCACCATTGACATCAACATTAAATGTATTACCATTATGTAGTCAAGCATGCTGATATAGCACTTCAGCAGGGAGAAATGTGTAGAGGGGGGAAGAAATGGCCTTTTTTCTTCTTTTTTAGCCAAGGAAAAAGTTGCATTTGAAATATTTTTGCTGGCAATTAACTATATTTTATCTTAATGACAACAAAATAAAATAGTAAAAGGTGCCTACTTACAGTAGCAAAACAACATGACCAGCTAACAGAAAATCATATGCCTTTAAGGAAACAACTATTCTACAAACTTGAAGAGATTATACTTACACACTGCAAGTATCATTTGGAAACTGTTGAATGACACCAGCTGCCGTCCGTGACATTGACACTTTCAATACCTTCCCATACTGACCAAAATACTCTACTTTCTGGAGAAGCTGCAAAAATACTGATATGAATAAGGTTTCTCTAAGGACAACAGACCCAAAAAACCAAAGGAAAAAAAAATAGAACATGTGAGCAAGACGGAAAGATTCAGGTACTCAAGAGTGGAGGAGGTGAAAATTTTACATCTTCATCTGCCAGATTGAGAGGTAATCCAACTATGTAAACAAGGTTCCGCTGAATCACTCGCACACTACTGAGCTGCTTCCGTCCATCGAAAGATTTAGACTTTGTTTTCTGACTCTTCATCTTTTTCTCCGTGTTCATTCCATTCAACAATCTACAAAACATACATATATATATTCACCAAGAGAAATACATAATGAAAAGGTGTAGTTTGGTCTTAGTATAAATAACTTGAAAGCTCTAAGAAATAGAAAGTTCTACAACTTAAATTTTCCTTTGATCTCACTACTCAAAACATAAAAACTTAATAGGTTTAACAACATTTCAAAGCCTGCATGAATACTGTTAAGAGAATAACCTCTCACACTTTGCAGCCATGCCAACAATCTTTTCCTTGTCATAAGGAGAACGGCATGCAGGGCATCGCCCCTCGGTGGCATCCTTCTCGGCCATGTCCATTATGTGGTGCCAACACCAGACACAGATCTGTAATCAAGTAGAAATTAAACTAGCATTCATCATAATGAACCCTTTAATAAAGACACGTAGTCAGAAAACAGCACATAGACAACAGCGCCTACATCTCAAGTACAAGTCATGCCCAAAAGGTGAATAAGGAACACTTCACTTTAACCACCATATTGCAATTTATAATATATTATTAATACAAAAATAAAATGCCTAGCAGAGTTACAGAATGAATCGTGAATGTAATGTAATGAGACTAATACTGGAACAAGGTAGGAGGGGTGAACCTTAGACCTTGACAAAAGTTAAAAGGACCAAGAGAGAGGGAGGGAGGAAAATTCATATGGACCAAAGAACAGAAATTAACCTTTTGAACGAAAGAAAAAACACTGCTTTCTTGTGTAACAGCTAATATAAAAAAAAACTCTTAAAAATTGGCTACGACGCATAGATAGAATCAAACCTCATAGCCACATCTACAAGGTTTCAACTGCTGGTCTGTCAAATCCATCTCTTCAGCACAGAGAGGACAAGTTCTTTCTCCTTCGTCACTCATGATTGCCCTGAATGAAAACTGTGCAAACCGCAGAACATACACGTCAAAATTATTTATATTTATATTAATTAATTAATCATAAACAATATACTACATCACAAACTTGTGCCTCAATTATCTTGAAAATTTGATGGGGAAAAAACAGAGAATTCACACATCCAGCGAACTTAAAAACTACTTTGGCCCAATATGACCAAACCACAGATTTGACAGTGAAAAAAAATATGACCCACCGCTCCATACAGCGAGTTAACAATAAAGTTCAGTCTCTTTAGATTGTATAGCATTCACTTACAAGATACTCATACTGTGTCCAATCTAATATCAGAGAAAAAAAAATAATGCATTTGAAAGAGGTAAATTTCAATGTTAAATAATGATGATAACAATAACAATAGCAGAAGGGAACCAAGACACAAATCCAGATAAACCCACACACACAGTCTTTCCACTCTTGCAACATTTGATTGGTGCATAAACACATCTAATCTTTTAAAAAAAATCAAAAATACATTGAAATACGGGCGAAACCAAGTCACCACAGATCAACTAAACCATCAATCAGAAGAAAAAACATATTATAAATAAATATTGAATAAAAGAAAATTGGCAATCGAAAAAAAAATAAAACGGATTACGCAACAAGAATCGAATCGAAACAAAATATTTAATCAAAGACTGAAACGAAAGGGGGCAAAATTTTGATGATGTAAATAGCGAACATAATTTCAGAATCCAATTAGGGATCCAAGAAAAGGTCGTGTTGGATAGAGAAATTAGGGTGAGAATTTGGGAGTCGAGAACTCACAGTGATGAGATCGAGAAGAAGACGAAACTGTGAGGAGGAGATTGTTTGAGAAGAAGCGCACGATAACACGAAGACAGAGAATGCAAACGAGCGAGAGAGAGAAAGTGCAAAAGGGTAAAGAAGGGCAAAGAAATACCACAGCGTGTCTTTTAAAAGAGAGAGAAGGCGCTGTTTGGGTGATGGCGTTTTCGGTTTTTGGGTCGTTCCCTCTCTTTTTTATGCACCCGGGAACTCAGCTAAATGGCCCCCGCTTTTTAGAAAATTACGACCAGTGCCCCTCCTTCTTTTGATTCTATTTCTCTTTCCCTTCTGTTTTGTCGAGCATCCCAACTAGTTCTAGTGTTTGTGTTCTCTGCTGTACACGTACGCCTTGCTCCCCAGCATGTGGTGCTTCAGATGTATGACACGCGGCCAGTCGTTCAATCCTACGAATATGCTTGGAGACAAGTTTTTGTTCCGGACTCTAATAATAAAAATAATAAAATAAAATAACAATACATTTTATGTGATAATAAATAAAATAAAAATAATATGTCCTTGTTGTTTGTTGTTTTGGCAATTTCAATGACATGGGGAGATTGGCTTTGGGATGGAATTCGGGTGTGAACAGTGATAGTGTGTATGGTGTTTATTTGTAATTTCATCTAAATAGACAAAAAAATAGCAATAATCATCTCTGGACAAGGCACTATAGTGTTTGTCCCAATATTCGCATTTGAAAAAAGTGTATTTATTTGAGCTTGTACACACATGGCAATTGTGGATGCAAGAAGAAAAAAACTAACCTCCCAGATTCATCACAGAGGCCCATTTGAAGTTCCCATCAACACGCCAAGAGTACTAAAGAGAATCGGCCTTATGGTGATTGAGCATTAACAATCAGGTGAATATAGTTCTTAGAAGTAAAATGAACTATTACAGGCGGGCAATAATTTCTTCACAAACACCAAATACCTTTACCCTATGTTTGGATGGAGTCTTTTTAGTGGGTAATGTAATTTTTGGGCGATTTGAAATATTTCAGTTCAAAATTTTGACCTAAAATGTTTGAATTCCCCTCCAAAATTACATTACCCCCTAAAAATACCCTATCCAAACACTCCCTTAGAGAATCCTTAGGTATCAACGCAAACACCACACGGAAAACCAATTTTCTTAATAACTGCATCAGTTTTTCCTCCACTAAACTACAGTTCAAGAATAACTTCAAAACACAGTGAATAAACATTTGTAATTTCAAACATGAGTTGAGAAAGTTTTTCCTCCAGCCCTATGCAATTACAAACTATGTAATTCATTGGCGCGTGGAAGGGAGTTGATGCGAGGCCATCCTTTTTCCTCAACTTGCATCACAATAGCCTAATGAACATCAACAGCAATTTTCCCCTTAGTAATTTTGGACTATCTTTTGAGGAAATGTGTCTATTCGGAGCCCTTACTAGTAATTCTTAGTGGTCCAAATTCACATTTGTTTCCTTAACAACCGCACATTCTCCTTCTTTCACTACAACATTTAGACCCTATGGCAACGCCAAAAATTGCAAAGCCAAAAAAATCGTTGCCTTAGTCAACAATGGCAACGGTTTTTTGAACCCGTTGCTGATTCATTTTCTTTTTAATTTTTTTTATTGGCAACGGCTGAAAACCGTTCCCATAAGGTCTATAGCAACGTTTTTTTTGTTTAAGCTTTATCCAACGTTTAATAAACGTTACCATAGGGACAATTATTAAAAAATAAAAAAATTAACCCCTAAAACACATAACCCTCCCTCGCGGGAACAGTCACAGAACCCTCCTTCTCTCTTCTTCCTCCCCTCGCTGTTCTCTTCCTCCCTTCCTTAACCTTAAAATCAAAAATTCCTCCTCCTCCCTCTAATCCCGAACTCACCTTCTCCCTCAACGAGTTCACAAATCCTCTTCCTCCCTCTAACCACAAACTCACCCTCTCCCTCAGCGATTTCACGCAAGCAGTGCAAATCCTCCTCTCCCTCAACGATTCAGTGATTTTAGGTTTCCCTCTCTCTGGTTTCAGCCGCATCGCATCACACCAACTCCCAACATCGTACCTTGTCACACCAACTCCATCTTTGTACTCCGCTGCACCAACTTGTATCGATTCCAATTTATATATTTCTCTTCCTTTTGTGAAAAAACAAACGCGGGAAAAATGGATATTTTAATTCTATAGTCTAATGGTTTTGTTTTGGTTCACAAGAATTGTAGATTTGAGGTGAAGAGGTTCCACATTTGTCAGGTAATTGTTAGATCTAGTTGGTTAACACCAATTTCTGACCCTGATTCATGGATGAAGCACTATTCTGTGTTTGCTTTTTTTTGCTTCTAGTAGATCTCGTTGGTTCTAGGGTTTCCTTCGTGATAGTCGTGTGCTTCGTTTTGAACTACTTATTTTAGCTCCGTGTTGCATTACATTCTTAGTGAAAGGCTTTGATGCCTATGTTTTTACCTTCTGTCTTCTTGATTGTTTATTGCTAAGCTGTAAGTTTCCTCAGTTCATATCCAAAATGATTAAGTTTTGAAGACAAAACCATCAATCTAATCTTGTGCCTATTTGTGTGGTATTGCCGTATTGGTGTTAGTGTTGTTTGCTATTTGCTTGGCGTGTTATTTTGGAGTAAGAATTTACTTAGGGTTATAATATATCACCATCCACAACCGAGCAATCTGCTAGTTTTTTTAGGAGGTGCTCAAGAATTGCTGATAATTACAATTCAATAAATGAGGTAACAAAATTTTAGTCCCTAAACCGAATGTGTGAAATTGCAGCAAATCTAAAAGTATCTTTTTCAATACTATGCATGTTAGTTGGTTATTTGCAATGAGTTTAGTAGTTAGAATTATCCATATAGCAGTATAGCTACTTCAGAATGTCTTTCCTTGTTGATATTGTACTGTAGTCAGAATCCTTTCTCACAGCATTAGTGGATAATAAGAAGAATTAATTTGATTTCATGGCAGCATCAACACATGATCAAGATGTCTTCAGTTTCTATCTGGATAGAAGCTTTTGCAATGGATTTGAACATGTGTTGAGTCGGTATAGGGAAATTGTTCCTCATCTTCAACTTGCAGGTTATATTTCACCTAATTAACTTGCTCTCAGCCATATTAAACTTGTTTCTGAAGCAGCTATTCTAATATTGTTACTTATTATTCTCAGGTCCTACTTCATTTGCGCCAATAATTGAAATGGCTATGACAATTGTTGAACAAAGTGGGGGACAGTACAATCAGAGTAGTGGATGATACTTTTTATCTTTTTAGGTACTTTCTTTAGTCATATGCAATGAGACTAAGAATCCATCTTTCTGCTGAATTTGCATTACTGCATTTTCCCACTTAATGCAAGAATACTCATTAAACTACTTCACCTAGAACATATTTTTATGAACCACTTAGACAAATAATTCACATCTGTGCATAGAATGATGTGTTATGTTTTTATGGTGACGTAAGTAAGTTGATTATTGTTCAGTACAACTTCCCTTTCCACCTTTAATACTTGGTTAAAATAACTTCCCTTTTTCCCTTTAATACTTGGTTAAAATTAGCTTTGGTTGTTTTTAGAAACCATAATGTGGTTATTGATTTGGAAAATAACTTGTTAACAGTAAAATGGTTGTGACAAATGCAAACTTTTTTTTGTTGATAATCATTTTACTCAGATGCACTTATGCAGATGAATTTAGAGATTTTTTCACTCGCTATGGAGAAGTCAAAGATAACCAGATAATGCGGGATCACTCTACGAATCGTTCTCGTGGCTTTGGGTTTATCACCTTTGACCATTTAATGTGTTCAAATTTCTTTTGATATGGTAGGTATT
This sequence comes from Astragalus membranaceus, assembly GCA_039519185.1. Classification (NCBI taxonomy): domain Eukaryota; kingdom Viridiplantae; phylum Streptophyta; class Magnoliopsida; order Fabales; family Fabaceae; genus Astragalus; species Astragalus membranaceus. The sequence goes on from CM076850.1 coordinate 115,449,326, forward strand.
TATTTTGAGATGATCTTTCGCTTCTTTTGGATATACAGATTGGAAATCCGATGGACTATGATACCTTAAGGGAATTTTGAATATTCAGAATTCTTTGAAGAATGATGATATTCCTTTGTCAATTGCTGTCATAACTGACAAAGAACGGCTTCTTGGAGGTAATTATGCTCGATAACATTTGTGTTGTGACTGAAAATGGCCCACCACTGACTATTCTCTTTGCAGATCTATCTAAGGCAGATAAGCTATCAGTTTATGCTCTCCTACTTGCAGAAAACATCTGCAACAAACTTGGAGTCAAGGTGATAATTTTTTATTTTTTTATGTTGATAGGAATTGTTCATTTTGAAATATAAGAATAAAGGATGTCATGCCTCTATTTGAATTTTTCCTACCATAAATACCATTTCATGTATGAATTTGATAAGGTACATTTCGAAATAAATAAATGATAAACTGATGTGCCAAACATGTTATGCTGTAAAGTACTATATAGCATTTAAATTAGATCATGAGTGTTAACCTGCATCATAACAAACATCCAACGAAGGAGTGAGTATGCATTGTTTGTTGCTGTTGTAGCATTGCAGTTGGCTCAGCTGTTTTCTTAATATTACAGGATGTTAGCCTTTACATGAAAGAAGGGGAGAATCCATCATTTTCTGAGCTTTTTGAGAGAGCATATCTGCGGTGAGGATCTTCTATTCAGTATGAGTAACTGCATTGCATTATTGTATCCAATAAAAGACATAGGCTTCTTGGTTTTATCGTTGCCCTAAGTTGCATTTCTTTTTTTCAGTATGTAAAAGGAGCTTTTGTGTTTGGTTGAAAAACTCACACAAGTTTTACATCAAATTTTGGAGTATAAACTTCCACACCATAAATCATTTCAGTTCAAACTCAGTTTTTCAAAATCAACTTGATAACATCAATTTCATTCAAAATCTCATTTGGTAAACACTCTTAAATGTACTGGTTGCATAGCACTTCACATAAGAAAATGAGTTTAATATTTCTGAGTAGTACACTATCCTTTTTATCAACCTGGTAGAAGGGTTTCTTAGTTGACTGTTTGAACTACCATTGTGGGTTGGTGCCTTATGAGCATGCATAATTTATTTCTATCATTTGAGAGATGAAATAACTTTTGGATTTTTTAATTTTTTCTTCATTAAATTAAATGCAATTTTCATCAACAAAGCAAATTTGTTATCTTTCTTTTGTAGGTTGAGATCAAGAAAGCTGAACCCAAATGAAAATTGCACTGTACGAATTCATCACTACTGCCTGAAGCAACTTTTCTTGCAGAAAAAGGTATCATGTCTTGTTTCATTTTCACCAACTTAGAAATGTGGAGAATACCTGTCTATCTTAAGATTGCTACTCACTGGTGTTTAGGGTGCAAAAGTTTGCCCAGGTTGTGGCACTTCATGGCCATTTACGGTACCCGAAGAAGCTGTAGAGATTGAAAATGACAATGGACCTAAGGAAAGCCAACAAGCGCCTGATTCTAAAGGAAAGAGGCGAAGAGCCGGTAAGATTGTTGAGGATGAAGAAGTTGGATGCAACAATCAGGAAGTGCTGAATAAACTCAGAGCAAGCCAGCATAGCAATGGATTGGCGCAAAGGAGAGGTAGATTACGGAAAACTCGTGAAGCAGAAATAGAAGGGTCTGGTGAATCTCAAACTCAACCATCATCAGTTGTTTATGATGGGAGAAGAGTAACTCGAAATTCTTCTCGTCTGATGTAAACTAACTTACTAGGTGAAGCACTAGTGCACTACAGATTTTGCTGCTGACGTTTTTTGCGTAGCTTCATGAATACATATAAATAGGCTTTGGTAGTGATGCAGCTAGCTTATTTTGATTAATTTTTTCAAAATCACTAAATCAGTAATGTTTTATAGTAAACTGACCTCTATATTTTTTCTGTAATTTTTTTTCTTTTTTTACAATCTATGGCAACGGTTTTAAACTGTTGTATTTACTAGAGAATAGCAACAGTTTTATATCAAGCAACAGTTTTATTCTATAAACGACAATGGTTTTTTAGTGTTGTCATATCTGGCAACGGTTTTTAGGTGTTACCATAACGAGCAACGGTTTTTAAGTGTTACCATAATTGGCAACGGTTTGTGCCCGTTGCCATTGTGTGAAAATAAAAACCGTTGCGTTTAAGTTATCAATGGCAACGGTTTTAGGTTTCCGTTGTCTTTGGTCACAAAAACCGTTGCCTTTAGTTTAGGCAACGCCCGCAACAACAACGGTTTTAAAACCGTTGCCAAAGGTTATGGCAACGGTTTTTTGGCTTTCGGACACGGTTTTCGACCGTTGCCATAGGGTCTAAATGTTGTAGTGTTTCCCACTTAATTTTCTAAATTCTCCACAAAAATTTAAAGTCTTTGTGCCAAGATTGATCTAGACATCAACGAGAGGTTGTTATGTTCGAATTTTGGCATTAGAATTTTTTTGATTGAGAATCCTCATGAGTTCTCTGTCAAGATTTGCAGGCTTTATTTTGTTACTTTCCTCAGGAATGCGAGGCTTTGGCATGATCTTTCTTTCAAAATATTCATATTGTTGTAGGTATTAGCACCAGTTTCTTATACCTTTTTCTAAGTATTTTTCCCCTCAATATAGTTTCACACGCGAGCTTAGACACTCCGCGCAGAAGGCGCACATGTGAAGGTGGAATCAGATGAGTTAGGGTTTGCGCAACTATTGCTTTACGTCATTTGACTCCTTTTTTCCTCATGACTCGCCAAAATTATGCTCATTTGTTTTTCCTCTATATGTGTTACGCTTAGTCACATCCTTCTTTTGTTTTGTCGCTACTTCTCATGAGTTGTTATGAGTTCATCTTCATGCCTAATGGGCTCCCCCTTGTTAGTGCTCTATATTGGCAGTTTGCAATTTGTGGCCATATCGTTCGTAGTGAAAACAAAGTTGATGCAAACCTTCATATTCCAAAAATAGTTTGTATCACTAGTGGAAAAAATACATTTCATATCGGTTAAAAACAACATTTCATATCGGTTCCTGAACCGATGCCAAAAAATGAGATATAAAAAATAGGCACTTTTAACATCGTGTGCGGAGCCGATGCAAAAAGTAGTTTTAATATCGGTTACCTATAGAACCGTTATGAAAAATCAGTTTTGTTCAAATATAAGCGTATATTTGACATCGGGTTTTATGGGAACCGATATGAATACTTATTTTTAACATCGGTTTTCTTTAAGAACCGATATGAATACTTATTTTTAACATCGGTTTTCTATGAGAACCGATATGAATTACTGATTTTTAACATCTGGTGTATTAAGAACCGATGTTAAAACTGGAGGTTTTTTTTTTAAAAAAAAGTGGTTTATATTCAGCAAAATACATGGAATTGTGCAACATAACAGATTTCAACAAGAGATCTAATTACACTTCAGCAAGAGATCTAACATACATGGTTTATATTCAGCAACATACATCAAATGCACCATAAATTTGAAATGGAATTGTGCAAACATAAATTTATACTAATCGCTAAACATAACAGACTTCAGCAAGAGATCTAATTACACTTCTCCACTCAACACCCAATTGATTAGTTTTCTCCATGGAGTCAATCCAAATATTGAGTCAATCCAATTTCTCAGATTAATAGCTTCTCAATAGCATCCTGCATACCAAGCAAATAGTCAGTATGCATTGTTAATATAACATGATAACAAATAGCAACTACCTGAAACCTAGCAACACACATTCTATATAAAAGTACTAAATTTTGCTTCAAAAGTATCATTAGTAAACTAGAACTTAATTTAGCAGTTCAACATTCACTTGGCTAATATCAAACAAATGTATATGATACGATACACAGGTAAAATTACAAATATCCAAGATAGTAATAACTAAATCCTAAACTTACAAATATCCAAAATAACAATTAACAAGATTAATTAATGTTTACAAAAGATTAAAAGAAAAAGAAAATTCAAAAAAACTATTGCAAAAATATACATGAAGCAAGGACAACACTGAGGTGGGGCTGGTATCACTTTAACCCTGAAAATATAAGGGTATGGTCATCCAATTGCATAATTCCTCATGTTATTGTCAATCACAAGTTCTTGCATTAACCATACAAGCATCTGAAGTGAAATGCAGAAAAAATGCTAATTACAATTTTAAGAGTAGAAAAGGCAGTTTATAGCTAAAAAAACTCCGCATTTATGCAAGCCTTCAACAAAGAAAAAAATAATAGAGGCAGGGAAGCCAAAGACCACCAGGTGCTCTACAAAAACATCTAAAGTGATGACCAAATCAGGAAGTAAAAGCATTAGAAAGTTTAGAAGATACCTTGCAGTACCAGGAAGTAAAAGATCAACTTCCTTGTCGCCTATGGAGTATGCCCTCAACGTATTCCCTCTAATGTGGGGTCCATTGGTGGTCTTCACAAAGCTGGGCTCACGGGCTAATAATAACAAGGTTTTAGGGAGTATCAACTGCTCCCCTTATTTGAGTGCATCTAATGCAAGCAAATCAAGTAGAAAAGTACTCAATAATATGATGCTCAAATTTTCAGGAAACAATTAGAGAATGATAAAAGTACTCAATAATAGTGACCTGAACATTATACTTACATTATTTTAGAACAAAAAAACTATCAAGGAAAGATATCATATTTAAGTCAAAATTGTAACCATTAATAGTTTTTTGAAAGAAAAATTCCATATCATCTAAATAAGTGGCATCAGAAGATCTATTTACCTTCTCCCAAAGGTAAGCTATCTTGAGAAGACCCATTCAGATCAAAAGGCGATATTTGTAGTTAAACAACCAATTTACAAGGAGAAAGAAAAACTAAAGGCAGATATAAGGTAATACTAATACCTTTTCCCACCTCTCAGTGTTATTCTATGAATTCCAAAGAATTTTGTAATGAGAGTGTTCTCATAACTTCCTACATGATGGTAGTATTTAGGAAGCATATTGATCCCGAACCTACAACAAGAAGTGAAACCTTAGTTGATGAATTCAAATCAATATCTTTAGTATAAGATGCTCGTTGATTCATAAGGCAAAAAAAAGGTGATTACAAATTTATCATCTTGGGAGAGATAGAAGAGGCTGCCACTTTTTCCAGGTGAAGTTATGTCTCTTAGACCACGGTCACCACAAATAGAGATCATAGCACCAAATGAATAATCCAATCCACATTAATATACCTGATGTCAAGCTGCAAATTAAGCTTCACATAATAGTGCCTGTGGAAAGTAATCACCTGAGCTTATATCAACAAACTTGATAGTACCGTAAGTCTTATTCCTCTCTCGTAGCATATTCACCTAACAAGAACATGGAAAGTAACAACACAAAAAAGACTATGAATTCAGTGACATGGCAAAATAATTACTAGCAATCGCCCAACCACAATTGTTAATTGTTATCTGAACCAACCTGGCACATGCAGAATGGGAAGTCTCCATTGTATAGCATCTTAATTTTCCAATCTTTAGGCGTATCTTCATCCTCTTCTTTCTTAGAAGCAGCAGGTTCCACACCAGACTTACTAATAGCTCTAATGTTGTAGCATTGAGACCCTGCAAAAACGATTAAGGACCAAAAGAAAAATCTTTTTGGTTGTTGGGAGAAGAAGTTTCCATAGGGATGTATTACATCTGCCACTAATTCACATATGCTAGTTTATCCTCTTGTTAAATGTGTTTTTTCCACTAGCGTATCTGTTGGAATTCTCCTCATTAATTGTGATGCACTAGTCACAATGCATGGGAAAGGGGGATGACTATTCCAAGGTCTTGGAATTTTTTCTTTTGACCTTGAGACATGCACATTCATCTTTGAATAATGGATTTGAAGTTTCTAGACCACATTGGAATTGTGGAAATTAATATCCTCCATTAATCACTCTTTTTGGAGAAGCCACATTCTTCTCCTATAAATAGGAGAACTTGTGAAGAGTTTCACATCACATCCAAGTGAAGAAATCCTAAGAGAGTTAGAGAGTTCTTTTGTATTCCTCTTTGAGAGAAAGAGAGAGTTCCATAGAGAGAAAGTTTTGTATACCATCCGAGAGGGTGAGATTCATAGAGAGATCCTCAGAGATTGAGAGAAACACTTTGTAATCCTACTTTTATAGTGGAGATCTTTTAACTGGACTAGGTCCCGTGGTTTTTCCCGAGAGGGTTTTCCACGTAAAAAATTCTGGTGTCATTATTCTTCTCTTCACTCTTTTATTTTTTACACTTCCGCATAGTGCCCATTTTGCGTTCACAGAGGAGGGAATAGGTACCGCTATTTCCCAACAGTGGTATCAGAGCTGTTGGTTCAAAAATTCATTGTCCTGTGCAACTCAAGATGGAAGGAACATTCGCTCATGATGGAGATATGTTCAAGCTAACTGCAGATAACTATTCCTATTGGAAGCCGATGATGGAAGACCATCTATACTGCAAGGATTTGTATGAGCCAATCACAAATGAGGACATGCCAGAAGGGAAGACTGAAAAAGAATGGGAGGTTCTGAATCGGAAAGCTGTTGCTATGATTCAGAAGTACATCGACAAAAGCTTGTTTGAGCATGTATCAACTTATACCAATGCGTATGAGTTATGGACGAAGCTTGAATCTATGATTCAAAAGAAAACTCCCAGGAACAAAGCTCATCTTGTCAGACGGTTGGTGAAATTGGAGTACTCTGACGGCCAGAATATGATCGAGCATCTGAACACTTTCAAAGGTATTGTCAATCAATTAACAAAAGCAGATATGAAAATTGATGATGAATTGCAAACTCTTCTACTCCTTAGTTCTCTACCTGAGAGCTGGGACACATTAGTTGTCACTCTCAGCAACTCAACACCTGACGGAAAGCTTAGCCTGGATACTATCACAGATAGTTTGCTAAATGAAGAATCTAGAAGGAAGGAAAGAGGAATGAGTAGTCACTCAGAAGCCAATGTTGTTGAGAATAGAGGAAGGAGTGAGCATAGAAGCAAAGGAAGCCGTGGGAAATCACGAGGAAGATCCAAGTCTCGCCCTAGAGGTTTGACCTGTTTCTATTGTGGAAAAGATGGTCATAAGAAGCCAGAGTGCAGATTCTTGAAGAGAGATCAGAAGGCCGGAACAGTCCATCCTGATGTGATAGATCCCAAAAAGAAGTTGGAAGAGAAAACCACAACAGCAGTTGCATCAGACGACGAGAACGTGTTCCTTGTCAGTGAGGTAAATTATCTAAACGTTGTTTTTGATGATTGCACTTGGATAGTTGATACTGGAGCATCTTTCCATGTTACTCCTCATGAAGGATTCTTCTCATCTTATCAAAAAGGAGATTTTGGAAAAGTAAAGATGGGCAATCATGTCACAAGCAAGATTGTTGGCATAGGAGAAGTGATTCTGTTGACAGAAAATGGAAACAAACTTGTGCTGAAGGAGGTAAGACATGTACCCGAGATGCGTCTAAACCTTATCTCGGCAGGTAAGCTAGATGATGCTGGAATGAATAACCAGTTTGGTGGTGGAAAATGGAAGCTTAGCCGGGGAAGCATGGTTGTTGCTCGCGGTAGAAAGGAAGGCTCTTTGTACATCACGCATGGAAAGCTATGCAAAGGGGAGATAAATGTTGCTCAAGAAGAAAGTAAGGAGCTGTGGCATGAAAGACTAGGTCACATGAGTGAGAAGGGTCTAGAAATCCTCACTAAAGATCATCTCCAAAGCATAAAGGGACAACCACTTGAATCCTGTGAAGATTGCCTAGCAGGTAAGCAACGCAGAGTATCCTTCCAAAGATCAGACAATGGAAGAAGAAGAAAACATATTCTAGATCTTGTGCATTCAGATGTATGTTCAACGTCTGAAAGATCCCTTGGTGGTGCTCAATACTTTGTTACCTTTATTGATGACCACTCTAGAAAGTTGTGGGTGTATCTATTGAAGAGAAAGGATGAAGTCCTTCGAGCCTTCAAGGAGTTTCATGTTTCAGTAGAACGAGAAACTGGTAAAAAGCTGAAATGTTTGAGAAGTGATAATGGTGGAGAGTATAGAGGTCCGTTCGAGCATTATTGTAAGACTCACGGAATCAGATATGAGAAGGTACCTCCTAAGACACCTCAGATGAATGGTGTAGCTGAAAGGTTCAATAGAACTATTGTCGAGAAGGTCAGAAGCATGTTGTCTCATGCGAAGCTTCCTAAGTCATTCTGGGGGGAGGCAGTTGCTACTGCAGTTGATTTGATCAACCTATCACCCTCAAGACCTCTAAATGGAAAGATACCAGAAGAAGTATGGACAGGTAAGAAAGCCTCTTATCGCAACTTGAGAGTCTTTGGATGTAAGGCATCTGTTCACATTCCAAAAGATGAAAGGGCAAAGCTTGATGCTAAGGCAAAAGAATGTGTATATCTTGGCTCTCCAAGAGATGAACTTGGTTTCAGATTATGGGATCCTGCAAATAGGAAGATTGTTCGAAGCAGAGATGTAGTGTTCTTTGAAGACCAGACAATTCAAGACATCAAGAAAATGGAGAAACCAAAACTCAAGGTGAGCTATGATCAAAGTCCCCTTGTGGTGAACAAATCAGGGGGAGAGACTCCTCAGACAGAGCCAGATCAGGATATACAACTTGATGAGACAATTGAAGAACCACCTCAGGAAGAACAACCTGACCAAGTGATGGAAGATCAATCAGGGGAGGATGTTCAACACGAACCCCAAGTAAGGCGGTCAACAAGAGAGAGGCAACCATCAAGAAGGTACTTCTCAGATGAATATATCAATCTTACTGATGAAGGTGAACCTCAAAGCTTTGCAGAAGCCATTGAGATGGAAGAAAAAGACAAATGGTTGCAAGCCATGGAAGAAGAGATTCAGTCCTTAAAGGAGAATCAGACGTACGATTTGGTAGAATTACCAAAAGGCAGAAAGGCGTTGCGAAACAAATGGGTGTTCAAGCTCAAGAATGAAGAGAACAACCCAAACCCAAGGTATAAGGCGCGAATTGTCGTGAAGGGGTGCAACCAAAAGAAAGGAATAGATTTTGATGAAATATTCTCACCAGTGGTGAAGATGACTTCTATTAGAGCAATTCTTGGTCTAGCAGCAAAACTAGACTTGGAGATTGAACAACTGGATGTCAAAACAGCATTCTTACATGGAGACCTAGAAGAAGAAATTTACATGGAGCAACCAGAGGGTTTTGAAGAACCAGGCAAAGAACACTTGGTGTGTCGGCTTAAGAAAAGTCTCTATGGTCTGAAGCAAGCTCCAAGACAATGGTACAAGAAGTTCGACTCCTTTATGACCCAACATAATTTTAAGAAGACCTCCGCAGATCATTGTGTGTTTGTGAAGAACTATGAAAATGGTGAGTCCATCATACTTCTCTTATATGTTGATGACATGTTAATTGTGGGGAAAGATAAGATAAAAATAGCTGCTCTCAAGAAGGCATTGAGCAAGTCTTTCGCCATGAAAGATCTGGGTGCAGTGAAGAGGATTCTTGGAATGAAAATTACTAGAGATCGTTCCAAAAGAATGTTGTGGGTATCACAAGAAAACTACATTGAGAAAGTTCTCAAAAGGTTCAACATGCACAATGCCAAACCTGCGCGTGTACCATTAGCTGGACATTTCAAACTCAGCAAGTCTCAATGTCCAAAGAATGAAGAAGAAAAAGAAGAAATGAACAAGGTGCCCTATTCTTCTGCTGTGGGTAGCCTTATGTATGCAATGGTTTGTACAAGACCAGATATTGGTTATGCTGTAGGAGTTGTTAGCAGATTCCTATCAAACCCAGGTAAGGAGCATTGGGAAGCTGTTAAATGGATACTGAGGTATCTAAGAGGAACTGCCAAAAGAAGCTTATGCTTCGGCAATGGAGATCAAATGCTTATTGGATATTCAGACTCGGATATGGCAGGAGATGTGGACTCAAGGAAGTCAACATCAGGTTATCTGATTACCTTTGGAGGGGGAGCTGTTTCTTGGCAGTCAAAGCTTCAAAAATGTGTGACTTTGTCTACCGCTGAAGCAGAGTATGTAGCAGTCACTGAAACCTCCAAGGAGATGTTATGGATGAAGAACTTTCTAATAGAGTTGGGGCATGATCAAGTTGATTATGTGGTGAATTGTGATAATCAAAGTACCATCCATCTAGCCAAGAATCCCATGTTCCATTCACGCTCAAAACATATTGACATCCGGTATCATTGGATACGAGAAGCGTTGGATGAGAAGAGATTGAAGATAGAGAAAATCCATACAGATTTGAATTGGTCTGATATGATGACTAAGTCATTGCCAACCAAGAAGGTTGAAGATTGTTGCCAAGGTGCTGGTGTTGTGGTGCCCCCCAATTAAGTCAGGGAGGGGGAGATTTGTTGGAATTCCCCTCCTTAATTGTGATGCACTAGTCACAATGCATGGGAAAGGGGGATGACTATTTCAAGGTCTTGGAATTTTTTCTTTTGACCTTGAGATATGCACATTCATCTTTGAATAATGGATTTGAAGTTTCTAGACCACATTGGAATTGTGGAAATTAATATCCTCCATTAATCACTCTTTTTGGAGAAGCCACATTCTTCTCCTATAAATAGGAGAACTTGTGAAGAGTTTCACATCACATCCAAGTGAAGAAATCCTAAGAGAGTTAGAGAGTTCTTTTGTATTCCTCTTTGAGAGAAAGAGAGAGTTCCATAGAGAGAAAGTTTTGTATACCATCCGAGAGGGTGAGATTCATAGAGAGATCCTCAAAGATTGAGAGAAACACTTTGTAATCCTACTTTTATAGTGGAGATCTTTTAACTGGACTAGGTCCCGTGGTTTTTCCCGAGAGGGTTTTCCACGTAAAAAATTCTGGTGTCATTATTCTTCTCTTCACTCTTTTATTTTTTACACTTCCGCATAGTGCCCATTTTGCGTTCACAGAGGAGGGAATAGGTACCGCTATTTCCCAACATCTACAAACAATAATGATATATGTCACCCTAGATTTTTCTAAATCAACTTCTACGCAAATGCATGTGAATTTTTCATGTGACTGTATGAACATCAATTTATCCACTCTCAAAAGCGTTTTCCAGCTCTTCACCAACACGAAATAAGAAAGAGTTACTATAAAGTTCAAATGGCAACTTTGGTAGACGAATCCATTTAGCTACCTTATTAGAATCTTTCATTTTTTTTTAATTTTTTTTTATACTCAAAAAAAAAGAATCTTTCATTTTAAATGAAAAGGTCTTCCATATTCGGACAATAATGAGCAACTAACATCCAATACTCCTCAAAAAGAGCATAGTCATAATCTTCGTTACAGGTAAAATGGATGAGATAATATCCCTTAACCTTGTACATGACGTTCAAATTCCTTTATGCAGCCGTCGTCTTTTCCCAAAATTCCTCAATATCTTGTACCTAGTATTTTTTCCAAATAATTTGACAAATAAAATGTTCTTCCATGTTGATACCACTTAATTATTCCATTATTCATTAGATGAATGAATTTCATTCCATCCTTCATTAGCAACTCAATTTCTACTTACTTTCCATCACGTCGCTGGCTTTCAAATTTGATTTCTCCTTCAATGCATCTGCATCAAGTTTGTTCGCTATCAATGTCTTCGTCCTTGTATGAAGGTGTAATATGCACTTTTACGATGCATGAATCATTCTCCATCACTCAACTCTCTCCCTCGACCTCCCATGAACATACTTTCTTTTTGCTCCTTCTGAAAAGATATTCTTCCTTGATGCTCTTGCCTTAGTTAGGCACAAAACTTGCCCCAACGGAGCACGTGTTTTCTTATCTATATGTTTGGTTGTCATTCCAACGCCTAGATGTATGCAATTTTAGCACCTCATTTTTTTAATATATATACACACATATTGTAGAATAAAATTAGGGGTGTCAAAATGGTCCATTTGTCCACCGGATATCCGGTCCATCCATAACAAAATCCATCCAATCCATCCATTACAAAAAAAATAATATTAATGGATTGGATTGAATCCATCCGTTTGATTTTGTGGATGGTTGTGATCCATCCATTGTATTTTCTAAATCCATTGGATTACAATAACTACAAAATCAAAATCCATTGGATAATTAATTTTTTTAAACAAATCCATTGTATAATTATAAAAATACTTTTTTTAAAAAAAAATATTTTTTTAAATATATTTTTTTCCAGAAATTTTTTTAAAAAAATTCATTAAAAAAATAATTTTTTTGACCAAAAATCATTCAAAAACTAATATAATATATAATATATATATATATATAATATAATATAATATAATATATATATAATAATAATATTGACCACACCGGAGGACCACCGTGAACCACCGCCGGCCACCGTCCGCCGCCGCCGGAGCGCCACCGCCAGAACAACCGCCGACCGCCGGAGCTCCGCCGTCGGCCGCCGTGCCGGCCGCCGGAGCTCCGCCGTCGGCCGCCTCTCCGGCCGCCGGAGCTCCGCTGCCGGCCGCCCCTACCACCACCACATATTAAAATATATATTTATATATTATATTATATATATTAACAATATTATATATACATATAGTTATATATATATATATATTTATAAATCTAAAAAATTCAATTTTATCAAAAAATAATAATAAATTTAATTTCTGCAAAGATTTGTTTATACATATAGTTAATATTTTTTTATCCAAAGATTTGTTTATATTTTAAATATATTAGTGGATGGATTGGATATCCATCCATAAAAAAATTGTAATTGGATGGATTGGATGAATTTTTTTGTAAACGGATGGATTGGATTGGTTTTTTTTGACACAATTTTAATGGATATAAATGGATAAATGGATTGTTTTCAATCCATCCATTATAATCCAAATCCAAATCCATCCGATCCATCCATTTTGACACCCCTAAATAAAATATGCATCATGTAGTAAAAGTTTTATGTAATGCCCTATGCTAGCATGTAGAATTAGCATATGATAACATAAATGCGCAAATAGGAGATAGATTTGAACACAAATAAAGGGTAATTAGCTCTTACAGAGTTAAGTCTGAAACCAAAACTAGTATTGCACAACATCACATGGGTACCATCTAGGTCACCCGAGATATATTAATCGAACATAAGTTCAAAATCAAAAACTAAATCAAAAGCTAAACAAAGAGCTTTGCCTTGTTGCCTATACTACTATTTATTTGAAACCAACGAACATTTAGTAAGATTAAACCTTAGTAAGCCTTGCGCACATGGTTATTTAATTACATAAGCAATTCATAGGAATATAAATTATGCATAACACCCTCATCTTTTATTTTTGAGAACATTGTAGAATCTCAGTGAGTCGAACTCAAGAAACTAACGATTGTAAGTTGGATTGAGCAATCAAAGCTCAGTGACACAAACCTAAACGCCCTAAAAGTTTGCTTTTACTTAGTGTTTTAAATACTTGAGGCCCGTGGCCAAGTTGGTTGTCCAATTGGGTCTTTGCTATTGATTAGCCAAATCGACTTTAGCTCGTTCAATCTAGTGAAACCTCTTAGTTGAACTAGCTAGTCTGGAGGAAACTTGAGTTCTGTTATATTTTTTTTTTGTCAATCATGCAACATTTCATTGATAACGGGCAAAGACCACCGAAACATTACACAGAATGTAAGCTTGAAGCTCACAGAGGAAGCAACATCAGATCCACAATGGGATAACAACCAAATCAGGCATATAGCTGAGACTCCTAAGGATAATAAACAAAGCACAAGAGCAGCACCTGAAGCAACTAAAGACCTGTCGAACTAACGAAATTAAAACATAAAGCAGTTGGGATTCCCAATAATCTACTAAACTAAACAGAAAATGACATAAACTTAACATAGTCAACCCTAAAAAAAAACCAGACAGCATCATCACAGCAAAAAGACCTTCTCTATAATCACCGCACGACCATTAACCAGCGAATCCAACCCACAACTTAGGCAGTCCTCACCACTGAGCAAGAAAAGAGGAACCTCAGAATAGAAGCTGAAGACCCACGAAGTTGGTGTAGGGGGAGACGGAAAGTCCAGACTTTCTCCGTATTTGAACGCCAACTGACCCCGAGATCTTGAGTTCTGAGTCTGAAGACCATAAAAGATATTTAAAAATAGGATAAAATGCAACATGGTTCGAACTCATACCAAGTAACATTTGTACCCTATAAACTTTGCTATTAACATATTTTGATAACCAGTGCCCCTTAAAATAATGAACTTGATGCAACACATTCACAAAGATGTAATATTAATATTATGAAATCGAAATATATTTAAACAAATATGCATTTATAATTTTTAATGTATTAAAATATATTCTTTTACTCGATTATAAATTCCTTATTAATTTACTGATGCCCAAATGTCTATATTATTAGATTTATAAAACTAAAATTAAAAATAAGATTGTAAATATTTATTCAAATATGATAAGAAATTTCAAAGTATCTTATGAAATTTTAAAATATAAATTTTATAGTTTGTAATTTTTGAAAAAAAATTATTTAATATATATCAACTTATACAATTCAGTCAGTGACCAACCGGTTGAATCTTTGACCGAATGATTCAGTACCATGGCCAAGGGAGGATTTACATATTGTTTAGGGCGTGCATCTGCACACCCTCGAATTTTAAAATCTGTACCAATATTTTTATGAAAAATATATTTTGACATCCCTAGTTTTGTTTGTTGCACACCTTACCCTAAGGAGACAAGAGAACAATAACAAGTCCATTAGTTTAATTAATCTCATTAGTCTATTATTATTATTACAAACAAATGTGGTGATCTTTGTTAACTTGGTTATTTTAGTCCTTTTGTTTTACGTTTTGCACAATTTTTTTCCTCAAAATCATATATTATTTGCAATTTTGGTCGTCAAAAATCTTGAATTTTGAGAAAATGATGGACTAAAATTGCACAATCCATAATTTTTAGCAACCAGAAGTGCAATGAAAAAATCACAATGACCAAAATTACCAAGTTAGAAGAGCAAAATATGTTTAATTTCACTACAAGAAAATCGACGATTTCCGACGGCAATTTTCGTCGCAAATGCAGCAATTTTCGTCGGAAATTGACGTTTCCGACGAACTTTCCGACGGACAAAAAGTCGTCGCAAAATCGCTCGTCGGAAATCGTTTCCGACGGATTTTTTTCGTCGCAAATGTCTCCGTCGCAAAGTCGTCGGAAACCCGTCACAAATATCCGTGGAAAAGTCGTCGCAAACGCTGACACATTTTCGTCGCAAATCCGTCGCAAATCCGTCGGAAATTTTTAAAAAAAATTAAAAAAAAATTTAAATCCAACAGTCGTCCTTATACCCTCACTAAACCAAACTTCTATTGGAGAGTAAAAACGACCAATTAATCACTCCATTTATGCATATTTAAACCATCAGTTCCCATACCAGAAAACAATATATAAAGATTCAAAAATGTACAAACTACCAATCACTCCACAACACTTATAGGAGAGTAAACTGAAATTATTTGTTACATAAACCTAGTAAAGTAAGGTTCTCACTGACTTCTTGTTTTCATTTTTATCTAGTACTAGTACATACACACTACAGGGGAAAAAAGAAACAAAATACAATTGGGATATCTAGTATGTTTTTTTGGAGGTTCCCGCATATCAGTATGTTTTCTTGGAGGTCCATGTCTGTCGGCTTGTTTCTTCTTGTACATCTTACCCATCACTGCTTGGAAAACTGAAAGAAATAAAAGGGTTAAGGAGGGAAATCCACAAATACAATAAAATATGAAACTACAAACGCAAAATTAGAGAACAAATATAAATGCTTGGGTCTAAATCTTTGGGCCTCTTCATATAAGCATAATAGCCAACGACTCATAACCCACAGCAAAGCATCAGCATCATTATAGAATATAACAGATTATTCATTGTCACCATAATCATTACAGACTTAGTTTAAGGGGCACAACATACCAAATTAGAAGAGACGACAATTATATGCTGCCTGAAAGATATAAATAGAAAATCAATATTGAGAGAAACCATGTCGGATTGGTCGATGAGATAGAGATCTCACTAAGCCAAATGATGGCCATGCAAAGAAACTATTCAGATTCCCAGAGGTGGGGTTACGATCAGATTTTCAACACAACCTCACTTGAACAAAAACATGATGTTGTAAATTTGGATGTCCAGCAACAAAAATAAGCCATATTACAAGTTACTATTAATAAATTCGCCAACATCCTTCACTATTTCGCTGCAGTAGATAAATTAGAAACAATTTCCCCAGAATAAAACACTTTAACACTACTTATATGCAGTGTTTACTGCTAGATCTTGCTATAGTCTATCAGCAAGATACAAGAAAGGGAAGACGATCAACACAAACACTAAATGGTAAGATTTTTTTAAATCAATAAGCCCAGCAACCAGAAAGCAGCACAGTTTCAGTAATTACTGAGCACCCGCACTAACAAAATCTTCAAAAAAATTACAATTGAGAATTATGCAATTCATCCTACAACATAAACAATGCAATAGATCGTGGTACCTGAGCAAGGTGCTTCGCAGTGATTAGTTCAACCATGACAAACGATGCATGCCATCCTTGCTTTAAACGAAATACTTCCAAGAGCCCATCAGCGACATCAGCTTCAACAAAGCCTTTCTGGAAATACATAAAAAGCCTATTCAGTCAAACATAGCTAAATTTGAATAACACTAACAAAATCATCAAGTATGCTAAGTATCATTCAGTTATACAATATTTGGGTCTTCCTAGAAATTGAGAGTATCATTCAGTAACACCTTCTCCAAATATTCTGGTTTCGGTTTACCCCCACGGGTTTCTTCCGCTTCCATAACTATGAAGATTCAAACAAACTATTGCTCTTACACTGAAAGGAAATAACAAACCTCGTCAAACCAAAAACTTCACAAAAGAGACTGCTACCCTGCTGCATTCATTAAGCACTAGATTAAAGAATTTAAAATTCCAAATTTCCAATAACTAAAACAAGAAGTCGAAACCATGAGTACTGATGAAATACGCAATTGCCATCTCTGTAAACTAAATGCTAACGAAACCATCTCTTCCGCCACTTGGAAATGAGTTTCAACATAAGTGATATTGATAGTCCAAGTTCATCTTTAATGTCACAAATAAGACAGCTCGTACTAACATAGAGTCATGTTGAAATCTCAGGAAAGAAGCTGCAGATCACCATAAATCCAAAGACACTATTCTACTTCTTTATCAAAAACTAACACACAGGGGTCATGCTGAACAGAGAAGAGGATCTAGGTCAAATTGAATATACTAGTACTAGGTGATTGGAATGGGTCTGTTTTCAACTACAATTATCCAGTATTATTATTATAAGCCATTAACCAAACTTCAAAGATGAAATAAGTGCAAGATGCATGATAAGCCATTAACAGGCAGATAGTAATTTGCCTTAAAAATTTGTCGTAAGCTTCGTGGAGTACTCTCCATGATGCATGATTACCAGGCAGACAGTAATTTGTCTTAAAAATAAGTCCAGATTCTATCATCATTCTCAAATCTGAATGATTAATCTCAACTACCACCAGAGGCACTAAAATAATCATGAATCATGATTCCTGATGATTTTAACTAACAAATAACCATTTTAGGCACCAATACAACACTATGAGTTAACACTGCATTGTAGAAAGTTGAGTGTGTACCGGAGACAACCACTCAAGACTCGTACAAAATGCACAAGAATTTAATAAATAAATAAGTAAATAGATAAATAAATAAGTGGCGAAGTGCATTGCGAAAGTATATCATGATTAACATGTAGAGTATAAAACAGATATATGAGTTAATCCATCAGAAACAGATATCACCGAACCTACAGTCAAGCATTCAGAGAAAACTTGAAACATCACCAGAGACTACTACTTGCTAACTGTGTATGAGGTATATGCATTTGGACCCAAATATCCTATGCTGTAGGAAACACTATCAATAGGAAAAAAACAACCATTCATACTACAGTGATAAAACAAATTAATGACACAAAACCAACCTGATCAAGAGTTACATCAAAAAAAGCCTGATCAAGATTGAACTCTTCTGCATGCTTCAAACAATGTGGTGGCTTCACAGGTGTGCCTTCTGGCATTAAAACTGAAACTCGCCAACTACATTGAAAGAAAAAAAATACATTAGCAAAGAGAACTGAATGAAAATCTCCTTATAAAACCAAAATCTACATGACCCGGGCCAAGTATAGATTAACTTTTAACTTCTGGAAACTTCTCAATTAAAACAAATTGATGATTCTTTACTAACAAAATAGTAAGCTTATAGGTACTTTTGTGAAGTTCAAAGAGAGGGACTCTGAAAAAAGTTAGGTATTAGATATAAAAGCTATTTTCAACTTAGTTGTTTCAAAACTCATAGTTACAACTCTAGATTCTTTAATACTATTTTTTTAACGTAAGTGCTACTTAAGAAGTTTATCCAAACTGCAACGTAGAAGTTGCAAAGTGAACTTTAATTTATTCTCCTGGTGATTTGATTTTCAAGAAACTACTAACGGCTAAAGTTGAAAGTCAAATTCATTTAATTTAGTGCTTTTTTATCTACCACCAAAATTAACTCAGTCAAAAGCATATACAATACCTATCTAAACGATGAATTGGCCCAGTACTAGCCCTCTGTAGAGACCTCTTGATAGCAGATTTCCATGCAAAAGGAAATGAACCGCCCTGATAAATATCAGAAAGACAAATGAAATGAGCATAGTAGACCCAACCCAACATGTACTTAACCATATTTTCCAAGCATATGGATGCTTACCCAACAAAAACTCCTAGACAGATCATTGCCTGTCCCGAGTGGTATGATCCCTACTGGAGGAACTGGCTCTCGGCCTTGCGGGCGAAGTTCTGTAAGACATCCTAACACCCAACCAACTGTACCATCACCTCCAGCAACCTGTCCATTCAACTAGTTCCATTCATTCAACGTGACTGCTACTACAGTAATAATAATAGTAAAACTAATGTAATATCTAATATGTAAATTCATTAATCAATAAGTACTAGAATAAGAGAGGGGGAACGCAATTACATTCTCAATTTGAAGTAACTGCATATGCATTCCCCTTATCAATCATAAGTTAATCTATTTCACTTTTATTTAGAAAGGAAAACATATTAGAATAAAATAACTAACCCTTCTAATTCAGTCTAGAATAAAACAAAAGGAACAACCCATTAAGAGAGGTTTGTTGCCCTAACCGCATTTAGATTTCTCATCAGTATCCACAACCCTCTTATCTTGTCTATACACCAACCTTCCCTTTTCAACAATTACTTCACATCCTTCCCTTTCATTTGGTCCAAGATGTTTAATGCACTGGCGTTGTAGGGTGCTCCTGGGACATTTCTCTAGATTTATTTCTTTCCCATCTCCAACATCCAACCTAAAAACACAAAGTGATTATTAGCTTCTGTTTTCTTTTAACCATCTTCAGAAGAAGAAATAGAGATCCAAGAACAAGAGTTAATATTTACCAGTAGAAAAATGGTTGAGTGCTTTGGCTATCAAACCAGATATCATAGTACATGTGCAAATTGTGTCCATAACGATGACGTGGGTCAATCTACAACAAATTAACAAGAAGGAATTCACTATGTTAATACCAGACAATGCCAGAAATTAAAAAAGAAAAAACTGTAACAGATCAATTTCACAGTTAAATTAGACTTACAGATTCTAACCAATGTTGCAGAGCTAGTTTTTGTGCCTTTTCATCCTTAGACAAACCTTTGCCAGCCTTAGCTGCTCTTGTTTGCTCTTGCCCAACGTGAGACAGCAGTTTGTTTTTTTAACATCAAAGTTATTAACACTGATAGCAAACAGATTTGGGCTAACTCATAAAGTTATTAACACTGATAGCAAATAGATTAACACTGAAGTTCTAATATTTGAAGATTAACTCAAGTTGTACTATTTTTTAAGCTTCAAATTAACTGAAAGCACACTGTTCTAAGCTTGAAATTAACTGAAAGTAAACAGATAAATTAACATAAGTTATGAACAAATTAACTGAAACCAAACTTCGTTTTACTGAAAGCACACTGTTCTCAGCTTCAAATTAACTGAAGTTATGAACAAATTAAATGACCTAACTGAAAGCAAACAAATCGTAAAGCTGTAATCTTCAAAAAACTATGAAGAAAATCGAAAAAACAAAACTAAGTGAAACAGAACACAACTGAAACGAAACACAAACCAAAAGAAAAACCCTAAACTAATTGAAACAGAAATCAAAACCCTAAACTAACTGAAACAGAAATCAAAAAGTTCATACCTAATATTTTCGTTTAGGGTTTTGGTTGCTGTTCTCCAAACAGTGTCTTGCAAACGAAATCAAAACCTATGAACAACAAAAGAAAAACAAAATCAGATGAACATCTATGATATTGCAAATTAGAAGAAAAAATAAAGCTTAATACCTGTTTTTTAGCGATTACCACGACCGAATCTGAGGGGTTTAGGTTTTTGGTGAGAAAAGAGAAGCGAGAAGAGATAAGGGAGATCGAGACTGAGAGCTTGTGAGAGAGGAGAGAACCAGAGTGAGGAACTGAATGATGGAGAGATTGTGAGAGAGAAGAGAGCCAGAGTGAGGAACTGAGAGATTGTGAGAGAGAAGAGAGAGGGCGGAGGAGGGTGGTGGAGGGCTGAGAAGGGCGGAGGAGAATGAGGGAGAGAACGAGGGAGAGAACGAGGGTTTGCATTTTTTGATATAAGCGTGAGGGTTGGTGAATGAGAGGGTTCGAGGGGATGGGGTTCTCTTTTAATTGGGTATTTTCGTTTCCGACGGATTTTAAGCGTTTTCCGACGAAAATATCCGTCGGAAATTTGCGACGAAAATATCCGTCGGAAATTTGCGACGGAAAACAACTTCGTCGCAAATGTAAGCGGGAATTTTAGCGCCTCTTTTGCTGAACATTTGCGACGACTTTTTCGTCGGAAATCCGTCGGAAATTTCGACGGACTAGAGTTCGTCGAAAAGTTTCGCAGGAAACGAGGCTTATTCTTGTAGTGTTTGTATACATCATCATTGTAACAACTTTTTAAGGTAGGTGAGATAAAGTCAAACATTTTCTATGATGTAATGTTTCGTGAATGATTGCCATTGTAAAAAAAATTCCACACGATGATGTATATTAATTATTACACTAAATTGTTCGGCCACCCTGGACCACGGTCCTAGATACGCCACTGACCATGGCTGTTGATCACCAAATTGTGAAACTATGCTTTTACTCAATTTAGTCTTCAATACTTAAAGATCTATCTGCCATACTTGAAGGACTCATCCCCTACACTTGAGGGTTTAAAAATGTTTCCTCGTTACCATTGAATGAGATTAGGGTAGTTTGAATAGTTTGAAAGTCAACCTTTCATAAAACAAACTATCTTACCTTTGGATGTTGTGTAACATCCTTGATTTTAATCGACAATAAAACTCGGAATGTTACTTTTTAGACCCCTCAGAGATATATATTCATAATTTGGATCACCTCTTTGAATTAACAATTATCCATAAAAGACTCATATTGATAGGAATTTCATAAAAAAACTTAGATAAAAGTTTCGATAACATAAACCAGTTCAAGTCACCTATCGGAGTCGACACGACAATTTTAATCCAAAATGCAAATGTATATAAAGCTTAATTTGTCATAAGTAGGTCTTATACTTAACAATAACAAAGGGTCTCAATATATGATACTAGTACAATAAATATATGAAGAACTTCTAATAAAACAAGGTCCTCCAAGATTGAAATCCTCTACTTGGCATAACCTTCCTTAAGCTTCATCTGTTCATCAGAAAAACAACAACAATGAGAGGTGAGATTACATAATCTCAGTGAGTCCTTTCGAGACTCCTTACCATAATACACCTGGCGTATCTTTTAATATTTACCAAGAATACATCCCTCATCTGAATGCTATTAACGTACAGTTTGAGAACTCGCACTTAACATAATCGTTAAGAGAAAACCTCAAGGCCTTGATCTTAGGTTCATAACACCCCTCCCAAGCACATTCCATCATTCTTTAATTCATTTATAAGTGTACTTATATATGTACTAAATAGTTCCTCTCACAAGTTTTCGAATTTTTTTTTTGCAAACGACACGAAACCGTTTAATCACAACTTTCAAACACATCACAAATGGTGAAAATGGGCCTAAATGTAACACCCTCTCCGGGTGTCACAGACTCTACACTCAATATCGAATTTTGTAATTAATTTTTTTTTCTAACAAAACTTCACAAAGTATTTTAAAAAACATGATACCAATTAAAAATGTCTTTTTTTAAATAAAAAAAAAAACACAACACAACACAATCATTCCTCATTGATCACATAATTTTCTTTGCCATTAGGCGTACAACATTCATCTTAAAAAAACAATACACTTAGTCACGTTTTGAGAACCGGACTAAGGACACAATCTAATGAGCTGGTCTTAAGATAAAACTCTAAGTCTACTGATCTAGATTACTAGTCAGAGACGCCAGAAAGGGGGTCACAACCCTTTTTGGAGACATACCTAAACATGGACACTCACCGAACATCTATTTGATAAGTCCAGAAAATTCACTGTTTCTTCATAGAGACGTTCTTCACGCTTCCTCAGGAATCACGCCTTCGATCACAGCGCCAAGCAATATGGTGACACGTGGCACTGTTGACATAGATGCTGACGTGGCATGTCAGTGCCACGTGTCACAGAGGCCCAATAATATGGTGACACGTGGCACTGACGTCAGTGATGACGTCATCACTGTTAACTTTTAACAAAAAATTTAACAGCAGGGACCTAACTGCAACCACTTTTTATTTGCGAGGTTTGTTTTAAAACTTTTTTTTTGCAGGGGGGTAAATGGATTATGGTGATATTTGCAGGGGGTAAGTGATAATTAAGCCTTATCAATATCATCAAAGTTTCTGTACAAAATGGAATAGCACTAGATCGTCACCTAGGCCAATACTGTGATCTAGATTCCCCGCTAGATCAACAACGACAGAACATAATATTTACACCATGATTATGTCTTCGCGTTCCTTGTAACCTAGATCTGGATTCCCCGTTAGACCTACAGCAATTACTCAGGCAGTCTTCAACACAGGACCACAACACGTCCAGGTTGGAACTACACCATAAAACGTTCTACACTCTCAACGCTCTAGGTTCTCGATGGTACCTAGATAATCAATACGAATCTTGTACTAGATATCCACACATCTAGGTTAAGACTCGGCCCTAAGTTCTCATCGCTAATCCACGCTTAACTCTAAAAGTCTCATTACATAACGACAAATATTCGAGTAACCCAATTTTCATAAATTCTCTTTAACATGATATGCTCAAAGTTTTTAGAACACTATGCTAAGCGTCCCATACCACTTGGCATAGTTTTCCGGGTATTTTTATCTTTTGACGGACAAGAGCACCACTTTGAGTTTTCGAAACACTTTTCTTTTATAAAGTCGGAATACTCAAATATTGTCTTTAATAACTTACTTTCATCGTTAACCAACAACTCTTAGCCAACTCTCTGCTTCTCCATATTTCAAATGCCTAAGGTTTCATTTTCAAAATAAGAGCGCGTTTGTTCAAAATGAAGTTATACCGAAGATTTGTTGGAGAAATTCGGGTTTTCACAATTTATAAGCTATTTCATAAAGTCTTGTTCTCTTTTAATTCTATCTAAAGTATTTCCCTACAAGAAATTTTGGGATTTCCGGCGGACAAAATCCGCCGGTAATGGCAAGAATTCGCCGAAAATTGCACATTACCGACAAAATCCCCCAAACCACCAGCTCCTACTAACCAGCCACTTTTTGATGGCCCAAGAGATTTCTGCCAAGCAAGATAAGCCGCTCGACTCTCCTCATTGACATTAATCTCACTGCCACTACTCTGTTGAGTTTCACGATAACTGGTTTGCCAATTATAGAAATTTTCCTAAAAGCAACAACCAAGAAATGAATAACCATTAGTATGTAATACATAATATAATATAATAAAAACAATATATAAATATAAATAATAAACGTTATTTGCCGAAATTTCCCTTGACCGGTCTTCAATATATTCACCAGTCTCCTCTCGCATATGAAGTTGGCGGTGTAACTCAGGCAAAGTAGGTGACCGGCCAAGAAAAGCCTCCTATATATATGCATAGTTATTATTTAATATTATTATTTAATAAAATATAAAATATGTACGTATGTATAATATAAATTTAATTAATTATTAAATTTACCATGCGTCTGTAGTGTTCAGCTGCGTTGATAGAACCACCCGTGTTTATGCAACCCCTCTCTCAGAAGCACGATTCCTCTTGGGTTTCTCACATTTTTGTTTATACTTCTTATCGTTCCATTTTAGTTGGAGCTCATGCCAATCAGAATCACCGATCCATGTCGGCTTCTGTTTCTTATTACGGTGTTCCTGGAGCATTTCAGAGAAGCGATGAGAAGCTCTTGTGTTGAATGTTCTCTCAACTTCCTTTGTCGCATCTGGGTACCATGCCATTTTTTCCTATTTAAACAAATTTAATTAACTTGTTAATAAAAACAAATTAATAAACTCAACAAAATTAAAAAATTTAAAATTAATTAATTCGTAAAAATACTTACTCTGAATGCATTCCACGTCTTTGAATCCTTATCTTTTTTGACCTCCGTCCAATTCGCCCAGGGTTTAGTGTAGATTGCTTTGATGATGTCTGTGATCGTGCTGGATACAATCCTCCCAGGAATAAATTTGTACATAAAAAAGATAATTTTTTAGATAATAATTATATTTAAAGTTTTAAATATAAAGCAAACAAATATCATTAATAAATAAATAAATACTTACTGCTGGCCAACAACCTTCACTACTATACGACCGTCGGGCGTAACCTCAACCACCTCATTATCAATATTATATCTGCGTATCCCATCTGCATCTGGCGGGGGTATGGGAGTACCGGGTGGAGGCACAAATGGACGACTCAGTGTACTAGGTCCACTGCCATCATCCGTACTAGCAGGTGGAGCCACAAAAGGGCCATCAACAACGACACGAGTTACATGGCGACGACGACCGCGTAAAGAAGTAGAAATCTTCTTAAAAAATCCGGTCGGTGGGTCACGAGGTAGGTCATGATCAGATTCTGATCCTGATGATGCCATGACTGTATCTATATATATAATATGATGAATAACATACATGATGAATAACATAAATAATGAATAACATGCATAAATGATGAATAACATACATGAATCAAGTCTGATAAATATAAATATTAATATTTCATAACAAATTAATTAATTACAAATAAGATTATCTAATTAATTAGAATCCCATTCTTTCTCGAAATCACCATCATCATCTTCAGATGAGTGAATTCCTGATACACCGACATGATCGACTACATCCTCATGATTTGTATCTTCTTCTTCATTAACTTCATCACCAGTGTTTGGCTCACCACATAAACGAGTAATGGGTTCAACTTCAATCACTTCATTTACATTGGATATTTCATCCATTTGATATGGCACGTCCTCCACCGTGTCATCATTTGTCTCAATGCGACCTCTTGGTTTTGTCTTAATTGCAACACACCAACCACGCCGATCAGTCCGTGTTTTTGGATAAGAGACATAATAGACTTGTCTCACATTTTGTGCAATGACAAACGGATCATACAGTCGATATCCACTATTTATTTTAATGTCCACTGTATTTGTCTTTGGATTAAACTTTGTTCCTCGAGCGGACGGATCAAACCAATTACAATAAAAAAACAACTACCTTTTGACTATAATCAAGATAAGAGTACGCAAGTTTATATATGTGTTCAACCACACCATAGAAATCATCTTCGCCTCTCCCAGTGACACCCTTCATGCAAACTCCACTATTGACTGTTTCTCTGCCCTCTGTCCATTCCTTAGTGTGAAATTTGTATCCATTGACAAAATATGTGTGCCATTCTTTAACACATCTTCGAGGACCGTCAGATAAGTTCCTCAAGTGTTGGTTGGTAGGAGTCGACAGGTGGGAATACACACATTGCATAAACCACGTTGGAAAATGCGCATGAATATGAGCAAAAGATTGTTCTTCACTTACTGCCACTGATGACAAGAACTCCCTAATAAAAAATTATTAATTGTCGTTACACAACTGTGTAATTTAATTTATTAACTAATTGAGATAGCTAGGTCGAGAAATACATACTCAATGAATGGTTGGACCTCAGTACAGTTTATCAAAACATGAACATGGGCTGAATTTAACTCTTCTTCTGTTAGCCAATGAATTGACTCCTTTCCAGACGGACCGAGCAGGTAGACAAAAGATAGACAAAGCTAAATGATGTCTTGGACATTCAATTTCCATTTCATTTAGACTACTTCTAGGAGCAAATTCATTCTTGAAATAATAAGAACAAAAATGAGTTGTTTCACGGTGTAAGTTGTTAAGATTTCAGCAAGTGTACTGAAACGTTGCAAGTAATAGTAAAAACGGTAAGACCGGTCGTATCCACAGGGATTGCGTGTTGTTAACAATGGCTAAGTTATTAACTCTTAGATGTGAAAACTGGATTAAGTTGGAATTTCAGTGACGCGAAATAAAACGGTTGTAAAATAGAATAAAGACAATCGATTAGGATTGAATCCTCTCCCCTATCCTATCACATGAACCTTCGGTTAAATTCAAGTTGTTTATTCAATATACGAGATTCAGTTCACTAATATAGGTTAAGGACAATTCTTTGCCTCAAGACCCCTTTTACCTAATTGAGATGCCCTAATTCCTTAGGTGATTCATGCCAATAGGTAACGCATTAAGCCCTAGAACTAGAGAATTCACACACCTATGGTTCCATATTCCTATGACAACAAGTATGTGATCTAGATCCCCAATTTCAAGCCTACAAACCCATATTCCTATGGTGATCATAAACCCTAAATCATTAAAACTATCATATGTAGTAATAAAGCATTAAACATAGAGGTCTAGACATATGATAAATCAAACAAACAACTGAATTAACCATAGCAAAGTGTTCAATAGATAGGTTCGGGGAGAATCATCTCTCCCTAATCCGAGAAATTTAGTTACACGTGATCAGAGAAGTACAAACTAAGATAAAAGAGACAATACAAGTGAAGGAAGTCATGAGAACCTTCAAAGCCTTGTTCCCAAGTGCCTGGAAGCCTCCAAATTCGTCTCTCTCAGCTGCTCTAAACCTTGTCTGCGCTCCAATGGATCGGTCCTTCGAAATTTCGCAGAAAAATCCTTAAAAACCCTAATTTTA
This sequence comes from Astragalus membranaceus, assembly GCA_039519185.1. Lineage (NCBI taxonomy): Eukaryota > Viridiplantae > Streptophyta > Magnoliopsida > Fabales > Fabaceae > Astragalus > Astragalus membranaceus. The sequence continues at coordinate 115,476,734 of CM076850.1, forward strand.
CGCACCATCGCGACGCGACCCGCACCCGTCGCGACGCGAAATCTTCCAGAAACAAATCCTGCGAAATACTTCTGCTGCGTCGCGACGCGACACCTCCTGGTCGCGACGCGAAAAGTTCCAGAGACCAATTCTTCCAATTCCTGCTGCATCACTAGGCAATTGTCTGGTTCGCTAGCGGATGCCACAACAACTTGGAGGTCTTCAATTACAGTATAACACCAGAAATGCTGGAAATTGCTTACAATTGACTTCCTAATACATTTGATCTAAACTATGCTAATTCCCCCCGATAATGACAGAATTACAATCAAACTCATGCAGTTTCGGTTCTAAAATTGAGTAACTTATATCATATGACAGAGAGTCAACATAAGTAAGAAGAACATATCGATCTTTCAACTCTAGCTTTATTTTTAACTGATCTTTTTGAATCACCCATGAACCTACAGAAAATGATATGTTAATAATCATCTAATCCAAATGATATATATAGACTTCTTTCATATATATATATATATATATATATATATATATATATTAATTGACCTTTCAAACGGATACATCCATCTGTATTGGACAGGTCCGACAAGTTTAGCTTCATATGCGAGATGAACATGAAGATGCTCCAAAGAATCAAAGAAACCAGGCAGAAATATTCTCTCCAACTTGCATAAGATAAGTGGGATGTCTTGTTCCATTTTTGTAAGGTCATCCGCTTTTAGCGTTGCAGAACACAAATTCTTAAAGTATTGACTTATTTCAATGAGCGGATTCAAAACGTGTGTTGGCAATGAACTAAAGGCAATAGGAGGTAAGCACTCCATGAATACATGAAAATCATGGCTCTTCATCCCATGTAACCTCCCATTATCCACATCGGAACATCTTGCTAAATTCGAAGAATAACCGTCTGGCATTTTCAACTCAGAAATCCACCGATAAACTGCTTTCGCTTGCTCCGTAGATAAAGTATGATTGGCTTTGGGTTTCAGTGTCCTACCGTTAGCTTGTTCAACCAACAACAAATCCTTTCGCCTGCAGTAATGATCCACGTCTTTCCTAGCCTTCTCATTGTCTTTCGTTTTACCTTTCACGTTCATAACAGTATTAAATATGTTATCAAAGAAATTATTTTCAATATGCATTACATCGAGATTGTGTCTCAATAGATTATCTTTCCAATATGGAAGTTCCATAAAAATATTTTTTTGGGTCCAATTATGCCATAGTCCATAACCATCTGGACGAGAAACAACACCCGCAACAACTTCCACCGGAGGGATATCATTGACATTGTTCCAAACTTCTTCTGGTGTCATCCTACGAGGAGGTTCAGGTGTTTCAACATTCCCCTTGATGAATGCATATTTTGACTTTCTAAAAGGATGCTCGGTAGGTAAAAACCTACGGTGCGAGTCAAACCACGAGGTTTTTCCTCCATATTTAAGAGTAAAAGCCTTTGTGTCAACCATGCAAATCGGACACTCCATCTTACCAAGTGTCCCCCATCCAGACAACATTCCATACGCAGGAAAGTCATTAATGGTCCACATCAAAGCCGTCCTCATCATGAAATTTTGTCTTCGTGTTGCATCATAAGTTAAAACACTATTCCACAACCTTTTTAGGTTATCAATTAAAGGTTGCAAATATATGTCAATACCAGTTGTTGGATTAGTTGGCCCTGGTATTATAGCATTTAAAAACATGTAGGGTTTAGACATACACATATCAGGAAGAAGGTTGTATGAGGTAACAATAACTGGCCAACAAGAATACGGTGTTGCTGACGCTTGAATATATGGTGTGAAACCATCAGAGCATAAACCAAGCTGAACATTGCATGGATCATTGGCAAAATCTAGATGAACACAATCAAAATGCTTCCAAGCTTCACCATCAGATGGATGACGTAATTCACCAGAATTATTTCTATTTTCATAGTGCCACGTCATTTTACCTGCAGTATCCAATGAAGTGAACATCCTCTTCAGTCTTGGTATAATCGGCAGGTAGAACATTGCTTTCCTTGGAACTGGTTTGCCTCTGCTTGTCCCTTTCCTGCTGACACAATACCGTGGCTCTTGACAAAACTTGCATTCCAGCAATTTTCCATCATTTATGCCAAACTCATTGTTATAATATATCATGCAACCAGACACACAACAATCAATTCTTATGGAATTTAAACCAAGCTTCGACACCAATCTTTTAGCATCATAATAACTCTGGCAAAAGTCCTCTAACGGGGGTTGCATCCAACATCATTTTAGTCATGTATTCCATGCACAATTCCGCAACGTTAAATTGAGCCTTAAGACCGAACACACATTGATAACTTAGAGTCTGTAGATCCTTCAAATAATGGTTTATTTGTCTCACTCAAAAACATATAAAACCTCTGAGCTTCCTCGTTTGGAACTTCTTCAGCATCATATTGTGGTTCTTCGAAATCCAAATTTACACCGACAACATTAGATATCATCCCTTGTACAACATCAAACGGCAGCTGATATCCCGTAGTCGTTGGTTACTACTTGATGTGGAAGCTACGACTGGACTTGACGTGGGACCTTCTACTTGAACAAGAACATTTTCAACCGCAGGAACTCCAGCTGCTACCTCGCCATGACGGGTCCATATCTAATAATTTGGCTTAAACCTATTATTGTACAAATCAAGTCGAACATCACCTTCATTTTTTATAGATCGAAACATACATTTGGAGGCAAGGACATCTAATTCCACCTTGTCGCTCAAATTCTTTTTGACGCTTAGCAAAAAGAACAAACTCTTCGACTCCTTGCACAAAACGTCGCTTCAACCCAGCTCTTCCAGGATACATTCGATCATACATCCAACTACAATCCATTTTTTTGTGTGGATGTTCCTATAATATATATAGGACAATATATATATATATATATATATATATATATATATATATATATATATATATCATATATGTGTATTAGAACAACTCTATTAATGTGTTACTAAATAATTTATTCTAATTTTATTTTAATTAATAAAATAAATAAAATAATAACAATATATTTTGTTTTTAGTAATTAGAAACATTTTATATCATATTAATTTTACTATTTTAACAAATATATATTACTAATTCTATTTATTTTATTTAAAAAATATAAACAACAAATATTAACTACAATCTAATCTAAAAATTATACAACAAAGTTAATTTATTTATTTTTTTCAAATTATTTCAATAAATAAACAAAATAATTAATAATTATAATTCGTATTATATTATATTATATTATATAATATTTCGTATTTATATAATTCTATTTACATAATATTATTATATTATATAATAATTCGTATTTATTTTTTATTTTAAAAACTATTTATATTATATAATAATTCGTATTTATTTTTTTAAAATACATAAACAACTAATATTAATTACAATCTAATTTTTATACAACAAATTAAATTTATCTTTTTTTTTTAACAAAAACTTATAAACTAGCAACATCAAATAAGTTTTTACTAAATACTAATAATATCTATAAGTTGATAACTAACCGGTAGTGAAGAGAAGTGTCTGACTTGACGCTAATTCTGGATTCCGTCGAATAAATTTTCGACCAAACTCCAAAGAACAACTAACAAAATAATTTCAGAAGTATCAGAAGTATTAATTAAACAAGAAAAGAAAATGGAGAAAAATATGAAGGAAAGAGGAAGGAAGTATCATACCTGTATGCTGCCTGATGAACCGACGAACAAAGAAATAGGAGAGAATGGGCAGCAAGAGAAGAATGGAGAGAATTGGAGAGAAATAGTGTAGTTTTCAGCTTAGAAAAAAAATGGAGAGAATAGAGTGATTTTTGGGTGGAGGGAGTAGTGAGTGATAAATGTCTCAATATATAGAGCTTCTCAAACGGCTATAATTTTAAAATATGGAAATATCCACCGGAAATGGTTCTTACCGGTGGATCCGGTCAAACGAGGCAAAACGATTTCTTAGAGGCTAATCCACCGGAAATAGATCTTACCGGCGGATCTTTTGTATATCGACGAATCTTACGCAATTACCGGCGGAAAATTTGAGCGTACCGGCGGAATTTTGAAAAATTCGAATTTTAAAAAAGCCGCCTTGTTGATTACCGGTGGATATTTCAAAATTACCAGCGGAAAATTAAAAATTTAAATTTCAGAAAATTCGCCAAAAAATCTATCTACTGGCGGAAATTGTCGCCGCTGATTACCGGCGGATATATGGGCCGGAAAACAGTATTACCGGCGGATATCTTTTTATATTTTTTTAATATTACGCAATATTTCCGCCGGTAACTGTAATTACTGGCGCATCCAGTTGTTTTTTTATTTTTATTTTTTTTAAAGAACAATTCCGCCGGAAACAGAGGGAAAATCCACCAGTAGTTTATTGGGGGATTAAAAGCTGCCGGAAATTGAGAAAAGCCCGCCGGTAATTTACGAGCAGAACAAATCCGCCGGTAACAGCAAAAATCCGGCGGAAATTTACCGGTGGATTTTTTCGCCGAAAAAAACCCACTGTTAATGCACAAAATTCTTGTAGTGTTTATTTCCTTTTAATACTACTTTGCCCTATTAACTCTCAAAATTGTGTTTTTCATTTTCGAAAACCTCACGTGATCTACTAAAATTGTCACTATCCCTTTATCTTCAGTCAACTCAATTTACAATTTTTAGGTCATAACAATAGTTATGCCTCCAACAGTTCAACAAATCAGCACAACAATCTCCAAACACATTAATTGCATTCTCAGAAATCAATGCACATCAATAATTCAACCAATCAAATAGTATTACTACCACATATTACACAATTCAATTCAATTCAATTCAAACCAAACAATCAAAGCAATTAAGCAAACATCATGGAAAGCTAAAACTCAGAGATCCCCTTACCTCGGGCGCTTTCCTTCTGACTATCTACTTTCAGTCACGTGCGTTCCATTCTCTGGTAACTTAACAACCTTCACACGTAATATCGTATATGTTAAATTATGTCTTTGGTTCATAGCTAATTCTTCATGTAGGATTTGGACAATACTTGGAACTCAGGGTTCCAACTCTTTTAAGCAGCTTTGTTGTAAAACTTAGGTTTTTTGTTGTCATATCATTTTTTTTCTTAAGGATCTAACCAACTTTCCAACTAATGAGGTAGGACTCATGGACCTTTAGGTCTCATCCAATACTAAAACAAAACTTAAAACATGTTATTCTAAAATTTCTGCATCGATGTTCTAACTTCGCTGATTTTATTAAAACAGCACTCGTTGTCGGATTTGAGCAAATCACCACTTCATGAAAGAAAAAATTAGGATGTCTAGGTTTCAAATATGATTTTTATTTTGACATCCATCTCGCCAAGAAGTACAGTTTAAAAAATAAGCTACAAGCATCAAAATTGACAACCTATCATTTTGAAAATTTATAAAAAAAATTAAATTATCAATAATCAGTCAAATCCAACAAAATATGTGCCTAAACGATATCAAAAGAGTCTAGTCTTTCAAAAAATAAGAAATCAACTCAAAATGATGTGTATGTCAAAAGATATTATAAAAATACTCAATATATCTATTTCGGGTTTTATAGCAAAAATATAATAAAATCATTTTCATCAAACCCTCAAACTTTTTCTTCTAATCTTTTTTTCTTTCAAAACATTAAAAACAAAAGCTTGAAATCATCTAAGTTAGAAAGGAAAGAGTGATAAAATAAATCTAAAGTTGAAAAACTAAAACTTTTCAAACCTTTTAGATTTTTCTTTGTCTAAGCTTTAACATTTTAGCAAAAGGAAATATTTGTCTTTCTCATAGCTTCCAAGCTTAACCTCATGGTTGTTCTGTACTGTAACACCCCAGAATTTCTAAAGAGTAGAAATACCCAAGTGTATCATCCCTAGAACATCAGAGATATATTTCCTGCTTAGACACTGAATATCACTATAAATTTTCGCTGAATATAAACCAAATAGTCTTATTCACAAACAAGACGATACGATTCTCAGACCATAAACCATCAGCAACTATAGTATTCAGTATCATCCAAGAATGCGGAAGAAAGATATAACACTAAAAACATAGTTTTGCAGTACATAGACAACAAAGGGAAACATAAACTTAAGCATAAAGCTAAGCCATTAGCAACCATCCGAGATCAACCTACTCGTGCCTCTATGGTCCTCTCTTTCCCTGTTTCTCTGTAAAACAACAACACATAAACAATGAGATACAATCTCAGTGAGTTCTACCGAGACCCCTACAAACACTCTCGGTTTAATTATGAAACCTTTTTGACTCAACACGGCACCGACTGCGCGAACGCTAACTCCCGATGAACCGCATTATTTTACACATAACATTCCACCGACTGCGCGAATGCTAACTCTCGGGAAACCTGCTATAACTCAGTACGACACCGACTACGCGAACGCTTCCAAACCCGGCGAACCCCCTTACCAATAGTACATTTCCCTATTGGCACGGAGCCTAGGGTAGGGGATCATGACTGCCCCGCCTAGTATGTTAGTCCCACGGGTCGTCACCCAAATTCGATATTATATATATATATATATATATATATATCTACTATCATGTGAACCCATAGTTCATTTGCATTAGACCTTATTTGAACATTTAGTTCGCATCATAAACAAAATCTATGTTTGCTCTCGCATACTAACTTGCCGCTTTCCGAAATAATTTATGACTTCAAAAAAAGTTCATTTTACCTTTCAAATTGTATATTCAGTTAGGCCTCTGAATAAGCTTTCAAACGCATCTTAGAACACCTCAATCGGGTTCCCGGATCAAAAGTTATCGCGAAAACAAAATCAGAGTATAGTTGCTGAAAAATTGCAAAGCGTCGCGACGCGAACTGCTTCCGTCGCGACGCGAAAAACTTCAGAAACATTTCGTTGCAAATTTTTAAGGAGGGTCGCGACGCGATGGCTGCTGAGAAATGCAGATTTTTGCGGTTTCTCGCGGAATCCGCTATTCTGCTCAATTCTGATTCTTGTTCCGATTGAAAACACTTCAAACAACCATAAAAACAGATCCAATCCACATCACACAATCAATCAATTCAATCAAAAACTCAACGTAAACGAATTTTATCAAAATACCATATATTTCGAAATAACGATTTTCGACTCAAAATCTTTCGAAATCAATCAACGTAAAATTCATTCTAAAACGAAATAATCCTAAGCGTGAGTAAAACTCACCGATTGTGATGAAAAACACAAATAGCTGAGACTTTCCGCGAAATTGCTTTTCCGACATAATCACACGAACGTTCCCCGAATCAACTTTACGCTCCGACGACAATCGAATCCGCTCCCAAATCTTCCCATTCAACCATGAGTCGCCGAAGGACACTATTCATTCCTAGCTCCATTTGCTCCTATTCACATAAAACCCCAAATTTTGATTTCAAAACCCTAACTCACCCAATCCTTGATTCCTTCACTCCAAGTTGGTACCCAAGCTTCCATTTGAACTCTTATAACTTCAAAGCTCATGAATGGAAGAATGAAGCTCCAAACCTCCACTTTTGAGCTTCAAAACCGAAAATGGCAAGATGAGAGAGAGAGAGAGAGAGTCGTAGGTGAAGATTTTTGTACCAAATTGAAGAGGAAGGTGAGTGGATTCTAATGGAACCAAGAAGAATAAATTTGATGAAGGTTTCCCCACCCTCTTCTCTCTTCTCCTCTTCGTTTCCTTCTTTCTTTCTTTTCTCTATTCTTTTCTTCTCTCATTTCTCTCCACCTCTCCCTCTCTGTTTCTTCCTTTCCTTTTCTTTCTTTTCTTTCTTTCATTTCTTCTTTACATATATATATATATATTAATATATAATAATATAACTTAAGTGATATTATGGGTCAATGACCATAATAACCCTCACTTGAATTCTAATTTCTCAACAAACCTCACCAAATCCCTTATTTGATTTTAGCACCCAAAAATCAACTTCTTAATTTATAATTATACACCAATCAATAATTAAATTAGTACCCAATTAATAAAACTATTAATTAAGCACCAAAATAATCAATTGATTGGGTTAAACATCAAAATAATTGACTTAATTATTTTGGGGATGTTACATGTACCTTGCAGTGCTGGGTGGACTGCAGTTGGTAGATCTCATGTTGTCTGGCCGGAGGTTTAGAGCGAGCCCGGGATGGGTACCTGCGAAGCCACTCCGACGCTCAAGCAGTATTGAGAATAGATGAGTGATTTAGCTAGGAATGAGAATCTACCTCATTATGGCAATGTGAGCCAGTATTTATAGGAGATCGTGCTCGTTGTGAGCCGTCGGATTGATAGAGTTGATCTGAGACATCCAGTTATGATAGTCATAATTGGGCTTTGTATATTGTGGATATGGATCAAAGTGATTGGACCAATCCATATCCAATTGCAGAATGGGCCTCTTGGTCCAGTCCAGAACAGTTGCCCCCCAACCCGAGATTTTTCCAGAGGATGGTCTTGGCTTGAAGGATTTTTGTCGATTCGCCCGACGTGTTGGTTCGTCTGCCTCGTCGGGTCGTGTAAGATATTTTCACTATGACGACTGTGTTCTTTGTTTTTTAACTTGGACAGTCTCTTTCTCTTGGGTTGTGATCATCTTCCTCTTCCCTTTTCTTTAGGTAAATCGTGACCCACCTTCTATGGTGTGGTCCAAGTCGTGAACCACGCTTACTCGCGTAAACTGTGAGCCACGCGTGTGACTTACTGATAACTCTATTTTTTATAGAGTTATTTATACAATCAAGCTTGAGTTATTGCTTATTTTCAAGAACATTTATATATATTTATAGCTTATTTATCAAGGAACAACATTCTAAGTATTCAAATGGATAAAGGGCAATGTTCTGGGCAAAATGCACAAATCTTGTTAGGTTTGATATTTTTGTTCAGTGCAGCTACTGCAGGAGTGGAAACACTGCCAACACCAGGAGTGGAAACACCAGGAGTGGAAACACTAACAACACCTGCTAAAATTCTGCAGTTAATACCAAAACATCCAAAGACCATTTCAATGCTTCCAAACTTGATAGTGACGTCATGCCTAGTCACCTGGAGCTGAGCCACTTGCTGAAGTCGGTGATACACATAAAAATCAAGTTACAAGACTAAAGCTTATCTAAAAGACATGTGGCACTTCTCCAATGGACCTCATCTTTTGTTATGCATGCAAGCGACCAAACCTGTGCAGCTTGCTTGATTGGTTGTCAGTAAACTAACCATGTTCAGTTCCCTCAGCTTATCTTTCGCGCCAAAGGAAACCCCTTGCAAAAGGAAAGCTTTCAAGCCTATAAATAGATATCAAATCTTCACAAGAAAATCATCTATCATCCTATCTTCTATTATTTTTCACATCTTTAAATCTTTTATCTTTCAGTTTAGTTTAGGTTAGTTTATTTTCATTTTAAGTTTCTAAGGAGAGGAAGGTGAGGAAGTGCTTGACAACCATTCCCTTCACTTCTACTTTGAAGAAATTCGTGTAAGAAATCTTTATTGTACTTCAACTTGGGAACTTAATGCAAAAGATCTTCTATTCAAGTAATCTCTACTCTTTTAAGTTCTTTTGCCTTATTATTCATTTACTTATGTTCTTTGCATATTCTTTGCTTTATAACATGAGTAACATGAGCTAAATTCCCTTAAGTTGAGATGTTCTAACCTTGTAATGAACTTCTAACTATGTTATTATGGTTTATGGAGTGTAAACACTTTAAACTCTTGCATAACACTTCTTTCAACTTATTCTGGAATTGATCACTTTAGAATAGGTAAAACTTGTAGCAGCAGACATGGGCTACATTTATGAACTCAAGAGTTAATAGGAACAAGTATTTAATAAAGGAAACTTTGTTAAATATATGCTAAAACCTAAACATAGGATAGCATAGTTCTTAGGATAATAAAATTACAAGAGTGAACCTATTTAGCAACTTGGATCATTGTTAGGAGGCAAGGGAGGAATTGACAAACCTTTCTTTACTGTAGAAAACAAAGATCATAAGAGCTTGTAATGAAACTCTGAAGAGAAGTGCTGAAAGGCATAAACTGATACACCTACATCCAGTGTTCCCACACTACACACTCCATTAAAACACTTAGAAGTAAAGTACTTGGTGAAAACATCTCAACTACTTTTCCAACTGATTTCTCACACATTTTATTGCTTATTATTATTTTACTTACTTTGAAAAACTCCAAACCAAAAATACTGAATAGTGTAGACACACTAAGTGTACACTTTGAACTACAAAAATTTACAATACATAATCCCTGTGGGTTCGACCTTTCTTATCACTTTATTACTTGTGTGACTATGTATACTTGCATATTAAAATACCACACCAAGTTTTTGGCGCCGTTGCCGGGGATTATAGTAAAATTTTGTTGTTTAGATTGTTAATTTAGTGTTTTATTAGTACTACTGGTATTCTGTTTTCTGTGCAGAAACACTTAGTGCAGAAACACTCAGTGTGGAAACACTAGTTTATGCCCAGAGATAGACCACCAGAATTTGATTGTGATCCAGAAATTGAGAGAAGATTTAGGAGATTGCTAAGACAACAAAAACAAAGACAACAAGACTGCAGAACAATGTCTCACCACAGTGAAGATGCCTCAGTGAGAGGATGACCTAATTCACATCAACAAACTGAAGGTGGACCAGATCACAGACAACAATTTATTCAAATGGGACCAACAGGTATGATTAATGATAGAGATAGACCTATGAGAGACTATGCTCAATATGACCAGCAGCACATACAAACTAGTATTGCTAGACCTCAAATTGATGCTGTTCATTTTGAATTTAAACCTATGATGTTTCAAATGTAGCAAACAATTGGTCAATTTGGTGGATCCCCACATGAAGATCCCCATGAACATTTAAAACAATTCATAGAAGTTTGTAGTAACTTTATCATTCCTGGCATTAGTGAGGATGCATTTAGGCTTAAGTTATTTCCATACTCTTTGAAAGATAGGGCAAAATCATGGCTAAATTCTATGGAGCCCAATTCTATTCATACATGGAATGAATTAGCTAAAAAATTCTTAAGCAAATATTTTCCTCCTATTAAAAATGCTAGGATGAGACATGATATTACATCTTTTAAGCAAAAAGAATTTGAATCATTGTTTGAAGCATGGGAAAGATGGAAAGAACTTTTAAGAAAATGTCCACATCATGGTTTACCTGTCATTATACAAATGGAAACTTTTTACAATGGTCTAGAACCACAAACCAGAGTGATGCTTGATGCATCAGCTGGTGGTGTTCTTTTGAATATGTCTTATAATGAAGCATGTGATCTTATTGACAAAATTGCTACAAATGGTTCAAGTTGGCCTACTGAGAGGGTAAGTGCTCAAAAGAGAACCTCTGGAGTACATGAGATTAATGATCTATCAGCCCTATCTGCTCAAGTAGCCACTTTAACCAATCTGATCAAACAGTGCACTAGTGTACCTACATCTAGTGTAGCAAAACCTAAAGAAAACACTGCAGCAGCTGTAGAACAAGCCCCTCCAGGAACTACAAGTTGTGTGTATTGTGGAGGAGGCCATCTATATGAAGAATGTCCTAGCAACCCTGTATCTGTCAATTATGTAGGTTACAATAAAAATAACAACCCTTACTCTAATACCTACAATCCAGGATGGAAGAACCACCCAAATTTTAGGTGGAACAATTCTAATGCACCTGCACCAAGTACTCCTCCTGGATTCCTACCTCAAAGCCAACAAAGATCAAACCCACCTGCCAGTGCCAACTCTCTAGAAGAATTGCTTAGATCATTCATTAGTGAAACTAGAACTGCTAGGCAAGCTCATGATATATCAATTAAGAACCTAGAGAACCAAGTAGGGCAATTAGCAACTGCTTTGCAGCAAAGACCAGTAGGTACTTTGCCATCAAACACAGAAGCTTCACCCTCACAAAGGCAAGGTAAGGAACAGGTTAAAGCTATATCTTTAAGAAGTGGCAAGGATCTAACAGAACCATATGAGCTTGAAGGAACAGAGAAGGGAGAAAAAAATAAAAATGAAAAAAATTCTCAAGATGCAGAAACACCTGGTGTTCCTACATCTCCTACTCCAAGGTTAGTACCAGAATACCCTCCTCCTCCTTTTCCTCAAAGATTAAAAAAAATACATGAGGGGAAGCAATTCAGTAAATTTTTAGATGTTTTAAAACAATTGCATATCAATGTTCCCTTGATAGAGGCACTTCAACAAATACCAAACTATGCTAAATTCATGAAAGATGTGCTTTCTAAAAGAAGAAGATTAGGGGAATTTGAAACTGTTGTTATGTCAAAAGAATGTAGTCTGATTTTACAAAACAAAATTTCAAGGAAGCTAGAGGATCTAGGTAGCTTTACAATCCCTTTTTCAATAGGTAAGTACTATACAGGAAGAGCATTATGTGATTTAGGTGCAAGCATCAATTTGATGCCCAAATCTATCTTCACAAAGCTAGGGATTGGAAATGCAAAACCTACCACATTGACACTATCTTTGGCAGATAGATCAATTGCATATCCAGAAGGAATTATTGAGGATATATTGGTGCAAGTTGACAAGTTTGTGTTTCCTGCAGATTTTGTTATACTTGATTTTATTGCAGATGAAGAAGTGCCAGTCATACTTGGAAGACCATTCTTGGCAACAGGGAAAACACTGATAGATGTGCAAAGAGGAGAGCTAACCATGAGAGTGAATGATCAAGAAGTAAAATTTAATGTCTTGAATGCTTTGAAGTATCCTGCAGAGGAGAGTGAAGAGTGTTCATCAATCTCACTTGATCATTTGGTAGAGAAGCAGTTCCACAAGCAGTATGATCACCTTGTCAATGCACTAGCACCTGATGTTTCTGCATTGCCTGCTGAGAAATTTATTGAAGAAAGCATATTGCCCAAGGAACAAGCTACACCTAAGGTATGGGTTAGAACTTATGAATCTCTTAATTTAGAAAATCCCAACCTTAAAGAAAATGTACCTTCTATTGAACAACCTCCTAAGCTAGAATTAAAAGAACTACCTAAGCACTTAAAATATGTTTTTCTAGGTGAGGATAATACCCTTCCTGTAATCATAACTTCTGATCTATCTTTAGAACAAGAGCTTGATTTAATTAAAACCTTGAGAAAACATAGAAAAGCTATAGGTTGGCAAATGTCTGACATTAAAGGGATTAACCCCTCAACATGCATGCATAGGATAATTTTAGAAGAAAATTCTAAAAATAGCATAGAAGGGCAAAGAAGATTAAATCCAGTAATGAAAGAGGTTGTTAAGAAGGAAATAATTAAATGGCTAGATGCTGGTATTATCTACCCTATCTCAGATAGTGCATGGGTTAGTCCTGTGCAATGTGTTCCTAAAAGGGTGGAGTCACAGTTGTAGCCAATAAAAATAATGAATTAATCCCAACTAGAACTGTAACAGGGTGGAGAATCTGTATGGATTACAGAAAACTCAATAAGGCCACTAAGAAAGATCATTTCCCCTTACCCTTTATAGATCAAATGTTAGATAGGTTAGCAGGAAAGGAATTCTATTGTTTCTTAGATGGTTATTCAGGATACAATCAAATAGCAATTGAACCTAAGGATCAACAGAAAACCACCTTTACTTGTCCTTATGGTACTTTTGCCTTTAGAAGGATGCCTTTTGGACTTTGTAATGCTCTTGCTACCTTTCAAAGATGCATGATGTCAATCTTTTCTCACTTCATTGAGCAATCAATGGAAGTCTTCATGGATGACTTTTCTGTTTTTGGAGAAACATTCTCATTATGCCTTTCAAACTTAGAAGAAATTCTTCAAAGGTGTGAAGACACTAACTTAGTGCTTAATTGGGAAAAATGTCATTTCATGGTAAAAGAAGGCATTGTGCTTGGTCATAAAATATCAAAACAAGGTCTTGAAGTAGATAGGGCAAAAATAGAGGTAATTGAGAAACTACCACCTCCATCAACAATCAAAGGGATTAGAAGTTTTTTAGGTCATGCAGGATTCTATAGGAGATTTATCAAAGACTTTTCAAAAATTTCAAAACCATTGTGTATGCTTTTGCAACATGATGTACCTTTTAATTTTGATGACTCTTGTGTAGAAGCTTTTCAAAAACTAAAAAAAGCCTTAGTTACAGCACCAGTTGTAGTCACTCCAGATTGGAGTAAGCCTTTTGAACTCATGTGTGATGCTAGTGACTTTGCAGTAGGAGCAGTCCTAGGGCAAAGATATAACAAAGTGTTTCATACCATATACTATGCTAGCAAAACACTAATTGAGGCTCAAATGAACTACACTGTGACAGAGAAGGAACTATTAGCAGTGGTTTTTGCTTTTGAAAAATTTAGATCATACTTGGTAGGCACCAAAGTAATTGTGTACACTGACCATTCTGCCATCAAGTATCTAATTTCTAAAAAAGATGCAAAACCTAGGCTAATAAGATGGGTTCTATTACTTCAAGAATTTGATCTTGAAATAAGAGATAAGAAAGGAGTAGAGAACCAAGTGGCTGATCACCTCTCTAGACTTGAAAGTAATAATACAGGTACAATTGAAGAAATCAAGGAAAGTTTCCCTGATGAGAAATTACTAGCAATTACCATGAATACAACCAGTGTTTCTGCACTCAGTGTGGCCACACCTCATGTTTCAACACCATGGTATGCAGACATAGTAAATTTCCTTGTAAGCAAAATTGTACCATGTGACATGAACTATCAACAGAAAAGAAGGTTCTTCCACATAGTAAAACAATACTATTGGGATGACCCTTACCTATTCAAGATATGTCCTGATCAAATCATGAGAAAATGCATTCCTGAAGAAGAACAGCAAGCAGTGCTCCTGCATTGTCATGCTGCACCATATGGAGGTCACTTTGGAAGCCAAAGAACAGCAGCTAAGGTACTTCAATTAGGTTATTTCTGGCCTACTCTATTTAAAGATGCTTATTATATGATCAAAACTTGTGATAAATGTCAAAGAAGTGGTAATATATCTAATAGACATGAAATGCCTAGGACTAATATTTTAGAAATAGAACTTTTTGATGTTTGGGGCATGGATTTCATGGGTCCTTTTCCACCTTCTTTTGGCAATGAATACATCTTAGTAGCTGTAGACTATGTGTCTAAATGGATTGAGGCTGTAGCACTGCCAAATAATGATGCTAAATCTGTTAGCAAATTTCTCCAAAGAAATATTTTTTCAAGATTTGGTACTCCAAGAGCAATCATCAATGATGAAGGCTCACATTTTTGCAACAAACTTATTGAAAATCTTCTTGCAAAATATGGAGTAAAACATAAAATTGCTACTGCTTATCATCCACAAACAAGTGGACAAGCTGAACTTTCAAATAGGGAAATAAAAAGAATGCTTGAGAAAATGGTTGGACCAAACAGAAAAGATTGGTCCTTACACTTAGATGAAGCATTATGGGCATATAGGACTGCATTTAAAACTCCATTAGGAATGTCCCCCTATAAGTTAGTTTATGGCAAGCCATGTCATCTCCCTGTTGAATTACAAAACAAGTCATATTGGGCTATCAAAAAGTTGAATTTTGATCTCAAAAAGGCAGGAGAGAAAAGGTTTCTTGAGCTAAATGAATTAGAAGAATTTAGGCATTTCTCCTATGAGAATGCAGAAATTTAAAAAGCTAAAACCAAAGTATGGCATGACAAGAAAATCCAAAGGAGAGAGCTTAAAGAAGGAGGAATGGTTCTGTTGTACAATTCTAGGTTGAAACTCTTCCCTGGAAAACTGAGATCAAGATGGTCAGGACCATTCAAATTAGTTAAAATCTACCCCCATGGTGCAGTTGATCTATATGATGCAACCACCGATACCACTTTCAAAGTAAATGGACAAAGAGTGAAAATGTACTATGGAGAGCATGTAGAGAGAGACAAGATCACCACTCACTTTGCAAAACCTTAGACCAAGGTACAAGTCAGGCTGTAAGACTCTTAAAACAAGCGCTTGAGGGAGGCAACCCATCACTATATAGTTAAAATTATTATTTTGTGCAATTTCATGTTTTGTTATTTTTCAGAAAAAAAAAATAGGACAACAGAGTAGCCAGTGTTCCCACACTAGGTGTTTCCACACTTAATGCAGCTACACTGCCTACTCTGGTGTTAAAATAATTTAGAAGAAAACTGTCACTTGACAAATCATCAACTTAGTGGAATCATCTCTGATCAAGGGTTAGAAAGTGGCGTGTTAAGTCTAAGTTTCCACGTGTTGGCTTGCATGTTAGGCCACACAACTTAACGGCTATAAACCTCAACTACCAAATCCCACTAACCCTTTCACATAACCTAAAATTCAATTTTCTTCGTCCCTCTCGCAAAACCGATCAAAAATCCTCTCCACTCACAAACAGTTTCTCAATCTCAAACACTCCAAATCTTAAATGGCTAAGAAACAAGCTGCCTCTAAAAACACTGGGAAAGGATCTGGTGTGGAAACTCAGGCGAAAAAGGGAAAATCAGGAGTACTAGCATCAATGGAAGCAATCCCTGGATGTGAGCACTTTTGGAACATGAAGTTTCTGCCTGAGCGTGGTTTCAACTTCGCAAAAGCTCATCATTCATTCCTCTCCACTGTCAACAACATGCATTGGGAAAGAATTGTTCAAACTCGAGCCTACTACTTGGAGCAATTGGTGCGAGAATTCTACTTAGGAATTCAGAATAACAGAGGAGGTACTGTATTCTTCTCCAAGGTTAGAGGTAAGAAAGTTTTCTTTGACCTTGCTAGAATCAATAAGCACTATGATCTCACATACACTCGTAATGCATTTGAAGTAAAACTAGAGACCTATGGAAAGAAGCAAATGACTAAAATCAAAGAAAGAGTAGCAATAGAAGGATCTCAGTGGGAAAAATTCACAAATACTGAATTCAAACTTAAAACTGGTGAATTGATCCCTGAGCTTGGTAGTTGGCATTTATTCATTGATACATCAATTCTCCCTACTTCACACACTTCTACATTATCTAAAGATAGGTTGATTCTTATTGATTCAATCCTATGTGAGGATAATGTGGACATAGGGAAATTGATAGCTAAAGAAATTGTAGAATGTCAAGCCAAGGAATCTGGATTCTTATATTTCCCATGCTTAATCACTGAATTGTGTCAAAAGCAAGGAGTTGTTACTTCTGATCTAGAAAAAGTCTACAGAAAAACCCCTCCTAGTGGTCTGTCTGCTGAAGTTAAGGATAGAGTGAGGTCAGTGAAAATCAAAAGTACTGTAGAGCAGGAAGTGTCTGAACACTTGGTGCAGAAACTCCAAGCTGTCTGGAAATTTCAAAGAGAACAGCATGAATGGTTGAAACTAAAATTGGATGATCCTGAAGCAGAAATAGAATCCCCAATTTTCCCTAATTGGGTGATTGATGAAAAAGAAGAAGTGGAAAAGGAAACTGATAAGAAAGAGAGGAAAGTAAAGAGAAAAAGAGATACTGAGAAAGAAAAGAAGGGAAAGAAACCAAGAGTGAAGGAAGAAATTGAAGAAGTAAGTGATGAAGATACTGAAGAAGATGAAGAGGCAAGACAGGCTGTGAAGGATATTGAAAAGGATGTAGAGGAGGATGAATCTGAGTCACTAGAAGTTAGTGACAGTGATGATGATGACAATGATAATGATGGCAGTGATGATATGGAAGCTAGTGCCAGAAGAAAGTATGAACTAAGAAAGAAATCTACAAATGAAGCCCAACCACCATCACAACAGCAATCAAACACCCCCTCACCACCATCACAAACCAACATTCCATCCCCCACCACCCACCATTCCCCCAGTCAAACTTCAACACCAAAATCACCCACACCTCCACCAGAAAATGCTCCCCAATCTGAAAATCCAAAACAAGATGCAGAAACAGATACAACCACCCCATCCCACACTCCAAAAGAAACAACTCCCACCCCAAGCACAGAACCTATTGAGCCAACTAGCATTGTTTCTGAGAATGTTCAAATGCAGGTACTCATTGAAGAGCCTGAGAAAGAGAAAACAGATTCAGATTTGAAAATGCAGGCAGATACTGTCAAGGAGTCTGTTAGTGTTCCCACACCAACTGCAGAAGCTTCAAAATCAACAGTCATGGCAACAAGTCCTGCAGCAACAATTTCTGCAGTTCTGAAGGCCTTAGCAGAGAAGAAGCAGATGATGGGATACACAAGGAGAACAATGAAGCCTGCTCCAACAAAGAAGAAATGGACAATGAGCTCACTCTATGGTGCACAGGGTACAGGGATACAAGCTGGTGAGAAGAAAGTATCTGAGGAAGCTACACCCAAAGAAGGAGAGAAAGAAGCTGAGAAGGTAGCAGAGCAACATCACAAGGGAATTGAGCAGCAATCTGAGAAAACTCCAGTACAGAGTGGTGTACCTGCACCTGAAGTCCAAACACTGGCTACACCAGATGTTCCTGCAGAAGCTACACCTGAAGAGGCAGAAATGCCTGAGGCTGCTGTAGATGATTCTGGTATGCCTACCTCTGATGTGGCCACTGCTAAGAAATCAAAGAAGACAAAAGCCAAGCAAAGCCCTGCTCTGAGAGCCAGCCCCAGATTCCAGAAGAAAGAGTAAAAAGATACTTTTTAATGTTGTTTCCAGTATTTATACTATGCTTTAGTAGTATGCTCTATGTGCTAAATACTATGTGTTAACTTACTACTATGTGTTACAAACTTTTGTTTGTTTCTCCCAACATTAGTACTCCCCTGTTTCCTAAGCTTAGAGCAGTGGGGACACTGCTCATATTTAAGTTGGGGGGGGGAGAGTGGAGAATAGTATGTATTTTGTGTATGCACTATATTTGCAGCATGTTTTGAACCTAGTACTAATATATATGTATGAATATAGAAATATGTTTGAGTAAATACTTATAGCATGTAAGTATATAGTGTTAGTATGTTTTAAGTTAGATGTACTTAACAAAGCATGATAATTTGTGTAAACATAGTAAATTAAGTGCATCAACTTGTTTTTAGATTTAAATGATTATGAAACATGATCAATTCATATTTTTTCAACAAAATTGAAGAAGTGTGTCAATGAGTCAATTTTTAAAAAAGATGAAAAAGCCTTGTTTTCTAGAAATGATCAGTTTTATAAAAACTTTGACACAACAAAATTGAGTTTTGAAAAGAACCATGCTAGATCAAGAGCTATCTAAAGCCAAGGAAATTTTGGAGATTTCAGGTCAAAATTAGATTTTTATTAAAAATTTAGAAGAGCATAAAAACTTAAGTTTGGGGGAAATTCCATGAATACAAAGGCCAAAGTGTGACAGCTTGAAGAGTGCAAGCCACAAGTGTCAAAACCACTCAAAAATACCAAAAATATCCCAAAAAAAGAGCTACATTTACCCGAGTCATATAAACTGAACCTGTCCCTTAAGTGCAATTTGGTTTGAAATATATGAACAAAAGTTCAAAAAGAAAAAGAAAAACAAACCAAGAAAAAGAAGAAAATGCATGTGGAGGTCAGTGAGGAGGGCAGTGTACGCTACCAAAAATACTCAAAGAGTTCCAAGTGTGGCAACACTTAGTGTGCCAACACCATCTACATCAAAAGGCACCTACACTCAAAATAAGGTGAACCTACAATCCAAAAATGATGTTTTTGCACTCACTACATTACATCAACAAAAATCAAACACCAAGAATAGAAATAAGGTATTGGCTCAACAAGTTAGAACACCAAAAGCCCTTTGTTGTGCTTAAGAGTCCCCTAAATACTTGAAGAAATTGTTAGTATCGGCCATATTTTGAAAAATCTCTAAGAGTGACCAAAAGAGTTCCAAATTTTTTTTTTCAAAAAGCTAAAGAAAAACTCTTTGCTCAGTTATGGAACCAATTAGAAACTCAATGGGCCACACACTCACACAAATGAGTTTTTATAACTCTGAATGTTTTAAAACAAGGACATGGAAGAAAAAGCACCAAAAGAGAAAGGCTCATTACAATACACTTCAAACACTTCTTGAAAAACATGAGTTGAGATGTCTTCATAATTATATAAATCTTGTGTTTTGTTTCTTGTTGTTTCTTGAGGACACGCAACAATTTAAGTTTGGGGGTGTGATAACTCTATTTTTTATAGAGTTATTTATACAATCAAGCTTGAGTTATTGCTTATTTTCAAGAACATTTATATATATTTATAGCTTATTTATCAAGGAACAACATTCTAAGTATTCAAATGGATAAAGGGCAATGTTCTAGGCAAAATGCACAAATCTTGTTAGGTTTGATATTTTTGTTCAGTGCAGCTACTGCAGGAGTGGAAACACTGCCAACACCAGGAGTGGAAACACCAGGAGTAGAAACACTAACAACACCTGCTAAAATTCTGCAGTTAATACCAAAACATCCAAAGACCATTTCAATGCTTCCACACTTGATTAGTGACGTCATGCCTAGTCACCTGGAGCTGAGCCACTTGCTGAAGTCGGCGATACACATAAAAATCAAGTTGCAAGACTAAAGCTTATCTAAAATACATGTGGCACTTCTCCAATGGACCTCATCTTTTGTTATGCATGCAAGCGACCAAACCTGTGCAGCTTGCTTGATTGGTTGTCAACAAACTAACCATGTTCAGTTCCCTCAGCTTATCTTTCGCGCCAAAGGAAACCCCTTGCAAGAGGAAAGCTTTCAAGCCTATAAATAGATATCAAATCTTCACAAGAAAATCATCTATCATCCTATCTTCTATTATTTTTCACATCTTTAAATCTTTTATCTTTCAGTTTAGTTTAGGTTAGTTTATTTTCATTTTAAGTTTCTAAGGAGAGGAAGGTGAGGAAGTGCTTGACAACCATTCCCTTCACTTCTACTTTGAAGAAATTCGTGTAAGAAATCTTTATTGTACTTCAACTTGGGAACTTAATGCAAAAGATCTTCTATTCAAGTAATCTCTACTCTTTTAAGTTCTTTTGCCTTATTATTCATTTACTTATGTTCTTTGCATATTCTTTGCTTTATAACATGAGTAACATGAGCTAAATTCCCTTAAGTTGAGATGTTCTAACCTTGTAATGAACTTCTAACTATGTTATTATGGTTTATGGAGTGTAAACACTTTAAACTCTTGCATAACACTTCTTTCAACTTATTCTGGAATTGATCACTTTAGAATAGGTAAAACTTGTAGCAGCAGACATGGGCTACATTTATGAACTCAATAGTTAATAGGAACAAGTATTTAATAAAGGAAACTTTGTTAAATATATGCTAAAACCTAGACATAGGATAGCATAGTTCTTAGGATAATAAAATTACAAGAGTGAACCTATTTAGCAACTTGGATCATTGTTAGGAGGCAAGGGAGGAATTGACAAACCTTTCTTTACTGTAGAAAACAAAGATCATAAGAGCTTGTAATGAAACTCTGAAGAGAAGTGCTGAAAGGCATAAACTGATGCACCTACATCCAGTGTTCCCACACTACATACTCCATTAAAACACTTAGAAGTAAAGTACTTGGTGAAAACATCTCAACTACTTTTCCAACTGATTTCTCACACATTTTATTGCTTATTATTATTTTACTTACTTTGAAAAACTCCAAACCAAAAATACTGAATAGTGTAGACACACTAAGTGTACACTTTGAACTACAAAAATTTACAATACATAATCCCTGTGGGTTCGACCTTTCTTATCACTTTATTACTTGTGTGACTATGTATACTTGCATATTAAAATACCACACCACTTACCAACCGTGACTCAAGCTCCGTTGCGCAAACCGTGACCATGGTTTTCGCAAACCGTCACCTTGCAAATCGTCACCTTGTAAACCTTCTCCTTGGTTCCCTTCGCAAACCTTCACCTTGTAAACCTTCGCCTTGGTTCCCTTCGCAAACCTTCACCTTGGTTCCCTTCGCAAACCGTCACCTTGCAAACCGTCACCTTGTAAACCTTCACCTTGGTTCCCTTCGCAAACATTCACCTTGTAAACCTTCGTCTTGTAAATCTTCACCTTGGTTCCCTTCGCCAACCTTCACCTTGTAAACCTTCACCTTGACTCCCTTCGCAAACCGTCACCTTGCAAACCGTTACCTTGTAAACCTTCACCTTGGTTCCCTTCGCAAACCTTCACCTTGGTTCCCGTCGCAAGTTTTCACCTTGTAAACCGTGAGGTTACGCTTCTCTTTGGTGCAAACCGTGAGGTTACAAGCCGTGAGGTTATGCTTCCATTTGGTGCAAACCATGAGGTTACAAGCCGTGAGGTTTTGACCTTTGAGACGTCTGAATTGGATTTTGAGCTTAACAGAAGAATTGTAGCTCTGCTTTTTAGCTTTTCAACGCATGCTTGCTGTAACACCCTAATATTTCTATCGAGTAGAAATGCTAAGATGCATAAAATGGCATACATCAAAGTAATATTTCCTGTTTAGATATTGAACACAACTAAAATTTTTCTCGATGATTAACATCAAACAGTCTTAAAATTCATGCCTTAATTAAAAACCATATAGGTTCCATGTCTTTCATTATCCTCATAACCTAGTGTTCAATACCATCACAAGAAAAGCGGAAACGATTACATAACTTAAAACAAATTCAAGTCATATTATTGAGTTACAAAGACCACAAGGGAACTCAATATCAAAGATAAAAGAACCAAGTCTTCTAACTTCTCCTCAAGCACGTCACCTACTCGTGCCTCGTCGCTTTCTTCCTTCCCTGTTTCTCTGTAAAACAACAACATATAAAGGGTGAGATAAACATTATCTCAGTGAGTCCTACCATAACCCCTCACAATAACTCTCGGTCCATTTATTCCTTTTTCCTTTAATCGTAGTCCATATAGGTCCTACGTGCATATATCTTTCCCTTTCATGCCATAGTACATCTTCGGTAATGACCACGCATTTACCGTCGAACCTCTCCACTAGCTTACGCTAGCTTCAAACCTTCTGAGGCCTAGGTTCTGGGGCTCATGACTTCCCCTCCCCTAGTATACTAATCTACTAGGTCGTCACCCATCCTTTTGATATAATTTATATATCCACTCGCTTTGGGCTGTCTCCTGTATTCGATATAATTTATATATTTAAACCTCAACAGTCTTTGATGAAAATATTTATTCATCCATTTTCATTACACGTCATTCATGTTAATACATAAACATAAACTTGATTGAACTTAGTTCCTTGATGGTAAATATAACCCCTGTCTGCTCACGTGTACTACCTTTCGGTTTTTGAAACAATTATGACTTCCAAAAACAATTCATTTTAAACCTTGCAATCATGTTCAAAAACAGAGCATCATTGGTTCCATGACATGAGGGACGGTTGGGAAGAAGATTAAAGAGGTTTGGAGTCGAAAGGAGCGACGAAACGAGAATTCGGTGTGCGGTAACAGAAGCTCACGCACGGTCCGTGTACCATAGGCGCACGACCTGTGCGCTTCTATCAACACATCAATTCGTTCCGTTTTTCTCGTTTTCGCAATTCCGTTCAAGTCCAATCCGTATTCCGATCAAAATCCAACCTAAACACAAACAATACCAGACAATATTCCAGTCCAAAAAATAGCACTCAATCACAATGCATCAATCAATCAATCGTTCATAACTAAACACATTTTCGCAATTATGGTTTTCGCAAAAAACAACGACTTTCAACGAAATCGAACGAAACGAAGAACAAAACCATATTCTCAGTCACATGCAAGGTTGACACAATAAAATTGAAAACCCTAAGCGAGTATAGAACTCACCTCTTGTGATGAAAATCACAAACGAATGGAATTCGACACCGACTCGTCTACTCGAACTTTTCCTCATCTTGAATTTCTCGCTTCCACGAACATCAAATCGATTCCGAATGAATCCCCAAACATGTCCAGCTACTGAAGCTTACCCAAATGCATCTCAATTAACAAATTAATCTTCGTTCTACTCCAATTTAATCCCGACTCCTAGAAACGCGGCAATTAACTCAAAATCGGTTTGACATCATCTGTAAGCTGTTTTGCAACAGACATAGCTAATTCAATTCCTAACCAAAACCTTTCAAACCAGTGCCTAATGTGTAGATAATTTTGTCTAATTTCATATGGTTCAAGTCCCACACTTATATGATGAGTATTCAGGGAGTTATGGCCAAAACACTGTGACTGATTCAAAATCGTTACTGTTACAAAAGGGAAACTTGTAACTGAATTATCTCCCTCAATACTCAGTCAAACCAGGTGATTCTTGTGCCTAACCTGAAGTATTTTGTGTCTAGTTTCTAGAGAAACAAAAATTACATTCAACTGATAACTATGGAGGGAGTTAAGAAGGATTTACCATACGTGGTCAAAACTGTTTCTTGAGCAGAATTTGTTGTGAGCTTATATCTTCAACTTACAACCACCATGAGCCACGAAATTGAGCTCCTATGTACAGACCTGACTTCAATCTTCAACTCAGCAACTAAACTCTTTCTCTTACTACTCCAATGCACAATGAGGCTGCCCTAAAACTCTATTCTTGCTCTAAGTATAACATGCAAGCCATAGGAACTCCAAAACATCATTTTTGGTCTTGAGAGCTTGAAGGTTCATCAATGGTGGAAATGAATTAGGAGAAGAATGAAACTATTGAAACTGATATCATTGGAAGGAGGGTGGAAAAAGGAGAAGAATGGTGGACTTATTTCTTACATGCATTGAAGAAGCTTGAAGTTCTTCCCTCTTCTCTTCCTTTTCTCTCTCACGTCTCAATTCTCTCTCTAGCTTACTTCAGTTTTTCTCAATTCTAGGCATTTAGCATGGTTGTGTGTGGTTCAGGTGTGAGTGTGTTGTTTTGAGTGTTTGTGAGTTGAGGGGAAAAAATGGAAAGGACCAATTTACCCTTATATCCAATTCCCACTTAAAACTAAATTCTAATCAAACCATCAATCAACAATGCACATTCTCACATAACTAGCAATTATATTAGCTCTCAATTTCAAACAAAATCAAATAATTAACTCAACCATGCAACCAATTCTCACACTTAAGCAATTTAATTATTGCTTTCATGATGCTAACATGTCTATGACTCGGCTTATTACTTAATTGACGATAAATCGCAAGTTAATTTCGTTATGTGAAATTAACCGAACTAGTGATGTTATGTAACACCCTGAATTTTACTGTCTTTGTGTGTATTATAATTTTTTATTTACCTTATGTGAAATAATAATTAGTCTAGTATCTAGAGAGCGTTTTTAAGAAAAATAATTTTATAGGATTAGAGAGAAATATTATAGAAGGTTGTGAAAAATATTTGAACTTAAACCTCTATCAAATTATAGCTAAAAAGTATCTGTCAGTACAAATTTTACTGCACTAAAAAGTCCAAACTTATCAGAAAATTTTGAAACTTAGTTCGTTAAGTCCTATAAAATATAAAGATCAAAATTATATCTGTAGAATTTTATTTACCTGAAAATACGTCTTTTATTATTACCAGTATAAGAAATAAGTAACTAGTAAAAAGAGAAAAGGGGACGTATGGTCCATTTCTTAACCACGGAGGCGTGTAACCAGAAAGTTCTAGCAGTGAAACGTGTTTACTCTCTGGAAAAAAAAAAAGCTTTCAAAGAGCTCTAAAAAAATGGTTAGAATCTAACGTACTCAGATCTCTCTCTCTCTCTCTTTCCTTTGATTTCATTGCTCTTTTAATTTTTTTCCCCCCTCTTATCCATTGATACTTTATTTAAAAAAATAATAATTTTTTTTTTTAAAAAAAATTGGGGAAGAGGGAAATTTTTATTAATCAAAGTGGCACTAATGGCCATTTTACAACTGTCCCCGAGGAGATTTGAACTCAGCACCTTGAGGATATAAAGCTAGCTCTTACCACTGAACTAGCACCTCAAGTGTAAATAATAAATTTAAACCTCTTACTAGTAGAACATTTATTTCTTTCTATAGATATATAATTCTCTGTTAAACAAAACCCATTCCCATTTTTTTACACTAAAAACAACTTTCAGTTTATTATTATTTCATTATATTTCCTTGTAATACAAAACCTTCTTTTTCTTCTTTACGTTGATAGTGCTCAGTTTTAGTTTTATAATTATTATATTATTATTTCATTATATGTTTATTCCAATATTAGAGTATGGTTTAGAGTACATTGCATTATTTTAAGATAAGATAAATTCAAAAACTTGATTTAATAAGTGTTGTAGAATTTTAAGCAAGTGTTGACCATCAAGCTAGTTTTGAACCATTTCAAGGTAAGGGGAAATACTAATAATAAGTTGATGGGCATAAATTGTGTGTTGCTTGTATATATATTATTTAGATATTCTTAGTTAATTTGTGTGATTTTGATTTGTTTGAGTCCGATGCAAATGAGTCAAAATAAGTACATTTTGAATTTGGTGGAGAATATTGGTTGTCTATTTTACTTGGTGATATGACTTATGAGGATTGAAAAGTTAAGGTGTATCTCACAAGTGGTTTTTACGGATCCTAAGAACTAATTTGTCAAGTTGATTATGGATTAGATTAGTAAGACCTGATGATTTTACTAAGAGCTATTACAGGATGTTTCTTATAGTACTATCAAGTATATAAGACTGAGGATAGGTTCGGTTGGGTCGACTACAGACCTTCTGGGGGCACTTGTGTTTCGAACTCCAACCAATGGTCAGTTGTAGCAACTCTGGCTGGGGGAAATCGTACTACCCGACACGGTGAGCCTGACTGTACAGAACTATCTATAATAAGGTGCAGCGCTCGGGCCAGAATGATTGGAGTATGATTGGATATCTTCTCATTGCAAACAATCATGTTATGGCAGTTGAAACGGCCTTACGCTCAAGAGGATAGAGAAATCTCCATGGAGTAGGTTGAGTATATTATTCTAGTTAGTAGACTAACCTTATTGATGGATCACAGGATAAGTATGATGTCTAGTATTTAACTAACTATTGATAATTGTTTTCACTAGACTGTCTGTCATGTTTTTGCAGGACTTAATGATTGTGTGTGGTTAAATGCCTGGTTTTGAATTAGTCTGATGGGGATCACTTATTACGTATATATATTATTATTACTTATGACTGTATCCTATTATATGTAACTTGTGTAACCATCGTGTTGCAAACTTGTGTACGAGTATTTCACCCCTTACATTTCAGATGACATCGAAGGAGCCTCTCGAACACTCTGGGCACAGGCAGATTAGATTTCTGGAGGATATGGGAGATCCCATCTGGGAGATTGACCCAGTGGCTCAGACCATTACTTATACCGGTATGACTCAGACCACTGATGGGGCACAGGGAATACCCATGACTGTTATTACTGCTCATCAGACTTTAGAGATAGAGTTGCCTATGAACCGTATGATAGAGGCTTTGTTTCCTGGTGTGGCAATGCCTGAGGCTGTAGTTCAGGATGCTGTGGTTCCTGATGTACCTATCGTACCTGAGTGGGAGTCGTCTGATGGCTCCGGTAGTAGTGGTACCGTTGGGAATCTCCCCAATGGATATCATTAGTGGTTGTTGGAAGTTAGTTCTTTTGGTTCTACGTAGTGTATAAGAGTTTTTTTTGGGGATTTAGTCTGGCTTTTAATCTCTTATAACTCTACCTTTTGATACAGTGACTATTAGGGGTTTCAGTATATTAGCTTGACTACTTAGTTTTCAGCCTAACCTATGGTATATATATAACCTTATAGACCGTACCATCTTTTGGGACACCTTTGTGACGTGGTACTTAGACGATAACCTATGTAAGCCCAAGGGCATGACTATGATCTAACTCTTAGCGATCAATATATGATGCATATTTATATATATTTCGATGTTGTATGATATGACTAATCATTTATGCTTCTCACACATTAAAAATAAAAAAAAATAAATTTTTTTTTTCGTAAATTGAGAATTGAAATTCATATCTACTTTGAATCAATATATTTTCAAAAGAAATTAGAAATGGGAATATTAATTAAGTGTGGCACCACTTTTAAAGGTTAGAAAAAGGGGGTGTTACAATAGTTGTATTAGAGCAGATCGAGCCTTTAGGGTAAAATTTCGGTTGTAGGTCTACTGTGTTTTTGTTATGTGAACTCTGAATTATTTAGATTGTTTTCTATATGTTTATATTGTGTGAACTCTATGGACTATCTGGATTGTCTTCTTATTAGGTTCTAACTAGCATTGCCTTATAGGAATTCAATGGCTCATAGGAATGAACAATTAGATACTGGGAATACTGAAGGTGGAAACAACAATGCTGGGAATAACACGGATAGAGCTATTCAAGTTATGGCCGACATGGCGACATCAATTGCACAACAAACTGCTGCGAAGAATCAAAGAGATATTTGCAAACAACAAAAGGAAGAGCAAGCTGCTGAGTCTAAAGGTTTGGTTGACTTTAGACGTCATGATCCTCCCCAATTTCATGGAGAAACAGAACCAGAGAATGCTGACTTATGGCTTCAAGAGATCGAGAAAATATTCAAAGTGCTGAAATGCTCAGATGGAGCAAAGGTTAGTTATGCATCTTACTTGCTGCTGGGAGATGCGGAATATTGGTGGAGAGGAGCCCGACAGATAGTCGAAGCCAATAACCAGGAAGTTACATGGGAGGTATTTCGTGCTAAATTTCTAGACAAATATTTTCCTAGGAGTGCTAGAACTGCAAAGGAACAAGAGTTCCTGATTCTGAAACAAGGAGGGATGACGGTCGGAGAATACGCGGCAAAGTTCGAGTCGCTGGCAAAGTATTTTCGTTTCTATCAGGATCAGGTTGATGAAGATTGGCTATGTGAAAGATTTGAAGGGGGGCTGAGGCTTAACATCAAAGAGTCAGTCTTACCACTTGAGATTCGGCAATTTCAACCGCTCGTGGAAAAATGCAGAAAGATAGAGACAATGAAGGAAAGTGGAATTAACCGGGGAAATACAAGAGGGCCGTCTAGGTCCAGGTATCTAACTCAAGGATGGAACCAGAAAGGGAAACAGCCGTACAAGAAGCCTTATTCCCAACCCTCGGGGAATAATCAGAACCAACAACCATATCATCCGATTGCATCTGCTTTTGGCGGTGGACCAATTAGGAATCAGAATTCAGGCTCCATTCGACGATGTTTCAAATGTGGGAAGCAAGACCATTTGGCTGACACATGCCCCATGAAGGGAGTGGTATGTTACAGATGTGGAAAGACGGGACACATGGTAAAGGACTACATTGATCCGAAAGTTGAACCGGTGGTGAATAACATGAGAGCTGAAAGGCCAATGGCAAACAGAAGAGTTTACACCATAAGTGGTGTTGTGGCTTCTCAATCTGAAGATCTTATACAAGGAAATTGTGATATGGAAGGTAAGCTCTTAACCGTATTATTTGATTCTGGAGCAACCCATTCTTTTATCTCTTTGGATCGAGTGAAAGAATTGAATTTACCTGCTACATCATTGCCTTTTGATTTGATCGTTTCTGCTCCAACTGCTAAACCTATAATGGCAAATTATGTGTGTTTAAACTGTCCTATTATCATCCATGATAGAAGATTTCTTGTTGATTTAATATGTTTGCCTTTAACGCAACTAGATATAATTTTAGGCATGGATTGGTTATCTCCTAATCATATCCTTTTGGACTGTGCGCATAAAACTTTAGTCTTTCCCGACCCTAGGATTTCCGATTTTATATCTGCGAATCAAGCGATAGCTTCTTTGAAAGAAAGTGCTCAAGGTTATATGTTGTTGTCTTCCTTGAAAGCTGAAAAAGAAGTTACTTTGAGCGAAATACCAGTCGTGAAAGATTTTTCGGAAGTATTTCCAGAAGATATTCTTGGATTACCCCCTGTACGAGTGTTAAGACTTTTGGCAAGTGTACCAATTGTCGTTGCAAGTAATAAAATACGGTAAGTAACCAGTCGATTCCACAGGGATTGCGCGTTGACAACAATAGCAAAATTGTAAATTCTTAGATTGTAAAGATTTGGTGATTTGAGTAATCAGTAACAGTACACAAACGTGAATTAATAATGCGAGAAAAACGACTAGGGATCGAGTCCTCTCACCTCGCCTATCACATGAACCTTAGCCAATTCAAGTTAATTATTCAATTTCTAGATTCAATTCACTAATTAAGGTCAAGGGCAATTCCTGCCTCAAGACCCCTATTACCCTAAGAGTTACCCTAATTCCTTAGGTGAGTCATGCCAGAGGGTAACGCATTAAGAATAAGAATTTTAATGAATTCACATAAGCTACCACATATTCCTATGATGATTACTAGCATGTGACCTAACTACCCAATTTCCAGCTACTAATTCATATTCCTATGCAATCACTAGCCTGGATCATCACAATTATCATATGTAATTGAAAAGCATTAAGAACATAGGTAATTAGACAAAGCAACTCGAATAACAACTGAATTGACTAGAGCAATGGTTCACATGATAGGGTTGGGAGATTCATCTCTCCCTAATCTAAGCAAATTAGTTACAATTCATCCTAAGAGTAGAAACCAACATAAAATAGAAAACAAACATAAAGGAAGACATTAGAACCTTCAATCCCTTATTCCCAAGTGGTGAGAATGCCCCAAAATCGCACCCTCCAGCTGCTCCAAAGTGTGGCTCCAATTCCCAAAACGAACTCCCAGTAAAAACGCTGAAACTGCTTTAAAAACCCTAAATTTCACGCACCATCGCGACGCGGCCCGTGCCCGTCACGTCGCGAAATAAGACAGAAGCATCTGGCTTCGCAAAATTGCTCCGGGTCGCGAACCCTCCTGGTCGCGACGCGAAATAGGACAGAAACATCTGGCTTTGCAAAATTCCTCCTGGTCGCGTCGCGAACCCTCCTGGTCGCGACGCGATATTGAGCAGAAATCAAATCCCTCCATTTTGCTGCATTTCCGGGCAAGTGTCTGGTTCGCCGAATGATGCCACAACCAATTAGAGGTCTTCAAGTCCAATTTAGCTCCAAAAAGTGAAGGAATTACTTACAAATGAACTTCCTACTACAATTATCTAAAACTAGACTAAATCCCCAGATAATGACTGTGATACAATGAAAAACCTACACAATTGGTCCTAAAAATGCATAACTTACATCATATGATTGAGAGTCAACACAACCCCAAACTTAAACTTTTGCTTGTCCTCAAGCAACAATCAATTCAGACTGTGGCTGTTTTTCTATTTAGCTGTTACATATAATACATCACCCTTAAACACATCAGCACATCAACTATCATCATCAACCTAATACAGTGGCAGGACAACTGAATTGGAAATACCGAATCATAAGCAGACAGCATTCTCAAGTTTTCTCTGTACGCACATCTCACCAGTGTTTCACTCTTGAGGTGTTTCGGGTATTCACTCAATTCACAGTACCTGCATCATCGTTTCATAGGCTTGACAGAGTTCTACATCATTCTATACAAATGAAATGCATACACACATTTTGAGGACTTTAGGGGTTATAGCGGGGCTTAGGTAATGGTGGATACATTTGGATAAGTAGGTTGCACTTGGAGTTAGGCCTACCTCTCTTTTTGTCAATTTCACGCAATTCACTTACTCACCCATTTTCCCAAAGCATTTAACAAAACAAGAGAAGGATTTTATTTATTTGTTTATTTTCTCTTTTTTTTTATGTATATATATATATACATATATATTTTTTCTTTTCTTGTTCCTTCTCTTGTATACCACCCCAAACTTATATTGTTGCTATTCCACGAGCAACCCCAAACTTAAAAATTTTCCCACTCTCACAGCTTTTGTTACCTAACTCCAAGTTAAGAATTAACTAGGCTATGATTTTCAGAGAAACAGCATACAATTTTTTTTTTAACAATAGGCTCAGAGGGGCTAGCAGAGGATAAACATTAATTAGGTGTGGTTTGAAAGGCTCAGGGGTGCCAAAAGAATTGCCTCAGTGTGTATGAAAATCAAATGCAAAAACAATTAAGCACAATGTCAAGTTCTGCAGACTAATGCAGGCAAGGAATACACACAATATATATAAGAACGTGTTTAGGCTCAAACCTCACAGTTGGGATCGTAGAGATGGAACTTGAGAGATGCTGCTCACAGATGATAAAGAACTTCTGCAACGTTTGTCATGACCCCTGCTATTACTTGATGATAAAACTTGAAGTGCGAGTGTCAAAAGGAAAAATGCAAACATGCGAAGCCAAATGCCACACATTATCATCATTGAAGCTGCTTTAACAAAAAGAGAATAGGGTAGTGGTGCCTCAATATCACAGAGTAAGTTATAATAATAAGTACAGACGAAAGTGCAAAATATAGTCAGAATGGGGTACAATAAAGTACTAACAAATGGTAAGTGGCTCTCACCAGTGGGTTGCCTCCCACTAAGCGCTTCTTTAACGTCACTAGCTTGACGGTTGTCAGAGGATGACTCAGTCTGGCTCAGGTGGAGAACTCAGCCTCTCCAATGCCTCTTTAAATTCTTCTTGGGTACCCTTTCCTTTCAGGTTGCCGTTCCTCTCGCTAGATGATGCATGAGAGGAATGTAGCAGAGGATCCACAGACATACCCATAACTTTTTTAGAATCTTTCGATACCATAAGAGAGTTCTCAAGGGATGAGTGGGGGCGAATTCTGTTTGCAACAATGGGATCAGGCGCCTCACTACCACAATACCCTTCTTTTTCCTTCTCTAGGCATATGGACTTTAGCTCATTAAAATTCACAGCTTCATCTTGGACTCTCAAGGTCAAGGTTCCATCTGCCATGTCAACTTCAGCTCTACTAGAGTCTAGGAAGGGTCTTCCCAAAATCAACGGGGTGTCATTGTCTTCTTCCATGTCAAGAACCACAAAATCCACTGGGAAGAGGAATTTGTCAACCTTTACCAAGACATCTTTGACAACCCCCCAAGGATACCTTATAGACCGATCCGCAAGTTGCAACGTCATGTTGGTCGGTTTCACCTCCCCTCCGCCAAGTTTTTCCCACATAGCCAATGGCATCAGATTAATGCTTTTCCCTAAGTCACAAAGAGTCTTGTCTATGGTTACACCACCAATTGCACAAGGCATGGTGAAGCTCCCGGCATCTTTCAACTTAGGAGGCAGTTTTCTTTGAATAATGGCACTACACTCAGCTGTCAAGGCCACTGTCTCATCTCCCTTTAACTTCCTTTTCTTTGTCAACAACTCCTTCATGAACTTGGCATAAACCGGCATTTGCTCAAGTTCCTCTGCAAAAGGTATGTTTATTTGAAGGCGTTTGAAAATATCCATAAACTTGGAGAACTGCTCATCTTTCTGATCCTTCTTGCTCCTTTGAGGGTATGGCAACCTTATGTATGAAGGAATTTCTTTGGGCTTCTCGTCTACCTGCAAATTTTCA
This sequence comes from Astragalus membranaceus, assembly GCA_039519185.1. Taxonomy (NCBI): domain Eukaryota; kingdom Viridiplantae; phylum Streptophyta; class Magnoliopsida; order Fabales; family Fabaceae; genus Astragalus; species Astragalus membranaceus. Next base: position 115,510,198 of record CM076850.1, read on the forward strand.
TTAAACAAATTTTCTTTTTGGTTAGACTTCACGGCTCCCTCATTTTTTCTTCTCAACTCATTTTCAACACCTTCATTTTTCTTTGTCAACTCCTCCCTCAACTCCTCAGTTTCACCGCTTCCTTCTCTAGGCTTGGGTGTGGGCACTTCAGCAGGGTTCAGCTCTCTACCACTTCTCAATGAAATAGCATTACAAATTTCGTCTTGAAAGTTGTGACGAGTACTAGCGGAAGAGAGCTTGTTACATGCTTCTGTAAGTTTCTTTGACAACTCCCCAACTTGACCCTCTAAGTTCTTCATAGCATTTTCATGGTTTTTCTCCATACCCTTCATAGCTTGCTCTTGAGATTGGAAGGTGTTCTTGATCAATTGCATGCACTGTGTCAGAGCATCGTCCAAATAAGTTCCTTGGTCATGAACTTGCATTGCTTGAGCAGTTGCTGGAGTTTGAGACCTCACTTCCAAAGCAGCAGCCACTTGTTGAGTGAGAGATTCAATTTGAAGCGACATTAGCTTTTGTTGAGCCAAAATTTCACTATTAGTGTCCAACTCCAACATACCCTTTGTAATTACAGCTCCACAGTCATTTTGCATGCTGTACTCATTTGAACTCATGTCCTCCACTAGCTGTTTGGCTTCCTCCCAAGTTTTAGTACCCAAAGAGCCTCCTGCCGAGGCATCTAACATCATCCGGGTTTGAGGGTGCAATCCATAACAGAAGGTTTGCATCTGCAGAAAATCTTCTATGCCATGCCCAGGACATTTCAGAACTGACAACTTAAATCTTTCCCAGGAACTGGGAGAGGTGTTGGATGGGGTCTTCAGCATCTGACCCTGCAAACTGCTCTGATTTTAGTGCAGTGAGAACAGAAGACTTAATGTCAAAGGTAGCGGCCCATGCTGGTCGGAATGTGTAAGCCTGAACGCCTTGATTTCTCCTCCCAAAGTCATTGAGAATGCGTCTTGTGAGTGGGATTCCGGCCATAACTTCCTCTTGCCTTGGTTCATCTTCAGGAATGGAGGTTGCAGTTGAGTGTACCTGGGACCCTCCTTTGGCTTGTTGCCTTGCTAGTTTAGCTTTCTTCCGGTCCGCCTTTTCTGTTTTCTCAATCACAGGGTGTTTACTGTGATTTTTAGTAAACACCGCTAGTTTCACTACACGTGTTACTTGCGAGATCAACTAGGAATCTCAGGCCATTTGTGATCAAATTTTACTAAGAATTGTTGATATCAGTAGAAGTGCGAAGTGCAGAGACTTAAGAAATATGATAAAGTGCAAGAATTTGTAAATGCGGGAAGAGGAATCAAATGCAGTAAATTGCAGTAATTATAAATAAAGAAGACGACAAAGTGCAGAAATCTTAAAGAAATGAAAACAATTATATAAAGAGATGGTACGCAGAATCATACATGAATTCCTGTTAACTCTGTTTTCTCTGTTTGCGGAAGTAGAGTGTTTTAGGAAATGTGTGTAATGAAATTTGCGACCCTTTTTCCTCTCTACAGAACCTCTATTTATAATACAAATAAGACTATAACCGCTCAGCGGTTTTCTAAAACAAGATAAGGCAGAGTAACTGCTATTTCGACGTGTTTCTACTTCGATTGTCTAACTGCTCTTTCTTTTCGACCAAGGAATCAATGTCCCTTTCGACAAATCTCCATAGCTTTGCTTGTTTCGCTGTTTATAATCTTCTCTCTGTCGAAGTGTGGCCTCTTTTTCCCAAATTCGCTAAGTTATGCATTAGGCTGCTTTCCCTTGGTTACTACCTCTTGAAGTTGAAATTATATCTTGGTGTCGAAGACCTGTTTTCTTTCTGAAATTATTAAGTCAAACCCTGTTGACTGCATTTAATATTAGCCTGTCGAAAATGCAGGCTAACACAGGGTCAAACAACAATTCTTGCGAATTTTGCCCCCGCGTAAACAACTTCTCTGCAACACTTAAACAAACCGTCAACAAGTCCAACACAATAACTAAGTATCTAGACAGAGAAATTAGACTCAACATTTTAAATGAAATAAAATAAACAGTAATCAACAAAACATAAAATTAAATACTAAGAATTAAACAACTAAAATAATAAATAAAAATTTAACAAAAGACTAAAAAGAATATATGTGCACCTATGAATCAACAAATTTAAGTAACTAAAGATAAAACAAAACAATCAAAAACTAAAAATCTAGAATCAACTCGTTTGCCTTGTCGACAACAAAGTCAACAATCCCCGGCAACAGCGCCAAAAACTTGTTAAGACTTTTGGCAAGTGTACCAATTGTCGTTGCAAGTAATAAAATACGGTAAGTAACCGGTCGATTCCACAGGGATTGCGCGTTGACAACAATAGCAAAATTGTAAATTCTTAGGTTGTAAAGATTTGGTGATTTGAGTAATCAGTAACAGTACACAAACGTGAATTAATAATGCGAGAAAAACGACTAGGGATCGAGTCCTCTCACCTCGCCTATCACATGAACCTTAGCCAATTCAAGTTAATTATTCAATTTCTAGATTCAATTCACTAATTAAGGTCAAGGGCAATTCCTTGCCTCAAGACCCCTATTACCCTAAGAGTTACCCTAATTCCTTAGGTGAGTCATGCCAGAGGGTAACGCATTAAGATTAAGAATTTTAATGAATTCACATAAGCTACCACATATTCCTATGATGATTACTAGCATGTGACCTAACTACCCAATTTCCAGCTACTAATTCATATTCCTATCCAATCACTAGCTTGGATCATCACAATTATCATATGTAATTGAAAAGCATTAAGAACATAGGTAATTAGACAAAGCAACTCGAATAACAACTGAATTGACTAGAGCAATGGTTCACATGATAGGGTTGGGAGATTCATCTCTCCCTAATCTAAGCAAATTAGTTACAATTCATCCTAAGAGTAGAAACCAACATAAAATAGAAAACAAACATAAAGGAAGACATTAGAACCTTCAATCCCTTGTTCCCAAGTGGTGAGAAGGCCCCAAAATCGCACCCTCCAGCTGCTCCAAAGTGTGGCTCCAATTCCCAAAACGAACTCCCAGTAAAAACGCTGAAACTGCTTTAAAAACCCTAAATTTCACGCACCATCGCGATGCGGCCCGTGCCCGTCGCGTCGCGAAATAAGACAGAAGCATCTGGCTTCGCAAAATTGCTCCGGGTCGCGTCACGAACCCTCCTGGTCGCGACGCGAAATAGGACAGAAACATCTGGCTTTGCAAAATTCCTCCTGGTCGCGTCGCGAACCCTCCTGGTCGCGACGCGATATTGAACAGAAATCAAATCCCTCCATTTTGCTGCATTTCCGGGCAAGTGTCTGGTTCGCCGAATGATGCCACAACCAATTAGAGGTCTTCAAGTCCAATTTAGCTCCAAAAAGTGAAGGAATTACTTACAAATGAACTTCCTACTACAATTATCTAAAACTAGACTAAATCCCCAGATAATGACTGTGATACAATGAAAAACCTACACAATTGGTCCTAAAAATGCATAACTTACATCATATGATTGAGAGTCAACAACGAGATATTGAGTTTTCAATCGATCTCATACCTGGGTCAGGTCCAATCTCTATTGCACCGTATAGGATGTCACCTACGGAGTTAGCAGAACTAAAGAGTCAACTTGAGGATTTGTTGTCAAAACAGTTCGTTAGACCAAGTGTCTCACCTTGTGGAGCATCGGTCTTGTTAGTAAAGAAGAAGGATGGAGGTTCAAGACTGTGTGTAGATTATCGTCAGTTGAACAAAGTGACGATAAAGAATAAGTATCCTCTACCTCTCATTGATGATTTAATGGATCAACTCCGTGGAGCCGCGGTCTTCTCAAAAATCGATTTAAGGACAGGATATCACCAAATTAGAGTAAAACCCGAGGATATTTCAAAGACTGCGTTTAGGACTCGCTATGGGCATTATGAGTATTTGGTGATGCCATTTGGAGTAACAAATGCACCTGCTATTTTCATGGATTACATGAACCGGATTTTTAATCAATTACTCGATAAATTCGTCGTTGTATTTATTGACGACATTCTCATCTATTCCAAGAGTTATGAGGAACATGAAGATCATCTTCGTCAAGTTTTACAAATTCTACGGGAGAAGAAGTTATACGCAAAGCTGTCAAAATTTGAATTTTGGATTGAGGAAGTTAAATTTTTGGGCCACGTGATTTCTAAGGAAGGAATTGCTGTGGACCCAGCAAAAGTGGAAACTGTACTTTCATGGGAACAACCAAGATCAGTGACTGAAATTCGTAGTTTCGTTGGTTTGGCCGGATACTATCAGAGATTTATAGAAGGATTTTCAAGGATAGTGGCACTGTTGACTCAACTCACAAGGAAGGATCAACCGTTTGTCTGGACCGAAAAATGTGAAGAAAGTTTTCAAACGATGAAGACGCGGTTGACAACATCACCAGTATTGGTTCTGCCACAACCAGATGAACCATATGAAGTGTATTGTGATGCTTCACATCAAGGATTAGGTTGTGTTCTTATGCAGCATAGAAAAGTTGTAGCCTATGCCTCAAGACAGTTAAAGACTCACGAGAAGAATTACCCTACCCATGATTTGGAACTAGCGGCTGTGGTCTTTGTGTTAAAGATATGGAGACATCATTTGTATGGACCAAGTTTTGATGTTTTCAGTGCCCATAAGAGTTTGAAATATCTTTTCGATCAAAAAGAGCTCAACATGAGACAGAGGCGATGGATGGAGTTTCTAAAAGACTATGATTTTACCTTGCTTTATCACTCGGGAAAAGCAAACGTTGTAGCTGACGCATTAAGTCGAAAGACGATTCACATTTCTACTATGATGACCAAGGAGTTAGAGCTGTTAGAGAAATTTTGAGATCTAAATCTAACTGTGGAGCTGACTAGTGGAAAGATTTCCTTAGGAATGATCAAGGTGTCAAGCGGACTCATGGAGGATATCCGTGAACAACAAGCAAGTGACGAACATCTGCAGGAAAAGAGAAAACTAATCGAACAGGAAAGGGCTGCAGAGTTCAGTTTAGAAAACGATGGTATTTTACGATGCAACGGGAGAGTTTGTATCCCGAATAATGTGGAAATGAGGAAGATGATTTTAGACGAAGCACATAAGAGCAAGCTGAGTATTCATCCAGGGGCAACAAAAATGTATCAAGATCTCAAGCAAAAATTTTGGTTACCAGGAATGAAAAGACAGGTGGCAGAATACGTCGCATCATGCCTAACATGTCAAAAAGCGAAAGTTGAACATCAAAAACCTGCCGGTATGCTCCAATCACTGGGCATACCTGAATGGAAGTGGAAAAGCATTTCAATGGATTTCGTAGTAGGATTACCAAGGACGGCACATAATTTTGATGCAATTTGGGTGATTCTGGACAGACTGACTAAGTCGGCACATTTCTTACCAGTGAGAATAAATTACAATGTGGAGAAGCTGACTGAGATATACATTAGGGAAATAATCAGACTGCATGGAGTTCCCTCTAGTATTGTTTCGGATCGAGACCCGAAATTCACTTCTCATTTTTGGCGAAGTTTACAAGAAGCTCTAGGAACGAAGCTGAGACTGAGCTCGGCGTACCACCCTCAGACAGATGGACAAACAGAGAGGACAATTCAATCTCTGGAAGATTTACTAAGAGCATTGTTTTGGACAATAGAGGAAGTTGGGATAGTCTGCTACCATTGATTGAGTTTACCTATAATAACAGTTTTCACTCGAGTATCGGAATGGCACCCTACGAAGCTTTGTACGGAAGGAAATGCCAAACGCCATTATGTTGGTATCAAGATGGAGAAAGTGCTATTTTAGGACCGGAGATTGTACAACAAACAACGGAAAAAGTCAAACAAATTCGTGAAAGGATGAAGATTGTACAAAGCAGACAGAAAAGTTACTCTGATAAAAAAAGGAGACCTCTCGAATTTCAAGAAGGTGAACACGTGTTTTTAAGAGTTACATCAACCACAGGAGTCGGAAGAGCTATTAAGTCAAGGAAACTCACTCCGAAATTCATTGGACCATATCAAATTATTCGGCGCGTTGGTCCGGTAGCTTATCAAATAGCTTTACCGCCTTTTCTTTCAAACATTCACAATGTATTGCACGTTTCACAGTTGGGGAAGTATATTTCTGATCCATTTCACATAATTGAACCCGATGAAGTACCGTTAAGAGAAAATTTGTCGTATGAGACATCTCCTGTGAGGATCGAAGATAGAAGGATCAAACAAGTTCGAGGAAAACAAATATCTTTGGTCAAAGTTGTATGGGATCAGGCAACCGGAGATTCAACATGGGAGTTAGAAGACAGTATGAGAGCACAATATTCGAGTTTATTTTAAGGTACACAATTTCGAGGACGAAATTTTTTTAGTGGGGTAGTAATGTAACACCCTGAATTTTACTGTCTTTGTGTGTATTATAATTTTTAATTTACCTTGTGTGAAATAATAATTAGTCTAGTATCTAGAGAGCGTTTTTAAGAAAAATAATTTTATAGGATTAGAGAGAAATATTATAGAAGGTTGTGAAAAATATTTGAACTTAAACCTCTATCAAATTATAGCTAAAAAGTATCTGTCAGCACAAATTTTACTGCACTAAAAAGTCCAAACTTATCAGAAAATTTTGAAACTTAGTTCGTTAAGTCCTATAAAATATAAAGATCAAAATTATATCTGTAGAATTTTATTTACCTGAAAATACGTCTTTTATTATTACCAGTATAGCAAATAAGTAACTAGTAAAAAGAGAAAAGGGGACGTATGGTCCATTTCTTAACCACGGAGGCGTGTAACCAGAAAGTTCTAGCAGTGAAACGTGTTTACTCTCTCGAGGATTAATCACCAACTATCACCACTATAAATAACCCTTGATTCCTCACTTTAATTTCACAAAAAAAAAAGCTTTCAAAGAGCTCTAAAAAAAGGTTAGATCTCTCTCTCTTTCCTTTGATTTCATTGCTCTTTTAATTTTTCCCCCCTCTTATCCATTGATACTTTATTTAAAAATAAAAATAAATTTAAACCTCTTACTAGTAGAACATTTATTTCTTTCTATAGATATATAATTCTCTGTTAAACAAAACCCATTCCCATTTTTTTTACACTAAAAACAACTTTCAGTTTATTATTATTTCATTATATTTTCCTTGTAATACAAAACCTTCTTTTTCTTCTTTACGTGATAGTGCTCAGTTTTAGTTTTATAATTATTATATTATTATTTCATTATATGTTTATTCCAATATTAGGGTATGGTTTAGCGTACATTGCATTATTTTAAGATAAGATAAATTCAAAAACTTGATTTAATAGGTGTTGTAGAATTTGAAGCAAGTGTTGACCATCTAGCTAGTTTTGAACCATTTCAAGGTAAGGAGAAATACTAATAATAAGTTGATGGGCATAAATTGTGTGTTGCTTGTATATATATTATTTTTTTTTATCAAACTTGTATATATATTATTTAGATATTCTTAGGTAATTTGTGTGATTTTGATTTGTTTGAGTCCGATGCAAATGAGTCAAAATAAGTACATTTTGAATTTGGTGGAGAATATTGGTTGTCTATTTTACTTGGTGATATGACTTATGAGGATTGAAAAGTTAAGGTGTATCTCACAAGTGGTTTTTACGGATCCTAAGAACTAATTTGTCAAGTTGATTATGGATTAGATTAGTAAGACTGATGATTTTACTAAGAGCTATTACAGGATGTTTCTTATAGTACTATCAAGTATATAAAACTGAGGATAGGTTCGGTTGGGTCGACTACAGACCTTCTGGGGGCACTTGTGTTTCGAACTCCTACCAATGGTCAGTTGTAGCAACTCTGGCTGGGGGAAATCGTACTACCCGACACGGTGAGCCTTACTGTACAGCACTATCTATAATAAGGTGCAGCGCTCGGGCCAGAATGATTGGAGTATGATTGGATATCTTCTCATTGCAAACAATCATGTTATGGCAGTTGAAACGGCCTTACGCTCAAGAGGATAGAGAAATCTCTATGAAGTAGGTTGAGTATATTATTCTAGTTAGTAGACTAACCTTATTGATGGATCACGGGATAAGTATGATGTCTAGTATTTAACTAACTAATGATAATTGTTTTCACTAGGCTGTCTGTCATGTTTTTGCAGGACTTAATGATTGTGTGTGGTTAAATGTCTGGTTTTGAATTAGTTTGATGGGAATCACTTATTACGTATATATATTATTATTACTTATGACTGTATCCTATTATATGTAACTTGTGTAACCATCATGTTGCAAACTTGTGTACAAGTATTTCACCCCTTACATTTCAGATGACATCGGAGGAGCCTCTCGGACACTCTGGGCACAGGCAGATTAGATTTCTGGAGGATATCGGAGATCCCATCTGGGAGATTGACCCAGTGGCTCCGACCATTACTTATACAGGTGTGACTCAGACCACTGATGGGGCACAGGGAATACCCATGACTGTTATTACTGCTCATCAGACTTAGAGATAGAGTTGCCTATGAACCGTATGATAGAGGCTTTGTTTCCTGGTGTGGCAATGCCTGAGGCTGTAGTTCAGGATGCTGTGGTTCCTGATGTACCTATCGTACCTGAGTGGGATGTTATATTAATAACGTGAAATGAATCAGCTGTGGATGTTGTATTATTAACGTGAAATGACCTTTTTACCCCTGCACTCTAATTTCCTACTTAAACTTCAATTTACTCAACAATCAATCAATAATCCTTATCATTTAGCAATCCATCACATAATTCATTTATTTTACCATGACAACCATCACATAAAGTATATTTACTATATATATATATATAAACAAAGGGCAATTTAGTAATTTAGAGAAAGTAGATATATGAGAAGGTGAATTCAAAAAAAAATTAAATAACAATGAAGCAAATAAATGTGTGAAAGTAAGAGAAAATGTTAAAAGGGTAAATTAAGAGAGGTAAAATATATTTACTATATATATATAAAAACAAAGAGCAATTTAATAATTTAATTAGCCCTTTATTTTCTTATATAGATACTAAATAGTAGAAGACATACATTTCATACAATTTATCTGCAAGTTTGTACTGTACACAATATTTAGGGACCAACAGGGACCAATAGCGGAACACATATATGAGGATGTTAATGTACAAAATATCTAGGTTCCTATTGGTCCACACACATATTGGATTTTGAATATTTTCATAAAAAAATTAGAAGCTTTTTGTACCCAATTTTTTTCTAAAAATATGAACAAGGATTTACATATCAAAAATCAAAAATTATAAACAAAGTTACAATAGCACAACACACACATATATGAGAATGTTAATTTACACCACTCAAAAATTAGAAGGTGTATATTAGCTGCCGGCACCTTCAATACAACTTTTAGTGATAGACAATACTGTAATTTACATATTTCTTAATATTTTTTATTCTTTTATTATTATATCAAACACTCAAGAACACTTGAATAAGAAGGTAGGGGTCTCTTACTGCTTAACCGAGGTCTTGAGCATGCAGCAGCAATGTTAAATCTATTGAGGGAGAGCTTTACCGACTATTGTGATCCTACCTAACTCGAGAGATTAGTCTCTGCAATTACGCACAGAATACAAATATATAAAAAAAACACTTTTTGTGACGGAATCATTATATCAAACATGCTTTCATGAAATTCACGTTATAATTTCTTTTTTAAAATAAAGATGTTCGTAAAAGAGATCTATTAATTTCTAGCTCTCTTTTTTCTATTAGTAAGAAAAAGTACTATTCATAAAAAGATGCATTTTTGAGGAATCATTAATTGAGACAGAAAATCATGCATTAAGTTTAAGGATAATATATTAATTACAAGGAGAGAGAATTGGTGCAAATTACACTACTACCCACTCATTTTAGTAGTTTCCTAAAGACATGTGTTGGGTTTTTAATCCAAATAAAAAGTAGGCATAGAAACATAATCCGAACCCGCGGGTACACACCCGACCCCGCCCCGAGTTTGACGGGGAAAACCCGCTTTGACCGTGGTCGGGTTTGGGTTCGGGGATGTCGATACCCACCCCGTCTCCGCCCCGAACCCGCTCGACAAAACATAAATTAATTATTTTATTTTATTTCATGCATATTTACTCATTCATTTTGTTTCATAAATTTTGTTTATTTTTAATTTTGATCTATTTCCTATAGAAAAATCTATTTTAGTACTTTTAACTTTATTTTATCACTGTATAATTATTATTATTATTATTATTTTATTTTATTAATGATTATAAATATATTTTTTATATTTTTCCTATAAATTTATGGCGGAAACGGGTACCCGCGGGGAATCGGTCCCCGTTTGGGACAGGGGTTGGAGATGCAAAACCCAACCCAGATTGAGGTAGGGGCAGAGACGGGGAATGCCAAACCCGCCCCATTGCCAAGCCTAATAAAAAGGAGCATGTTTCTAACTTTACACCTTCTATTTTTAAGTGGGTGTAAATTAGAAATCTCCCACATGTATTCTCCTTTTCATGGACCCACAACTCATTCACCAAAAAATTATTTCCTTTCCCCTTTCAATTTAGATTCCCTCTATTATCTCTCTCTACTGACTTTCAATTTTTTTTAATCTATCTACTATGCTAAAATCTCTATTTTATGTCTTCTACAATCTATTTAATCTACCATGTGTGTGTGTCACAAGTGGTAAGATGCTTGAGCCCCTTAAACATTTGGTCAATGGTTCGATCCCTGACCGTTGTGTATGGAGAGACATCGCTTGGGAGAGGTCAGCCCCTTAAATAGATCTCCAATACCTCGAAGGATTAGTCTCCCCAGTCGACGGGGAGGATACATTGGGAAACCAAAATCTATTTAATCTATTTAATTAAAACACTCATACTAAAATAGTAAAATCTCTATATTACTCTTTGCAAATTTTTTGCTACATCATTACTTTTGATTCCCGATGGAAAAAATATTACGCGTCATCGGGATAATAATTTTTTATAATTTACTTTCATGATTTTTTACTTTTTATAAATAATTATTTTACTATTGAGTATAGACGGTTAACAATTACATCTTATTAGTATAAATATTATGTATCATGACTTTATAAATATATTTACTCTTTATAAATAAATATTTTATTTTATATAATTTTTTTTAGCTTTTGAGTTAGGAAGAGAAAATGTTAGAGGTTGTCAAAATAATCATCTAAATTTCTTGCTTTTTAGATTTAAAGGGTAAACATTACATGTTGTTTGTACTGATAAAAAAAAATCACATCTTTTTGTTGGTATAATTTTTTTTTAAAATTTCTTACAGGTAAACGTGTATAGTCTTTTTTATTTTATTTTATTTTCATCAATTTCTTTATTTTTACAAAAGAACATTTTATTTTTGAGTCTCGACAAGAAAACATTAGATTTTGTCAGAATAATTATTTTATTTTTTTCTTTTGAATTCCAACGGAGAAACATTAGATGTTGTTGTTAAATTTCAATACTTTAATTCTCGATGATAAAATATTACATGTTTGCCACACGAATTATAATTTATTTTCACGAATGTATTTATTTTTTATAAATAATTATTTTAATATATTTTGTTATATGTGTTATATTTTGTTTTTGAGTTTCAACGGGTAAAAACTACATGTTATTGATATAATTTAATTATTTTTGAATCCCCACGTGAAACGATGCATATTGTGTGAATAAGTATTTTTTTATATTTCATCTTCATGAATATATTTAATTTTTATAATTTCTTTTGAGTCAAGATGACAAAACTTTAGATGTTTTCACTTTTCAGAACAATTATTTTTTATATTCTGCTTTTCAGTTACAATAAGGAAACATTACAAGTTGTTGGTATAATTTCGTTATGGATAAAATGTTATAAAATATATTATTTTGTTTAAAATAATATAAAGATATTTGACTAAAAACATATAAATTATTTTTCTTTTCAAATTTATTTTTAAAATATTTGAAACCACATAATTTATTATTTATATAAAATACACTTGCAATTATTTATCAAATAATTATATTTTTAAGTATTATAATGACACGTGATTAACTTACCAATATCATCTATCTTTTAATCGTTGATGACAATATTACGACTACGTTTTGAGACTGCTTTGCGAAAATAACACAAGGCTACACACACAATGAATGTCAAATGTTCTTTACTAATTTTTTTTGTTAAAATATATATTCATTCATTCATTCAATTGTTTTTGGTCAAGAGACGAAGTGGCAAGTGCCACTAGAAACTCACACACACAACTGTGAGTAGGGATGTCAATGGATATCCATGGGCACAGATAGTACTCATCCGCTACCCGCTCCGTTGGATAAAAATGATATCTGTGTCCTATTCATATCCATGCGGGTATCCTCTAATGCGGGATATGTCACTATTCACGGATATTTGCGGATATCCATGGATATTAGAAATGCATTTGTTAAAACAATTATCATTTTCAATTGTATAAAATTTTTTCCTTTCTTTTGACACCAAAATACTAACTGTTAAATTAACAACTTGAAAACAAACAACCATCAAGCCAGTGGCGGATCTTCAAAAAAAACCTAGGGAGGGCCGTAAAAAAAACTATTATAATATGAAATTAAATACTCAGTTCATATTAAGCACAAAGTTGATCATCAAAACATTAAACTGTGTACCTTAAAGTAATGCTCTACGCGATCCAAGTGACTTGAAATCTTCAATAATAGACTCGGAACTAATGTTTTCACTAATTTCCCTTTCAATGATAGAAGCTATCCCTTGTTCATCTCTTTCATCCTCACAAACTTTCCTCTTAAAAAAATAATCAATTGTTCTAGTACTCTTCATCTTTAGAAATCTAAAATCAACAATAATCAATTGTTTACAATCCAACAATAATCAAAAATCAAATTAAATTATGAAAAGAAACAAGCAACAAACAAAATCAAATTAAATTGTGTAAAGAATCAAGCAATCCAAAATCAGCAACAAAACCAGCAACAACAAACCAAAATCAGCAAGAACAGGAAGCCAAAATGGCAAAATCATCAAGTCCTTTTGGAATGGAACCAAGAACAGTAAGCCAAAAGCAATAAAACAACAACAGCAATAAGAAAAGCAATAAACGCGTTAATGGAATGGAAGAAACAGCAATAACATCAATAAAACAACAAAGCAATAAAATAGAGTAAGTAATAAATCACTATCTTTACTTGTTAATGGAAGAAACACGTCGACAAACGGAACGAACGGCAACAACGCAGACACAAGGGAAGTAGATGGAACCGAGAGAGATGGAACCGAGAGAGAAAGAGGAAGTAGATGAGCAGCTGGCGTGAAAATGGAGGATGCGTGAGGCGTGAGCGGTAGGCGGTAGCGTGCGTTAGGTGGAACCGTGGAAGATGAAACGTGAGCGGGAGAGAAAGAGGAAGTGAAGTGAGGAGGACTGTTGTTGTCTTCTTCTCATTGGTTTGGCTTGTGTGTAATTTTAATTTTTCATTAAGGGTATTCTTGTAATTTCCAGCATATGAATTTTTTTTTTGGGGCGGGCCATGGCCCTGCCCAGCCCATGAGAAGAACCGCCCCTGCATCAAGCATAGAATTTCTTAACAACAAAATAATTTCCACGAGAAACAAAAAATCCAAATAGTTCTCTTGTTATAACATTATAGTATCTAATAATAAACAAAAAACATAAAATAAATAGTCTTGTAGAAAAGGGAATTTTCACTTTAGAGGAGAGCATGAGAAGAAAAGAGTATGTAGGTTAGGGCTTCTTATAGTGTGGTAACTTGGGGTTTTGTATTTAAGTAATGAGTATTTTAGTAATTTTATTAATTTAATAACGGGTACGGATATCCATGGGTATGGATACCATTATATCCGCCTCTGCATCCATTAACTAACGGATAGTTGAAATATTCGTTTATTTTATCCACGGGTATCCGTTAAGCTATCCGCCTTGTGCCCATCGTAGATATCTGCGGGTACGGATTTTTTTGCCATCCCTAACCTAACAATTTATCCAACCTAACAATTTCGGCATTTGCCATTTGAGCTAGGTCTTACGGATTTTTCATTCATTCAAATTTGTAGAATTCATAAAATCAGTACAAATTCAACTTGGGTAAAATCGAAAATAATGAACTTGTGAACAAACTCACAACAACACTCAACTTAATGTTGTTATTTTATATATGCAAAATATTGTTTTCATCAAAAGCATACTTGTAAGAAAAATATGGCACTAAACTCGAAATATATCTGCGCACCATTATGAACTTTTTTGTTTACGTATGATAATAAAAAAGAAAAAAAATTGAAGTGAAAAAGTGATAAGGGAAAGAGATAAATAGGAAAGGATATTGGAAAATTGCTTGCTTAAAAAAAGGGTGTGAATAGCAATGTTGGATTGTTGGGTGCTCCCGACATTTTTTACTAAAGCGCTGGAAGCCCAATTGCAGAACCCTTTTATTATGGGGATGTTGGTTTTAGGGTTTTTTTACCCCACAAAATATGATAATCTCTAAATACCCCCGATACATTTTTTTACACAGATTTATCTAATTTAAAGATAAATCTGTTTTTGGTTTTTTTTTTCCAAAACAGATTTATGTTTAAATTAGATAAATCCATTTTCAAGATTTTTTTACATAAATCCGTTTTTTTTATTTTTGCAAACTGGAACTACCTAAGCAACACTTAAATCGGTTTTTTTATTTTTGCGAACCAGAATCACCTAAGCAACACTTAAATCCATTTTTGTTATTTTTAGTAACGGATTTACCTATTATTAGATAAATCCGTTTTGAAAATATTTAAAACGGATTTATCTAATAATAGGTAAATCCGTTTCAATACTATATAGTAAAACAAAGTGCTAGGAAAATGTCCAATTTCGACATCTTAAAAATTTGTCATTTGTCAAAAAATAGGGGCAAAATTGTAAAAGTACCACAAAAAGCCAAAATTTTGCAGCTTTCTCGGGTTTTAATAAAATAACAAGTTGATGCAAAGAGAGAAAAAGCTAAAGGAGAGGAAAAAGGAACCTTTATGCAAAAAATGTCAACGACATACAAAAACAAAAGAAGAGAGAGACAATTGTATTATTAAAACAAAACACAAACAAAAATTCTAATATAATGTACTAATATAATTTACAAAAAGCAAGTAATTTAACCACTAATAATTGTCAAAAAAAAATTAACCACTAACAAAAATTCTAAAATAACTTTTTGTTCATAATTTACTAATTTAATTAAAATTTTTTAAGTTAATATTAGATGATCTACAATTTACTATACGAAAACTACTAAGACAAATCAATTTAATCACTAACAATTGTCAAAATTGTTAATTTAATTACTATCAAAAATTCCAAAATAAGTTTTTTTAAATAATTTAATTATTAATGGTTAAAATTATATTAAATTATCTAGAATTTACTATTTACTATATAATCTACTAAAACAACTAAAACCAATCAATTTAACCACAATCGAAAATTCTAAAATAATTTTTTTAAAATAACTTAATACTAAATTAAAACGATTAAATTAATATTAAATGATCTAGGATAAAAATATAACTGAGTGGCAACTAGAGACTGACAACGGGAACGACAACAGGAGCGGCAACGAGAATATCAACGAGAGACTAGCAACAAGATCGGCAACAAGGAGCGGCAACAGGAGCAACAACGAGAGCGACAACCAAACTACTAAAATCAATCAATTTAACCACTATCAAAAATTCCAAAATAAGTTTTTTAAATAATTTAATAATTTAATTATTAGTGGTTAAATTTATATTAAATGTTCTAGAATTTACTATTTATTATATAATCTACTAAAACAACTAAAAGCAATCAATTTAACCAATTTAACCACTATCGAAAATCCTAAAATCATTTTTTTAAAAATAATTTAATACTTAAATTAAAATGATTAAATTAATATTAAATGATCTAGAATAAAAAAATATAAATGAATGGCAACTAGAGACTGGCAACGAGAACGACAACGAGAGCGACAACGAGAGCATCAACGAGAGACTGACAACAAAATCGACAACAAGGAGCGGCAACGGGGAGCTGCAACAGGAGTGACAACGACAACCAAACTACTAAAATCAATCAATTTAACCACTACCAATTGTCAAAAAAAGTCACAAAAGTTTCAAAAATATTTTTTCTAAAAAAATCAATTAATAAGATGATTAAATTAATATTAAATCATCTAGAATAAAAGGAGTAAACAAGTGGCAACGGGAGCGACAACGAGAGACTGACAATGGGATTGCCAACAAGACCGGCAACAAGAGCGGCAATGAGAGCACCAACGGGAGCGCCAACAGGGGTGCATATTTTATATTAAATCTCATTTTCTTTTTCCTAATTTTTACTCTATTATCAATACTATAATAAGATACCGACTTTTTTTTAAACTTTTTGCAACACAAGTATTTTAATAAATTTGAAAGATAGTCTTTGATCGAGTTTTTCCTATTTCTTTTATTATTACATTTTGCAACTTTCAACGTATTTATAATAACTGTTTTTTATTTAAATTTTTTAAAAAAGGTTACAAAGACAGTATTAAAAATCAGTTAAAGAGTTAAAACTAATCTAAAAATTATAAAAACACCATTAAAAATCTAATAAAACCAAAATAAGATTATGCAAATTTTTTTAGATTTTTTAGAGATCATGAAAAATTAAAAAAATAGTAAACGATGGAATTTGGGATTTTGAGCCCCGCAGTCTCGAAAGAAATCCCTTCTTGGGGATCCCTGCTTTTTTCGGATTTAATGGCTGTGGTTTCATTACAATCAGAGAAGGTTCTCCGAAAACCAATTTTTTAGCCTAAATTATTCACACGACATAACATCGTCACGTGTTAACGAATATCTACACACTAAAAGGAACAAAAAGACAACCGATATTCATATCTATTTTATTTTTTAAAAAAAAATTATTTTAATTTTTTAACAGATTTATCACTTTTATTTATTAATTATTTTACAAAATAGAATTTATCTAATAATAAATAAATCCGTTACTAAAAATAACAAAAACGGATTTAAGTATGTCTTAGGTACATCCGTTTTGTTATTTTTGAAAACCGAATTTATCTAATTTAAAGATAAATCTATTTTTGTTTTTTTTCCCAAAACAGATTTATCTAATTGAAAGATAAATCCGTTTTGGGAAAAAAAGCAAAAACGGATTTATCTTTAACATAGATAAATCCGTGTGAAGAAATTTCCACGGGTATTTTCAGATTATCATATTTTGTGGGGGGTATAAGTACATGAGGTGGGGGTAAAAAAAAACCATTGGTTTTAATACCCCCACATTTGGGAACTATACCACGACACACAACATAAAATTGTCATTTTACCCCTCTCATTTATAGGGAGTTGGAAAAAAATTGGATTTTTGGATTTACCGTTAATACTTAAATTTGTTATACAATTATTTAATTTTTTTTACAAATTTATCTATTTAATTGATAAATATGTAATTTAAAAATACATTACAGATTTATCGACTAAATAGATAAATACGTAATTATTTCTAATTTGTTAAAAAAATTTAATTAATTTTTTTAATAAAAATAGATATTGATAGCGGTGATCTTTTGGTTCTAATTTGTTACAAAATACATTATGTATTTATGTCAAAATCATAAATCCGGAATGAAAAATTAATTTTGGGAAGTATTTTAAAAAAATTGACTTATACACTCAAACAGAAGCCGACACTAAATGTAAGCATTCTGTCAAATAGTTTGTAAGCACTCTTGCTCATATAACCGCTAACTAAGATTTATATTCTTAAGGGGGTGTTTGTTTCAAGTGTAGAATTAACATTTCTGGGAATACATAGGTAGGAAATGAGTATTGCCACGTTTGTTAGAAGTTTGAAAAAAAATATTCTCAAGTATCAATATTCCTATGAGTGAAATAACTTCCATCATTCCCAAGGAAAATGGTGGGAAAAAAGTTTTCATGAATATTAGAATAAAAACCATGAGTAACTACCTATATTTCAACTCTTAAAATAATTCATGAAAATGTTATAAATATTTACCAAACACAATTTTCACTAATACCTTGGAATAATATTCTCATCATTTTTTTTTTAGAAATTTTATTCCCAAATTACTAAACTCCAAACAAACTCGCGATAGTAAGATACCCTGTTCCTGAAGTGCCGAGCAATTAATTGTGATGCTGATGCTGATGCATGAGAGATGGCATGCCTCCAGGGTGATATTAACATTTCCCAGAATGGAATCTTCTAAAGGGGAACGCGTTCACACTGGAATTAAACATATTTTAATCTTTCAACCAAGGAAGGTTTCTAGCGCGCTACTTCGAATGTTGAGGCCGAATTACGTAAATAGGCTTCCAAAGAGCCTCTGCCTCTTGATTACCTGCATGCCATCTACATGGTGTATATTTTTATTAAAATAGTTTATTGACTAGTTTTTTGATTTACTGATTAAAATATTTGATAAATTTGTCTGTTTTATAAACTTTTCACGTGAAAAATATGCTCCTAGTTAATACATAAAAACATTAGTAATATACTTTTGACTAAATTGCTGTTTTGGCCCTTTATCTTTGGGGTTGCTGTTACTTTGGCCCTTTATCTTTTTATTTTCTCGTTTTAGACCCTCATGTTTTTTGTGTGTGTCATTTTGGCCCCTGCCGTTAGATTTTTCTAACGGACGCCACGCTGGCAGTTAACTACTGACGTGGCGTCCAAATTGTCCAATCTGACGTGTCTTTGAGGGGCCAAATTGAAATAAATTAAAAACATAGGGGTCCAAACTGACACAAAAACTTAAAAACATCAAAATAAAAAAAAAAACAGATCTTTCTTCTTCACTAGCACCACCGTGTCAAGATGGAGGAAGAAGATGAATAGTGATTGATTATGTTTTGTGTTTGTGTCAATTTGGCCCCCTATGTTTTTAATTTGTTTCAATTTGGTCCCTCATTGGCCATGTCATTTAATGAAGACACATCATATTTGACAGTTAGGACGCCACGTCAGCAGTTAACTGCCAGCGTGGCGTCCGTTAGAAAAAACTAACGGCAGAGACCAAAATGACACAAAAAAAAACATTAGGGGCTAAAACGAGAAAAAAAAAAGATAAAGAGCTAAAGTGACAGCAACCCCAAAGATAAAGGGCCAAAACAACAATTTAGCCTATAGTTTTAGATACATTTTTTATCATTATATAAGGTTTATCCAAATTTTATAAAAGAATCCAGACTCTTTTTATTTAATAGGAGTATATTATATTCATAAAAAAGAGAAAAAATAGGAGTAAATTATAGAGTAAAAAATAGGAGTAAATTATAGAGTAAGTTTTTTTTTTGACAAAAAATTATAGAGTAATATACACTTTTAAAAAAATGAATTCTTTATACCAAAAGAAACTGAATTACACTCTTTCCTATTCTCTCATCTGAAAAGTTACATTTTTTTTGACAAAAAAAGTTACACTTTTTGATGAATAAAAATGCACTCTATTTTAATTTGTTTTAACATAACATGAAACCCTAAATTTCATGTCACCTTTTCCAACTCAAACTAGAGTATAAATTGTACTCTATTCATCCCAATTTTTTTGATGTTTTGGCAAATGACATATGAAATAAAAAAATATTATAAGTAAAATGTAGACAAAAATGCCCAATTTAATATATTGTTCTCCACAAGTTTGCTTTGGTAAATATTTCCTCTAGAACTAACATAACTATAATTATGTGTAATTGGAAGTTGGAGAGATGTGAAAAATGGAGCAGATATAAGCATTTTTGACACTTAAAATAAAGAATAATTTAACATCATAATTATTAATTTGGTTGCGAAATAAAATTGAGAAAAACAGTGAAAGAAAATATTGTATAAGGAAAGAAAAAGAGTATAAAGTGATAGGATTGTTTTGATTGTTTAAAATGAGAAAAAAGAAAAAAAATTTCTAGTAATCGGCATAAAATATTCATTTAATGTATATATTTGTTATAAATATGAATGTATCAATCAATATTACTATCTATTAATTATGAGTTTTTATTTTAATGTTTTCAAAATATCATAAATACTCTCGAATCGTATAAAAACGCAGTGTAAAAGCAAAATAAAAAGTAGAAGAGGAATTCGACATAGCTAAGTCCCTACAACATCAGTACATCACCCAACAGAGCTGAGTCCTTTGCTGCTTGCTGATGTTGTGGGTGTAGGATTTTTCACTTCAGCAATTGTGGGGGTGCAAATAGCAACCACCAAGCCCGGTAGGCCCAACCCAATCACCAAAAAACCACAGAGTCTAGCAACCAAACACCCAATTAGGCTAACCGGGTTAAAGCGGGACTTGAACCCGTTTTGTTCGGTAGAACACGCGGGTTAGTATTACCCGAGTCACTAGAGTATAAAAGAAAAATTAGGGTTTCAGCTTCTCATTTGCTGAAACTCTTTCTCTCTCTTCTTCTTGCGTTCTTGAAATCCTCTCTTCTTTCTCTCTTCACCTAGGGTTTACATGAATCACCACTGAAACTTGTGATTTCAGTCTGATTTATGTATGAATCTTGAAGCTGGTTCAACGATTCACACAACAAGCTACGTAATCACAAGAATCCCTTCAATTTGTTCTTGTTTTTCTTCAATGTCACAGTTGCAGAAACTATAATCTCTACTTGTTGATGTTTCAGGTACACAGCTTCTGGGGTTTTGTTGCGGATGTAACAATGAAGGTACGAATAGCACAAACTTTGCTATTTCACTTTGTTTTACACTTGATCTCTAAAAACCCTAATTTCCTCTTTATTTTCTGATTGCATGTACTAAAACGAGCCTTTGAACACACTAAGAGATTTAACCTCTTGTGAAATCACACCCAGAACCTGTGGTTGAGGTAATACCCCTGTTTCTCTTTTGCCTCTATTATTTCTCTCTTTTCTTTTACCGTATATGAGCAAACTCTAACATGTTTGTTCCCTTTCTTGCGAGGTACTCTCTACACACAAGATAATACAGATGAAGAACTTAGAGAAAGGATTCTTGCACAAGAGAACGCACAGAAGAAATTTTAAGAAGAAAGCAATGTAAAACTTTTATTCACAGTAAATTGATTCAGTGTGTAATTACAATCTATACCTATCTATTTATACAGCTTTCACTGGATCAATAACTGTTAGATGAGTTTGTGTTAGTTACAAACCCAGTTTGTTGAAAATAACAAACTATTAACTGTAAACTGAATTGTAACTACCTTATAACAGTTTTATAGCTGTTATTATTTATTCTCAGAGTGTTTTTAAGAATTTGCATTAAATTCCTCTGACACTTTGTGAGGCCTTAATTTTTTTCTTTATCTTCTCTTTTGAACCAAAAAAATAAAATATACTAGGTCTTTTCACGAAGAGAAATGTTTTTTTTTTGACACACAATATGGACAACATATATATGTTATGGTCCAAGTGTAGTTAATTACGTGCAAAGAGCTAACACATCACCCACGTCGTCGTACATTTTGTTTCGTGACAATCATCATTTCTCAATATCAAAATAACTCAATAACTACATAATGGAGGAGTTAGCAAAATCTTGCAAATCACTGACCGTAATAAGTACATAATGGATTCCTAATCTTATAGCTTTAAAAATTAAAGTTAATTTTGTCAAAAAAATGTAACATTCGGCACCCACGTAATGAACTGAATTAACGTTTTACTGGAATAATTGACCCGTGCCATGCACGGGTATAGGTATGCTATTGAAAATTGTTGTCAAATAATTTATATTTTGTACGTTGATAGAAAAACTCGTGTATAACTAAATGATGCAATTTTTTGTGAGTGAAAAATAATATTTAAACCATCAA
The DNA here is from genome assembly GCA_039519185.1 of Astragalus membranaceus. NCBI lineage: Eukaryota > Viridiplantae > Streptophyta > Magnoliopsida > Fabales > Fabaceae > Astragalus > Astragalus membranaceus. The sequence goes on from CM076850.1 coordinate 115,532,132, forward strand.
AATTTAATATTAATTTGTTATTTTTAAGCACAATATCATATTGTGGTGATTTGTCTCCCACTGTTGGTTGTCTTGGCAATTTCAGTGACATGGGGACGTCGGCTCCCGGATTTGAACTCGGGTGTGAGCAGTGGTAGTGTGTGTGCGTGGTGTTTATTTGTCATTTCATCTAAGTAGACCAAAAAAATATTGTGGTAATTAGAGTTCTTCATCACATACTTTGTCTTTGAATATGACGATATTAATGAGCATATCATATCACGGCCATGTGAGATCATATATTTGGTCAAGGCAATCCACTACTAAGTCACCTACCTCCCAATCAAGACTGAGTAAAAAAATACTCGATGCTTGGAGAGTAGTGCTTGTAACAAAGAATATCTCAATATCAACCCTACATGTTATTGGGTTCTTCCCATTTTGCATTTCTGCTATCTATCGTTTTCCATTCATCCTACTAACTTTTATACCAGATATTGCAGCAGCCACCATAGAGAATTATCAAATTCGAAAGCTCCCTCCCGAATGTAACTTGAATTTCAGCAAGATAACCTTTGACTCCTTGTCTTCAAAGCAATATTAGCCACACCCTTATAAATCAATCATTTACTGCAACAACCTTCCAATTTCATAAACTTGACAGTAATTCCTTCCCCAAGTTGCATATCATCCTGCTGATAAGTGATAACCAACTAAACTCATCAGAAATGATTTTGCTAATTTTTACAGCAACGAAATTTAACAGCTGGTCATATAATATTGCCATTGAGATACTATACGTGAAGAAGGTATAACGAAAGAAGGCACATGCTAACATACTCACACTTGTTTTTTAGTAGTAATATGTTAGTAATGTATACACTTTCTATTTGGACTAAAAACCAGACATATGCTAACATACTCACACTTGCTTTTCAGTAGTAGTTTGTTAGCAATGTATACACTTTCTATTTGGACTAAAAACCATGGTTTAGAAAATCGGACCGGTCGGTTGAACCGTGAACCGGGGAGGGAAGCTGTTCGGTTGAGGCCCAAAACCGTTGAACATTTAAACCGGATTCAAAACCGAATTAAGAGCCGATTAAAAATCGCTATAACTGGAGAACAAACAGTTTAAAACAATTTAGGAAAAAAAAATTTAAACTGCCTTTTAAAAAAATGGTTGCCCATGGACCCCACTTATCCTGACCAAACATGGCAACTGGCCAATGCACCAATTTTAGTTCAAGCGCAGCCTCTGATGTTCTATTTATAACAATCACTCACGTTCCTAAAACTATACATATTTGATGTGAGACTAACTTAGGGGGAATAATGCTACTCAAGCACTCTCACTCTCACATATGCACTCTCTTAGTTTTTATTAAAAGGCTTCTTCATCGTTTCTCTCTCCCAGGCACTCTTACATATACACTCTCTTTGATGTTGTAATGTCTTTCATCGTCTCGTTCGCCCATTATCTTTTCGTGTTGCTGCTCTTTATAGTAAGTGTTTTTACAAAAAAAAAATAAAAAAATGGTGGCGTCGGGGGAGGGGGGCCTATAAACCACCTCCTTAACTTTTAATTTTATTTTTTCCAATTCTTCACCACTTAAATTGTAATATTATATTATATATTTGCATTTTATTGTATGTGTTACTTATAACATTTCTTCCAATTCTTCAATAGTGCCTTCTCCGGTTATCTCTCTCTTCTCATAATTAATATAATTTTTCTCTCTTTAAAAAGAATCAATATTAATATTTGTTTTTATATTATATTTATTGATTATTAATTTAATTTTTGGACTAATGATTAGTATTTTTTATATCGATAGGTGCATTAAAAAAATGTCATTTCAGTTTATAGGCTCCATCAGAGTCTGACTTCTCTCCATTAGGAGAGAAAATGGCAATCTGCATTACTTTTGACATGCACATGACACGTGGTGGTAAACAAATTAAACGGATCAGATTAAAAATTTAAAATTAAAGTTAAAATAAATCATTTCAATTTCATTAGCGCAGGGTTGTCAAAGGTCTCATCTTCTCCGACCTCTACCCAAGACCATCTACTTCCCCATCGTGCCTCAAACACCCTGTCGTCCGTCCTTGCAGCTCCATGTCTGTCGTTCTCACACCATGAAGTTGTACGACCAACATCATTAGAAGTTTGTTTCCAATGTTTGCAATTAATGAATTAGTTAGATTCTCAAAAAGAAATTCAAAGAATTTCACAATTCAGAATTGCTCGTTAGTTGATCCACACCAAGCTTTACCCTTTTCTCTATTACTCATTAAATTAGAATATTCTAAAATTGAATTAAATGTTTTAGGAGATGAGTGTCCATTGAATAAGTATCTAGAAGATGCTTCAAAATATGGAAAACCCCACCTCTAATATAACAAAAATCACGGGGAAGATTGAAAGCTTTTTAGCTATATCACATAACAACAAAATTTGGAAAATATTTCAAAATTCAGAAATACCCACATCTAATTTTAGTGCAAATCAAAGGGGGATTGAAACAATGAAGATGGCGTCACGGAAGAGACTTGGTGACAAAGCAGTGCAGCGATGGCGACCTTACGGACCAGCGACCGAACTCAAGCAGGCATGGCGACTGCGGGTGGCCTTGCCTAGAATTCAAGAGAGATGAGTTCAAGAACATGACACCGAGAGATTTTTTCCACGTTTGTTTTCAGAAAAAAATTGAATAACTTGGATAGTTCTGAGCCGTGGGATTTGTTTACCATCACATGTCATGTGCATGTCAAAAGTAATGGAGATTGTCATTTCCTCTCCTAACGGAGGGGATCCAGACTCGCTCCATCAAGAGTACTTTTTTGTCTAAATAAAAATGTTAAAAAATATAATAAAATTGAACTTTGTTTGTCTAAACAGTTGTTAACTTTTTTTTTTCACACAGTTAAAATACACGCTATCTTTTTCTTACTTTTACCATTATAGACTTATTCAATAAAAATTGTCTTCCAATCTAAACAAAATCAAATGTCTTTCTTATTTCTAAGTGTATCAACCAAGGACAAAAATAAAACAAAAAAATGTTTTTACTCGGTCAGAGTTTATCTCAGAAATTTAAAATTTCAGAAAATGGGAAAAGAAAACGTGAATTTTATTATTCGGGGACACTAATAGTGTGACATTTTTTTTAAGAATTTTTTTTAACGAAGCTTGAAAATTCTGGAATGTAACATAGTTTTTAAAATTTTAATTTGTAATATGTGATATTAGCATAATTGGCTATAAAGAAGAAATAGAAGTATTTTATTTATTTCTAAAATTAATGCAGAGAGAGAAAACATTAAATTATATTAGAATTTTCAAATATAAAAAAGTACGTAGAATATTAAATTACATGTATGTCTGTCACATTAACTTGTTTCTAAGTGAAAAAAGAGTTATGTTTTTCCACGTGCTTTCTTTGATGATGACCATATGTGTGATTGTACCAAATTATTATTATTATTATTAATATTATTATTATTATTATTATTATTATTATTATTATTATTATTATTATTATTATGCATTACAGGATGCATGTCTAAGAGACTAACATCTAAGAATTTGGGCCTTAAGATACATTCTAAAATGTATTTTTAATAATTCATAAAACCTAATTTTATTAATTTTGAAAAGTAAAATAAATAAGATAGATCAAATATACATGAAAGAGATTTAATAAGTGATTCATTATAATTTTGTAAAAAAATAAGTGATTAATTGCAATACTCATAAACGTCTCCCCACATAAAAATTAAATTAGTCATTTAACTTATATTCATTATGAAAATAATTTATATAATATAACTTTTTAATTAGTTGTTTTTTAGAAAAAATACTTAAATAACTCTTAATCAAAACGTCTTTGAGTGTTGATAATTAAATAATTAAATCAAATTAGAAAAGCATATTATTTAGTCTTTATTATGCATAGTATGTGTAAAACATTAATTACAAAAAAAGATATTAATGACTAAATTGCTGTAGAAGTGACACATGGAATAGCAATTAATGAGATTCATTCTCAAATGTTATATATATAGATATAGATATAGATTTCTGCGTTATTTTTTTTTGACAACAATTATTTACGCGTTATTAACCATGTATTATTCGGGATTGAGAAAAAAGAAATTAATTCATAAAAATATAAAAATCTATTAACTACATAATAAACATAATAAACTAAATTAAGTAAATATTGTTAATACGTGAATAGTGCCATTAGAAATTAGGAATCACCTAAAAGTAATCTCATTTTTTGTTAAAAAATAATCTCAAAAAATATTTATTAACAAATATTGACTTTTTTACTTAAAATACAAATATTGGCTCGGCGTGGATTAGGTGGGTGAAGACTTGTGTGTGTTCTAGTTCAATGTCCGTGTTGGTTAATGGTAGTCCAACTAATGACTTTCAAGTTGGTAGAGGCATTCGTCAATGTGATCCTCTTTCTCCTTTTCTTTTCTAGATTGTGGCCGAGGGTTTGACGGTTATGATGTCAAATGCGGTGAAGGTGAGGTCGTTTGTTGAATATAAGGTTGATGATAATCTTCACTTTTCTATGCTTCAATTTGCCGATGACACCATTATGTTGGGGAAGGCAACATGGGGGAATTTGTGGTGTATCAAATCTATTCTTAGAAGCTTTGAAATGGTGTCGGGGTTGAATGTTAACTTTCATAAAAGTAAACTTATTGGTATCAATGTGTCAGAGGATTTCTTAGAACCGGCTTCAACTTTTCTTCACTGTCGAAGGGAATCTATTCCATTCAAATTTTTGGGAATTCCCGTGAGCGCAAATCCAAGACGGAGTTCAACTTGGAAGCCGATTATTGATAAGATTCAGAGTAGATTGGCTTTGTGGCAAGGGCGTTTATTGTCTATTGGAGGTCAGGCAACTCTTATAAACTCCGTTTTAAATAGCATACCCCTCTATTAATTGTTTTTTTATAAAGCGCCGAAGGTGGTGATAAAGACTCTTATTAAGCTTCAAAGAGATTTCTTGTGGGGGATCAAAGAGGATTCGAGGGGCATGTATTGGGTGACTTGGGAGAAGATTTGTAGATCTAAGGAGGAGGGAGGGTTAGGTGTGAAGGATATTGAAATGTTTAATATTGCTCTCTTGGCCAAATGGAAGTGGAGGTTGATGTCGGATGAAGGTGCGCCTTGGGGGGTATTCTTTCGTATAGATATGGTGATTTGGGGTCTATTTTTTTCAATGGTTCAAAATCGGTGCATAGAAGGGAAGATTCTTTGTGGTGGCGCGATCTTAGGTGTGCGGGGGAGGAGAGGTTCTCAGTGGGTTGGTTCGAATCAAATGTAAGATGAAGGTTGGGGGATGGCAGCAGAGTGGATTTTTGACATCATCATTGGCTTGGGCAACGTCCGTTGAAGATTAAGTTTGGCAATATTGTCAACAATTGTAATAATAAAAAGGTGAAACTGGCGGATCTGGGAGTTTGGCGTGATGATCATTGGCAATGGAATTTTTCTTTTTTCGCAGGTGTTGGATCCGCATTCGGTGATGAAGCTGATGAGCTGTTGACGATTCAGCGTGATGTTCATATGGCCCGTGGAGTTGCTGACCGATGGTGTTGGTTTATTGATCCGCTAAAATCCTTCACGGTTCGGTCTTGTTACCAATTTCTTTTGCAAGCCAATCAACTTTCAGCCGTGGACAGCAGCATGCCTGTTTCGACTCTGCAGAAATCTGACTTGATAGCGTTATGGAGGACTCGTATTCCAGCCAAGATCTTGTTGTTTGGTTTGCGTATATTCAACAATTCTGCACCTGTTCGGTCCCTGTTACTTAGACGACATGTTATTCACTTGCAGGAGGATGCAGTCTGCGTTTTGTGTAGGTCTCACATTGAGGATTCTCATCACTTGTTTTTGGCTTGCGATTTTTCTTTGAGGGTGTGGGGCGTGATTGGTCGTTGACTGAATGTTCGAGTGCCTTGCCCATCTACTTTAATTATCATTTTATACGCTTTGGCTTTGTACTGGTAAGAAAGCGAAGATGATAAAACATCTTATTTGGTTGACAACTTGTTGGTGTCTTTGGCTATTTTGTAACAGTGTTTGTTTTAGAGGGGTAAAGCCAAATGTAGACTCGATAGTGACCCAGGTGAAGTTCTTATCTTGGGGCTGGTTCATTTACGGGATGAGAAGGAATTCTTGTTGTATTCCATCACTATGGTGGAATAATGCACTTTCATGTATAAACAACGTGTGATCTTATCTTTGTATTTGTGATTTTGAACCGGTGCTCCTATTAATACAGCATTACTCATCTAAAAAAAATATTCACATTTTTGGCGTGGCTGCCAAAACGATCACACGCTTCAAGTTCAACATGGCAACAACACAGATTTGGTCCTAATCACGTATTTTTCGGGTTCTCACGCATACAGGGTACTTTCGTCATTTGATTCAAAAAATATAATACTCCAGCACTTGTAAGTCAAAGGGACTAATGGTACAACGCCACGTAATCTGTTTTCACATCATTCAAGAACCACATGACCTTTCAGCCTTCATAATTCCATTTTTTCCCATTCCCCCTGTCTCTCTCTAATCCTCATTGGTCAGTCACACAAACCTGCCTCACCTACCACACGACCCACACCGTGCATTTACACGTGTAAATCCATCCTAACCGTCAATTTTCCAAATCAATAATTGCCGCTGATCATAACCATCCAACGGCTCATGATTACCTACTAGAACTTTCCTCTCTTCCTCCCCTTATATGTACCTTCCACTCTCACCCACTCTTCACTGCTGGCTTGTGCTCTGCTCGTGTCACTAGGTTTAATCGCATCATTTTTCTTCTCAGTTTTCGAGGTTCGTTCCCTTCGTTCCCTTTCTCTGTCGAAATCTCATCCGTTTCACCTCGATTCTTCGTAATCGCACATTCATCATTCGATTCTTTAGTCACCATTTTATGATTGGTTTTAGATCCACATTTTGAGGTTTTTTCTTCTTAATTTTTCACTCGCGCGATGATCTATTTACGTGAATTGTTTTTCGATTTTGGTAAAGTTCGTAAGCTATGGGAAAATCTTACCCAACCGTCAGTCCTGATTACCAGAAAGCCGTTGAGAAGGCAAAGAGGAAGCTTAGGGGTTTGATCGCTGAGAAGAGATGCGCTGCTCTAATGCTCCGTTTAGCGTAAATTCTCCGCACCTTTTTTTATAGGTTCATTTTTTATTTAATTTTTTTATTTCGTGGATTTTTGTGGTTAATGCGTTTTGATGATTTCTTGTTTGTAGATGGCACTCTGCTGGTACCTATGATGTGAAGACGAAGACTGGTGGTCCTTTCGGAACCATGAAGCACCAAGCTGAACTCGCTCACGGTGCTAACAGCGGGCTTGATATTGCTGTTAGGTTGTTGGAGCCATTGAAGCAAGAGTTCCCTACCTTGAGTTACGCGGATTTCTATCAGGTAATAATCAGACGTCGTTTTGTTAGATCTAAATTATGTGAGTCTTTGATTTAGTGATTTTGCGCTTACCGTTATATTTTGGTAACGTAGTTAGCTGGTGTGGTCGGCGTTGAGATTACTGGTGGACCTGAAGTTCCTTTCCACCCTGGAAGAGAGGTATGTTGCAAGTTTTTAGACCTGTGACGGTTTCTCTATGTTGGTATTTGATTTATATTTTTTCTTTAAACTATCTGATTTATGTTTTTTCTTTAAACTAATTATGATTTGAGTTTTTTAAATTGTTTGGCTAATTGGTCCTTTGTCTGTTGTGTTGATGTTACTTATGAGTTGTGATGTGATTGTGCGCTTAAGCTTATTATTATTAACGAATTGCAATTACTACAATCATCGCATTTGACAAACCGTATATGTCGTTTTTGACATGTTTTGTACTGTAATTTGTAATTTATCTACAAAAATTAGGTTGAATGGTTATACGGATTTTGCTGTGGTATTCCTTTATCTCTAGGTTTAATGGGTAATAAAATCTTTTCGAGTTCGATTATAATTTTCTGAAATGGTTTTTGTTAATAATTAGCAAAGAATTCGTAAAATTTTTGAAACAGCACTAATTCTATTAAGCTATTTCGCTTTGGTACACTTTTTTGAATATTTAGTATTATTGTTTTTTAAAAATTTTGGAGGCTAATAGTGTTTTCTTTTTTTTGTTTTGTTTTATTAATCAGGACAAGCCTAATCCACCACCCGAGGGTCGTTTGCCTGATGCAACAAAGGGTTAGTGATCTGGATTTTTATTGTGGTTATGTATTTTGTATGATGTCTCGTCCTAGTTTTGACTCAGTTTGATTGTTGATTTCTGCAGGTTCTGACCATTTGAGGGATGTGTTTGGCAAAGGAATGGGGCTCAGTGATCAGGATATTGTTGCATTGTCCGGTGGACATACCATTGTAAGTCACAAATTTAAGCTTTTCATCCAGTGTTGTATTCACACAATTGACATTGGCATAGTTATGGAGGAAAAATGGATTCTCAATACTGTGGTTGTGACTGTTTTGTTTATCCTAAAAAATGTATGTAGGGAGCTGCTCACAAGGAGCGTTCTGGATTTGAGGGTCCCTGGACTTCTAATCCTTTAATTTTTGACAACTCATACTTCAAGTGAGTATATTTAAGACCTGATCTATCTTTTGTCCAACTCCAAGCCATTAATTGTCATTTTTAAATTCTTATCAACTTTGTTTTGAATGTTAGGGAGTTGTTGAGTGGAGAGAAGGAAGGCCTCCTTCAGCTGCCAAGTGATAAGGCACTTTTGACTGACCCTGTGTTCCGCCCTCTTGTCGAGAAATATGCTGCGGTGTGTATATTATCAATCCTTCACATGCTTTTTATAATGTTGAACATGAGATTGTGTTTTAAGTGGTACTGTACTCAAATTCTTCTGTTTTGCTGGATGATTTCAGGATGAAGACGCCTTCTTTGCTGATTATGCTGTGGCTCATCAAAAACTCTCCGAGCTTGGGTAATTCATCATTTCTCTGATGGTTTATTGGTAGTCAAGTTTTGATTTTAGGAAGCTATCCTTGTTAGTTGAGTTCGGTATTGTCTATTGGGAGCTGAATTGTGTTTATGCATTTTATTTTACAGGTTTGCTGAAGCTTAAGCAACACTTGATTTGATTGGTGTTAGATAGGCATGGTGCCTAGAGTATTGCATAAATTTCATAGACATTTCAATTGGGCAGTTTACTGTTTTCTTCTTTGTTGAACTTGTTAAATAATTATATCGGAATCGATTGCGTTTTTTCATAACAACATCCGCGTGTTCTTTTTACCGATTATGTTCTTGCGTATTCCTATCAGCCGTCTAGTGCTCGTTTTTACTTCGGGAGGGTATTTATATCTGGAATCTTCTCAATCTTTTTTTTTGACAAAAGATCTTGTGAATCTTTGGTATATAGATTTTGAACCCGCGTCAAAACAAGTGACCTCAAATTAGTTTTTTTTGGTAGATAAAAAATGATAAATTAAGCCAAACATAAACAAACATAGCCACTTTTTCATGAAGAGAATGATAAAATCAAGTGTTAAGTTCATCACAAGACGAAGAGGAATCTTCTACGGTATGCCCAAACTGCTAAACTAAACACGAGTAATGATAAGTCAAAAAACAAACACTTCTAAAGTTGAAGAGTATGTTTTGTTTGGCGGTGGGTGGACCTTGAAGTGCTTTTAAAGTTGGCTTTTGTGATTTCAAGCCGCAAATGGTTGTTTGGGTACTGCCCCAGAAAATTGATTTTGGCTTCTAAACTCGATTTTTGTGCCAAACCAGAAATTGATTCGTATCATCAGAATCACCTGCATAATCACTTGCAATTACGGGTGCACAAAACATCCAATTATATAAATATATCCAAATCCATGTCCAAAACCATTTTGAAAATGACCACATATTTGGATTTGGTTATGTCCATAGCCATATTATTTTTTGGGCTTGGATATGGATGTCCATATTTTATAACCGGATAAAAGAGTAAAAATATCAAGGATTTTTTTTTTTACCCCCATCATCTCCCAATCTACCCCCACATAAAAGTGAAACCCGAAAATACCCCTGTCTAATTTTCAATTCGCTCGGATTTACCTCCATTTGAGGTAAATCCGCTTTGTTATTTTTAAAGTCGGATTTACCTCATATGGGGGTGCCCAATAGGTAAATCCGATTTCAAAAATAACAAAGCGGATTTACCTTAGCTGGAGGTAAATCCGCTTTGTTATTTTGGAAATCGGATTTACCTAGTGGGTACATAAATCCGATTTCCCTAACAAAAGAGAAAATCGGATTTATCCCACCTAAGATAAATCCGATTTCCCTAAAAAAAAGAAAATCGGATTTATCCCACCTAAGGTAAATCCGATTTTGTTATTAAAAAAAATTGTTTTTTATTTAATTTTTTAAAAAAGGTTATAAAATACTACTAAAAATCCGTTAAACAGCCAAAACTAATCCAAAAATTATTAAAACACCACTAAAAATCTAATAAAACCAAAATAAAGTTATGCAAATTTTTTCAGATTTTTTGGAGATTATGAAAAATTAAAAAAATTAATAAAAAATAGTAAACGATGGAATTTGGGATTTTTAGGTCCCCAGTCCTGAAAGAAGTCCCTTCTTAAGGAGTATTGATCCTTGATATTTTTCGGATTTAAAGAATGTGGTTTCATTACAATTTGAGTAGATTGCCCGAAAACTGATTTTTTAGCCTAAATTATTCTCCCGACGTACAATATCGTCACGTATTAACGAACTACACACTAAACAGAACCAAAAGACGGTCGAAATTTGTTTCTAACAAAGCGGATTTACCCCCACATAAGGTAAATCCGCTTTGGTTATTTTTAAAAGCGGATTTACCTTATATGATGGGGTAGATTCGCTTTTAAAAAATAACAAATCGGATTTACCCCCACTTAAGGTAAATCCGATTTGTTATTTTTAAAAGCGGATCTACCCATCTTAAATAAATCCGATTTAATTTTTTTAAAATTTTTAGTGGAAATCGGATTTACCTAAATCCGATTTAAATTTTTTAAAATTTTAGTGGAAATCGGATTTACCTAAATCCGATTTCCAAAAAAAAATGAACTCAGGATACGTTCGGGATTTTTAAATTTTGTTAAGGACAATTGCGTCTTTTCGCAGGGTCGGTGGGGGTAGCTAGGGAGATGATTGGGGTACAAAAAAAAAATCCCAAATATCAATATCCAATCAAATTTAACCAAGCCCACTCAAATGTCCAGAATTCAAGAACCATAAAAATTGCAATCCCTAATTGCGCTCTCTCTCTCTCTCTCTCTCTCTCTATTCCCCGTAGCCCTTTTCCTCTTTTCTTCTGAATCCCACTTGTTCTTCCTTCGATTCTTCTTTATTTGCTGTTTGGATTCTCAGGCTAAGGAAAGATAACGTGTGTCATGGATGAACCCTAATCTCGTTCTCTCCCTCTTGTCTTCTCCATCGATCTCACGTTTTCAGGTACTTCTCCACTGATTGTGTAGTTTCTATTTTTGGGTATTTCTGATTTGGAAGGCACGTTTTCAGACACTCTGACATAAAAACCAATATTGATTTCATTTTTCTCTAAATTGTCCACTGAGATTTCATATTTTGTATGGCCAATCTCTTTGCTTAATTTTAGGATAACCATTGAAAAGGTTGATGTATCTTAGAATATATACTGTAGTCTTTGTCTCCCTTGTTCTTGTTGAACTCCAGAACACACCCTCTTCAATCACCTGTGATTGTGAGGGAATCATATTCCAAAAAGAGTTTGGAAAATGGAAAACAGCTTGTGTGTCTTTAAATGAATCAACAACGCTAACATCTAAGGAATCAACAATAGTACTATGATCAGTGATGGAACTGCTATAGCTATCTGAACTAGTAGTAATAGTAGTAGTTCCTCCACCAAAATGTCCTCATGATGTACTTATAATAACATTCAGTCTTTTTGTTTTTACATAATCATTAGGAAATAATGTAACTATGTTTATTTCTACATAATGATTAGGAAATAATGTAACTATGTTAATCTGACTTGGTGTTGTTTTGTGTTGGTTTAAATAGTTTTCATTATGCAGAAAGTTTTTGATGTTTTCCTTGTTTAGTACCTTTTCTACTTTTTCATGCCTTGCTTGCGTTTTTATCATAGGTTACTTCATCCAATTAGTATATGCTTTTGCTTTGATTAAGTCACAGAATCATATTACACCCTGCTTCCAATTATTCTTTTATGTTGCCATAAGATTCTCTTGTTCTTTGTGCCTGACTCTGGCTACATTATGCAGTGCTACTTGGTGGTTGATCAGAAAATATGAGTGACCACAATTTTGTTCCGCCCTCTGAGACAGATGAGAATACAGTTGCTGGATTACCGCCTCGACGTAAAAACAAATCAATTGTTTGGGATTACTTTACAGAAGAACCAGGCTCAGACAAAGCTAAATGTAAATTTTGTGGTGCCCTCCTCAAGTGCAAAAATGGGACTACTTCCATGATGGCTCACGCAAGCGGTTGCAAGGGTAACCCAAATGCACATGCGCTGTTGTGCGCCTCGGCAAATGATCGTGGAATGGAAATTCTAAAGGTGATGTTGAAGTTGAATAGTTCTTTAGTTTTGAACGGAGATCATATGCACATGCGCTGTTGTGCGCACATAATAAATTTAATTGTGAGGGAAGGATTGAAGGAAATTGGCATTTCTATTGTCAGAATTCGTAATGCGATTAAGCTTATTAGGGTTTCCACTTCACGTTACCGTAAGTTCTTGTCATGTGTTAAGAAAAGACACCTCAAATACAAGGGTTTTGTAAATTTTGATTGTGAGACTAGATGGAATGCAACACATGACATGTTGAAGGCTGCATTGAAGCTTCAAGAGGCATTTGTAGAGCTTGAGATCCTAGATGTTAAGTATTGTCAAGAGCTCAACAAAGGAAAGGGGGTGCCTACTGCTTTAGATTGGCAAAAGGCACGTGTAATCTCAACCTTTTTGGAAGTCTTTAAAAATGCCACTTTGCGCATATCTCGTTCTTCTTATGTGACCAGCAATATATATATGGGAGAGGTTTTTTCACTTGGGTTGACATTAAAACAAACGATCGCATCTACTAATTTAGATTCAACCACAATGGACATGGCTAAAAGGATGAAAACAAAGTATGACAAGTACTGGGGTGATCCAAAGAGCTTGAACATGTTGTTGTTAGTTGCCTTTGTATTGGACCCAAGGAAAAAACTGAAGGTTGCAAATTGGTTTATCGATGGAAATTTTGATGCACTTCAGGCTAGTGAGTTGAAGACAAATTTAGAATCTTTTTTGAAGGACATATATGATGCATATAGTGGTGGGGTGGGGGAGTCCCAAGGCGATTTATTACCAACTCAATTTCTTGGAGAAGGTAACGATCCTGACTTCCGATCCTTGCGAGCATTGCACGAGATGTATTGGCCATACCAGTCTCCACTGTGGCATCTGAGTCTGCCTTTAGTACTGGAGGACGGGTGGTTGATGAGTATCGCAGTAGCCTAACAGCCCATTTAGTGGAAGCACCTATTTGTACGGCAGATTGGCTAAATGGAGGACGTTTACCATTATTGCCTTCACAAGAGGATATTGAAGAGATTGAGAAATTTGAGCAAGGTAAGATAAATTAATTGATATATAGTGCCTCTGATTTTATGGTTGTTACAGAAGGAGTACAATTATACAAGGACATTCATACATCTTTTACTCTAAGAGTCATAATAATCACTTGAAATGAAACAAAACATTTGAAATATTAGTTGAAATTTCATAATGCATAATAAATTGATAGTTACTCTATAAATTTATGAACGGATCATAAATAGAGCTATTTTTGTTTGCAAGTTCAGTAACCTTAGGAAAATAACAATATAACATATAATTGAGTCTGTTTGTTTTATTTGAGTCTGTTTGTCCTTTGTTTTATTTCATATGTTGATATAAACTAGTATTTATTACGCTTTATGCAGAAATATTTTCCCAAAAGATAGATGAAGGTGGTAGTTGAACACATGTCACTCTTGCTGAAGATTAATGGGAAAGTGGTATTGTTCTAGAGGTATTGAAAACTACCTTATGTTAACTTGATATGCTTTTTTTTTTAAATAATTATCTCAACTTGATTCCTTTTCTTTCACAGGGTGGTGACTTGGTTGGTTTCATGCACTTTTCTTTTTAGGAAACTTGTGCTTAGTTTCCTTTGATATTTCTTTTATCAGCAAGAATTCATGAGGACATTTTGGAAGGACTTCAAGATTACTTATTTTGTTTCACTAAATTATATATTGGTTTCATGCATTTAGTGATTAGTAAGCATTGTAATGTTTAAATACATTTTGTGGTTGAGGTCACAGATTGTATAAGGAATGATGTGACACAGACATTAATTGAATCTCTTTGACATTTAGGGATTATGTGATATTTGATATGATTGAAAAGGTTATGTTTGATGATGGAATTACGGATATATGGAGGCCAAAAACCGTTTTGGAGGTAAAAAAAACAGGTTTTGAAATGCGGAAACTGGTATTAAAATATAAAAACCGGTTTTAAAATCAAAAAATAGATATCCAAAATCCGGTTAAAAATCCAAAATCCGGTTAAAAATCCAAAATCCGGTTATAAAATATGGTTATGGATATAACCGGTTACATAATCGGTTTTGTAAAAGAATAACCAGTTATACTAATTTGGTTATGGGACCGATTATATAAACTGGATATTTAATGGTTATGGATTGGTTTTGTAACCATGGACATTTTGTGCACCCCTACTTGCAATGAATCCAATTAGCACATCCCTGCCCTACTCCTTGCTTGCTTATTTTCTTTACGTTGTCCCCTTAACATATTTCAAAATCCTCTTATAGCTATTAAATGTGTCTCAGTGGACCTCTCCATATATCTGCTGGGCAAACATACTGCATACATTAAATTAGGCCTTGTTGAAGTAAGGTACATCAAGCTACTAATCATTTGCTTGTAGCTAGTGACATCAACAACTCTTCCTTTTTCATCTCTGCACAGTTTGTTTCTAGACACTATAGGGTTGGTTACCATCTTGCTATCTCTCATGCCAAACCTTTCAAGTACTCCATTTGCATATTTTTGTTGACAAGTGAATACACCAGCCTCTGTTTGGCTCACCTCAACTCCAAGAAAAGACTTCATTTTTCCAAGATCAGTCATTTCAAATTCCCTTTTCATTGATCTCTTAAAGTCCTGGCACATCACTTCATCACTGCCTGTATAGATTAGGTCATCTACATACATGCTGACTACTAACAATTTTCCACCAGCTCCTTCTTTAGCAAATAGAGTGTGTTCATGAGGGTAATTACTAAACCCTTCCTTGCTAAAATAGCTCTCAATTATGCTGTACCAGATTCTAGGAGCCTGCTTTAAACCATAGAAATCTTTTTGAAGTTTGCACACTTTGGTTTCTTCACCCTTCACCACATATCCACTTGGTTGAGCTATGTAAACATCTTCACTTAACTAACCATGTAAAAATGCACTCTTAACATCAAGTTGATACACTTTCCACTTCTTCACAGCTACTGCTAATATTGATCTGATGGTATCCCATCTTGCTACAGGTGAAAAAACCTCATTATAATCTATCCCATGTATTTTTGCATACCCTTTGGCTACTAGTCTTGCTTTGTGCTTCTCTACCTTTCGTTTTTCCTTCAACTTTGTCTTGAAGATCCACTTAACTCCTATTGAAGTTGCATTAGCTGGTAGGTCCACTAGTTTCCATGTGTTATTTCTTTCTATGACTTGAATCTCAGCATCCATGGCCTCCTACCAGACAAGATTTTGAGCAGCTTCTTCATAGCTTGTTGGATAAGAGGAACAGAACACAACTAGGCTCATTTCATCAAGGCTTTCCCACCAGTCTCATAGTCATTCAACCACACAGGTTTCCTTCTTGTACTCTTGTTCTCATCATTCACATCATTTTCCGTCCTTTGTTTTCCATCTTGACTAGTACTCGCAGGCTCATCAAACTGATCTGTATTGCTGTTATTCTTATCAGCACATCTTTCTTCTTCAGCATTTGCAGGCTCCTAATCATCACAGTCAACAATCTCACCCTCTTTATTAGTATCCTTTCCGTTCCAATGCCACTTATCAGCCTCAACAAATTTAACATCCCTGCTGATCAGAATCTTTTTATTCACAGGATTATACAACTTGTAAGCTTTGGATTCTTCACTTATACCTAGCAAGACACACTTCACACTTTTATCATATAATTTTCTCCTTTGAGCATCAAGTATATGAACAAACCCTATGCATCCAAACACTCTAAAGTGCCCTACAGAGGGCTTCACTCCACTCGATGCTTCTCGGGGTGTACAATCTTTTACAACAAGAGTAGGACTTCTATTTAGAACATATGTGGACCAATTAACAGCCTCAAGCCAAAATTCCTTAGGAACATCTTTCTCACTCAGCATACTTCTCACCATATTCATTATGGTCCTATTTCTTCTCTCTGCTACCCCATTTTGTTGAGGAGTATACGCAACTGTAAGCTGCCTCTTTATTCCTTCACTACTACAAAATTCATTGAATTCTATAAAATTAAACTCCCCACATCTGTCTGTCCTAAGACACTTTATAACTTCACCAGATTCTTTCTCAACCTTTGTTTTATATCTTCTGAAAATCTCTAAATGCACCAGATTTTTCAGACATAAAGTTAACCCATCCCTTTCTAGTGAAGTCATCAAGAAAGGTTATGAAATACCTTTTATTACTATTGGACTCTAGTTTAATTGGACCACAGATATCAGAGTGAATGAGTTCCAGAACTTTTGATACTCTCCAAGTACTTTCTTTAGGAAAAGCCTCTCTGTGTTGCTTTCCTTTCTGACAGTCATCACAAATCTTTTTTAGATCTGGTAGTTTAGGCAATCCTTCAACCATATCTCTTTGAGTAAGTGTGTTTTAAGCCCTTTTGACTCAAATGTCCAAACCTACAATGCCACAAGTGACATAAATCACTCTGCTTAGTGCTAAAGCAAGATATTGCAGTAGAGAGAGGAATGGTATGACCTATTATAATGAACATTTTGTTTCTGGTGATGATGAGCCCCTTGTCTTTATGAATTACATTGCATTTGTTGTCTTCAAAGATCACCTTCAGCCCCTTTTCTTGGAGTTGTCCACAGTGGCGGACCTGGCATGTATCCAGGGGGTTCAGTTGAACCTCTTGGAATTTTTTTTTTGCACTAAATACCGTATATAAATAGCCTAAATCTCTTGAAATTTTAATTTTGACACCCCTGAAAATTTGAAATTGTACTAGTAGACCAAGTTTTGCACCCATGTGACACCGGCCTTAAAAAATTTGACACCCCTAACCCCGGGGTCTTGGGTCCGCCACTGGTTGTCCAATGCTCAACAAGTTTTTTCGTAGTTCAGGTACATAACACACATCTGATATGATCTGAACAATTCCTTCTATTTTTAATTACACACTCCCTTTCCCTTGAACTGCCATTCTTGTATCATTTCCGAGCTTCACCGATTCTCTAAAAGAATCATCAAAAATAGAGAACCATGCTCTTGTTCCACACATGTGGTTGCTGCAACCACTATCAAGAAACCACAAGCCTCTATTGTTTTCATCATATTCTTCTTGATCTTTCACTGTCATTAGCAAGACTGCCTCATCCTCATCAAATTTAGTGAAATTGGCTCCTGTGCCTTTTTCCCAAGTTGGACATTCATATTGATAATGTCCAAACTCGCGGCACTTATAACATTCTATTGATTTCTTATTACTTAGCCTTCCTCTGCCTCTGCCATGACCCCTTCCTCTTCATCTACCACCAATAGCAGCTCTCAAAACTTGTTCTTCTTCCTTATGAAAAGCTTTCATGCGTGACTGATGAACTAACAAGCTATTTAATAACTCTTCTACTGTCATGGTGGTGACATCCCTAGACTCAGTTATAGAACAATTCTGCAAACAACATATTCAAACCTGACATTCATGGAGCGCCAAATCTTTTCAACAATAGTGAGTTGCTCCATGTTTTCTCCTAGCGATTTCATTCTGGTCACCACACCCAAGACTCTTGTAACGAAATTGTTCACTGTTTTTCTATCTTTCAGTTGAATCATCTCGTATTCTTTCCCCAGCGCCTGGAGTTGCGCTTTTTTTTTTTACTTTGGTAGAACCCTGGTACCTCTGCTTCATCGCTTCCTAGATTTCTTTGGCAGTATCTGTTGGAGATATTTTCAAAATATTGATTTGGATTCTGGTTAAAGATATTTGTGAATTAAACTTTGTAACAAATGTCATTGTGGTTCGGTGGTTGCGCATTGTGTTATTATCCTTAGTGGCACGGGTTCGAATCCCCCTTAGATAGATTTTGGAAAATGTTCTATTTATTTTATGTACTGTAAATTGAAATGACATAATCGCTGGGACTTGAACCCGCGCCAGCGAAGTGAACGAGCAGAACGGTTACCACCGAACCAACATATTATTTCATTCAATCTTCAGATATTAACTGTATTTAACGAATCCAAATGGCAGAAATTATTTTCCCAAAAAGTTGCGTTCTTTCATTAAAATGCATGAATTTGTCTATATAAAGAGACATTCTGAACTCATTATAACATACAAATTTCAACTTCTCTCCAACACAAAATTCCATCATTTTTATTATTCTAAATTAACTCTTTGCTTCTCTGGTGCACAAGAGTGAGTACGGAGACTTTGTTCCGTAAGGTATTATTGAAAGATAGGCTTGGTGTGGTTGTACAAGACACATCAAGGTTTCTAAAGTATCCTGAAGGGGATTCGCGGGTTACCCTATTGCATCCAATTGATTAGAATTGGTGGGGGCGAATCGAACCTAAAGGTTAGTGTGTTTACACACGCTTTAGAATCAAGTGCGGTCTCATCATCTTCATCATTGTTCGAGTGTTGCAGCATCTTCCCCAACATATTGTTCTCACAGTCTTTAGGTTCGATTTCGATTTTCTTGTAACAATGGCTGTATCACTCAAAGAGATGACTTCTGATTTTGTGAAACTTGAGAAATTGGATGGTGCAGGAGTCAAGTTTCACAAAATTGGCAAAAGAAGATGCAATTTCTTGTAACAATTTCTCCTAACAACATTGAAGGTTTCTTATGTGTTGAATACTCCAAGGCCAATGGACAACGACAACGAGACAATTGCAGAAACTAGAGAACGACTAAAGTGGGAAAATGATGATTACATATGCATGGGACATATTCTCAACGGGATGTCAGATTCTTTGTTCGATATCTACCAATGTGAAAATTCTGCCAAGGATCTTTGGGACAAACTTGAAGCAAGGTACATGCAAGAAGATGCAACAAGTAAGAAATTTCTTGTTACTCATTTTAGTAATTACAAGATGGTTGATGGTAGGCCAATTATGGAACAAATGCATGAAATAAAAAGGATTCTTAATAATTATAAACAACATAAAATGCATATGGATGAAACCATCATTGTCTCATCAATCATTGATAAACTTCCCCCTTCATGGAAAGACTTCAAAAGAAGTTTGAAACATAAAAAGGAGGACATTTCTCTTGATCAATTGGGAAATCATCTTCGGTTAGAAGAGGAGTATCGAAAACAAGAGGATACTAAGGACCAATATACTCATGAGAAAGCATATGTTATAGAGGGTGGAAAGTCTAGAAAGTCCAATGAGGAAAAGGATCAAGATGATGAGGAAGGTCATGATAACAACAATGGAAACAGTCACAACAAAAGGAAGAAAGGTAGTTGTTTTCATTGTGGCAAACCAGGGCATTACAAGAGTGAATGTAGGTTCTTGAAGAAGATGAACAAAGAGAAGAACTCTAGTGCACAAAAGGATCATCTTGTTGCATAGAAGTTATTTCTAGAAAGGGTTCACTCTTAAGAATGTGTATTATGTACCCAATGACGGGAAATTGAATTTAAGTGTGTTTTCTTGTAATAAGTTATGTCTTTGTATTTGATGTATTTACTGTGTTGTGTGGTGCATTTTAGGAAATTGTAAGTGTGATTTGTACTTATACTATTGATTTTAAATTAAAGGGTAATTAAAATTTTGTGTCTATTTTATTCATGACAAAGTTATCATCATAAAATATTTGATTTTCATCATTAATTTATTTGCACTAAACAATGATAATATCATGAATACTTAGTGATATTTATGTTCTCTTTTGTGATGTGTTAGTGATCAATGATATAACTTTATTAAATGTTGAATATGGCAAAAGGTAAAATAATTTAATGTGTCTGTATAAGATACAATTAAATGATATAATTGTCATGTTTTGTGCTAATTGATTGATTTCAAAAGTATATCAAAAGTCATAGCTATGGGGGTGATTGAATATTCAAAATATATAAAAGTTGAAATGAATTTTGCAATTCTTTGACGAAAGAATTGACAAGGATGTGATGTTGAATACATCAATGGGGATGTGATACAAGCCCATATCTAATTGATCACCAATAATGGAAACCCTACTCACACTTGAATGAAATCAAGTCTTGAGTTCAATGGTGAAAGTACATTATAAGAGTGATTGGAGTACTTGAAAATAGATACATCCCATGGGTTTAAAGTACTTGGACCATAAAAGTAAAGTTGGAAGGATGAGGTTCTCCTCTTAATAGACATATAGCATATATTTGCTGAGGTGCATAATTATGGGTGCATTTCGGATATAGTCTACCTATATGAGAATGAAGTGGGGCCGCTTCATAGAGTTAAAGGGCCGGACTCTTAAAATTCTCATGAAAAGGATACCGGACACAAGGCCTTATTAAAAGTGTCATTTTTATAATTCTTTCAATGGTACTGAGATTTCATGCGTGAGTTATGCACACTTGTTCTAATGAGTAGTTGGTTCAAAGCTTGTCTACCAATCTATTTGGGGATTAGTGATGACTTAACTTACTAAGTGATGGTTCAAATCGCAAGATACCTTCATTTGAAAACATGTGATTTCCGGAATAATGGATTTTGATATTTTGAAAATGGTGGGGGATTGTTGGAGATATTTTCAAAATATTGATTTGGATTCTGGTTAAAGATATTTGTGAATTAAACTTTGTAACAAATGTCATTGTGGTTCGGTGGTTGCACATTGTGTTACTATCCTTAGTGGCACGGGTTCGAATCCCCCTTAGATAGATTTTGGAAAATGTTCTATTTATTTTATGTACTGTAAATTAAAAATTGAAATGACATAACCGTTGGGACTTGAACCCGCGCCAGCGAAGTGAACGAGCAGAACGGTTACCACCGAACCAACATATTATTTCATTCAATCTTTAGATATTAACTGTATTTAACGAATCCAAATGGCAGAAATTATTTTCCCAAAAAGTTGCGTTCTTTCATTAAAAGGCATGAATTTGTCTATATAAAGAGACATTCTGAACTCATTATAACATACAAATTTCAACTTCTCTCCAACACAAAATTCCATCATTTTTATTATTCTAAATCAACTCTTTGCTTCTCTGGTGCACAAGAGTGAGTACGGAGACTTTATTCCGTAAGGTATTATGGAATGATAGGCTTGGTGTGGTTGTGCAAGACACATCAAGGTTTCTAAAGTATCCTGAAGGGGATTCGCGGGTTACCCTATTGCACCCAATTGATTAGAATTGGTGGGGGCGAATCGAACCTAAAGGTTAGTGTGTTTACACACGCTTTAGAATCAAGTGCGGTCTCATCATCTTCATCATTGTTCGAGTGTTGCAGCATCTTCCCCAACATATTGTTCTCACAGTATCTTTCTTCATAGTCGTTTCGATTATCCTTCGTTCAATGGATTGGAATAGATAGTTCTTTGCTTTCAAATCTTTTAACTTTGCGTCTTCGACGATTTTCAATTGCTCCGGTGTCGCGTTTGGAGGTGTGATTGGTATTCCCAAAACGACCACGCTCCAGTAATCTTTCAATTGGAGAAGATTCTCCATTATCATTGCCCAATGGTCGAAGTGACCATCGAATTTCGGAATAGAAGGTGGAAGGAATTCTCTTTCTGCCATGGACTCTAGATGTCAAGGATCATCGCTTTCTTTGCCAACAACACAAAGGAATCATGCGAGACCCGCCGATTAGTAGCCATCACTGAGTAGTCTCGGAGGAAACTGCAATTAGAAGTGGTCAAGTGCAACATAGATGCAACACATGCAACTATATTTATGAACCATAAACGATATGGTTTGGGTGTGTGTGCAATGACAAGGGTGCTTTATCAAAGCCAGGACATCATGGTATAGAATGGGTTATATAATGGGCTTCGTCTCGCATGTTTAACTATTTTCCAAATCAATAGTATAAAACATTACCAAAAAATTCACTCCCGGGTATTATTTATTCTCAGAAACAAAATTTACTCATGAATTCTCCATTTAATATTCTCAAGAACTTTTTATTCCCATGGGAATGGAAAATAACTAACAATACCTTCCCACTTCTCTCTATTTAATTTTCTATTTTTTACTTTTTGGTTTGAATTTAATTACTTTTTAAAAAAGTTCCTAGAAATACTAAATACATACCAACACCAATCTAAAGTACTGACTATTGCTATCACGAACGCCAAGAGCAACTCCAAATATTCCATCCTCTCTAAATATAACCACATCAATGTTTCATTTGAGCATTCCTTGTTTGGGTCGTTACCAAATTAAATCAACATTATTGGAGAAATATCAATCAAAATCTTCCTACCGAGATCGAATCTTATCATTCCGTCAACACCAAATTATGCCGAAGAAATCTCTCCATACCTTATCATTCCAATGGGAATGGAAAATAACTAACAATACCTTCCCACTTCTCTCTATTTAATTTTCTAATTTTTATTTTTTCGTTTGAATTTAATATTTTTTCAAAAAGTTCCAAGGAATACTAAATACATACCAACACATTTTGTGGGAAGATTATTCGGAGCAATAGGGTTCTTGGGAATATCATGCATGGGTATATCATTCTAGAGCTGAAACAAATACCACTTTGACGACGGTGAACCTAGAAACCACATCGTTTTGGCCAATCTAAATTAAGTGACTATTGCTATCACGAACACCCAGAGCAACTCCAAATATTCCATCCTCTCTAAATATAACCACATCAATGTTTCATTTGAGCATTCCTTGTTTTGGTCGTTACCAAATTAAATCAACATTATTGGAGAAATATCAATCAAAATCTTCTTACTTAGATCGAATTTTGCACCAGCTCTGCATCAAATAAAGAGACTTGTTCACAGCTACTAAAGCTGCAAGGTCCACACCTTATCATTCGGACAACACCAAAAACACCAAATTATGCTTCTACACCTAGTGCAGATGCATCTCAAGATGCCCCAACTGTGACAGTCATACCAAAGAATAAAGAAGACACTGTCAAACTGGTGCTGGAAGAGCTGGCAAAGAAGAAAGAAGAACTGGGCAACACCCAGAAATTCTTCAAGAAGCATGCTGAGTCTTCAAAAGCTGTGGCGAAAACAGTTGAGGAAGGAGGACAGAATACTATGCAAGCAACTGAGGAGCCTACTGAAACAAGTGATGTGCCTGCAACAAAAGGAATTGAGAAAGAAAAACCAGCAACAGAGGAGGTTGGTGCAGCTGCACCTGGTGCAGATGCACCAAAAGCTGAGGAGTCAAAGAAGAAAAAACAGAAGGTCAAGCACATGCCTAGCAGAACCAGCTCAAGAATCAAGAGTGGTGCTAAGAAAGAGTAAAGCTTTAATGTTGTTATAATTATATATTTTGTTGATATCCCACATATATTAACCCCTCTCCCCATTTTTTGATGCACAATTACTTTGAATCTCACCTTTGAGCAGTGTGGACACTGCTCATCTTTGAGTTGGGGGGGGGGGGGGGGAGAAGTACTTAAAATACTCTATGCATGTGTTTATATGTTTAGTAAATATGTATGTCTGTTTTTGTTATGTTTTGTGTGTTAATTTCAAAAATTTATGATGCAATCAACAGAGCTCCTTTTTGAAAATTCAGAAAACTATTTTTCAAAAACATTAGTTTTAGCTTGAAGTGCATCAAATTGTTTCTATGTTCAAAGTAGGATTTGTGAATTTTTTGAAGCATGATCAGCTTAAATTCTTTATCACAAAACTTAGCCAGATGCATTCTTTGAACTGATTTTTTATGATGAAAGAAAGAAAAAGAAAAGAAGTTTTGTTTTCCCCAAATGGCCAATTTTTACTATTACTTTGACACATCAAAACTGAGTTTAAAAAGAACCTTGCTATTTGAAAAACTACCTGATGTAAGAAGATTTTTTAGAAAACCAAGGTCAAAAACAAATTTTCACTAAAAATATAGAAGAGCATGAAGAAATAAGTTTGAGGGAATTTCCATGAATACTAAGGATGAGTATGAGAAGCTTAGAGTAGTCAATGCAAATAGGTTACCAAAATTACTGCAAAAGAGTTCAAAATGTTATAGCTAGCTATACTTGCCTAAATCATCAAACTGAACCTGTTCCAATAGTGCATTTGGCTTGGAAAAAGAAAAAAAGAAAAATTCAAAAAGAAACAAGAAAAAGAAGAAATAAAAGAAAAACAAACCAAAGAAAAAAGTATGCATAAGGAGGTCAGTGAGGAGGGCAAAGTATGCTACAAGTATTGAAATGTAGTATCCAGTGCAGCTGCACTCAAGTGCATCTGCACCATCAAAAAGTCAGTGCTTCTGCACTTCACAAAAAAAATACTAGGTGCTTCTGCACCAAACTGCTTTTGCACCAAAGTGCATTTGCACCAAAGAAAAGAACCACAAAAATTAAGAATAGTGCATTGAGTCAACATTTTTGAAATACTCAATCAAAGCCCTTAGTTGTACTTAATGCCCCCCAAGTCTTGAAGATGTTTTTAGTCTAGCCTATATTTTGAAACACCTTTGTTTTGACCAAACGTGATCTAAAATTTTCCAAAAAGCTAAAGAGAAACTTTTTTCTTAATTTTGGAACTGATTGGATCTCAGTGGGACACACACTCACACAAATGAGTTTTAGTAAACTTTGGATGTTTGGGAATTCGAAGGCACAAAGACAAAATGTTCTGAAAAATGAAGTTCATCAAATGCAAAATCAATTTTTTGAAAAGATATGAGCTGATCTGTTCTTCTTTAAATTAAAAATCCTACTTGTGTTTTCTTTTTTTCATTACTTGAGGACAAGCAATGATTTAAGTTTGGGGGTGTGATAACTCTATTTTATATAGTGTTATTTATGCATCTAAACATAACTAAATTGCTTGAAACCAAGTATAATATCTGTTAAATATAGTAGTATAAATAAAGATAACAATATTCTATCTTTCAAAGAGGGTTATGTAATGATTTAAGCATTATATATATATATATATATATATATATATTGATATGTTTATTGTGTTTGTTCATTTCACCTTCAGTTAGGTACCAATGCACCAAGGAAACATTATTGCATCTACACTAAACTGCACTTAGGTGCAACTGCACTTTGGTGCTTCTGCACCATCCTGCGCTGAAGGTTTATAACCCCACAATGGAAGCACCTCAATTCATACCACTGCACCAAAACTTCTATGACAACATGCTTTGTCACAAATTATATGGAGGCACATGCCAACATGCATAAGGAGGCGCCCACTATTTGAATTCATCATGAAAGGCTACTCATCTAAAGACACACGGACTTCCACAATTGGACCTCTCCTTGAGGATGAGTGCTGGACTCAATCTTCAGAATTAAAGATCAGAAAAGTAACCATGGTTAAGCCTCCTTAGGTTAACTTGGTTTTCAAGCGAAACCTCACTTGAAGGAAACCTCCAAGGCTATATAAAGGCTTCCATTTCTCACTTGAAAATCATCGCATATCTCACTTCATAATATGTAGATCATACACTTTACTTATAATTTAGTAGTTTCATTCCTTATAGTTTTAGTAGTAGTTAGTTGGCAAGAAGGTAAGGAAGGAATCGACAACTTCTTCCTTAACTTCTTCATCAACTTAGTTAGGTGCAACCGCCCTTTGTGCATGGATCCCCCTGGGTGGTCTACTGAGTCGCGGCTCAGGCTCACCTCACCCCATAGGCTCATGCGGGGCTCAATCGTAGCCCGCTCTCTGTGCATGGATCGCTCTGGGTGCGACCTTCTATTGTGGTCGTTTCGAAGTGCAGTTTTAACTCGCCACGTAGGTTGGTTCAAATGAGTTCTGAGAACAGGGAAATAAACTTAAACCCCAAGTAATGAAGAATGCTTTGTTTTATCAATGACGGACGGGCGGGTCTCGATAAAAAACCCCGTGGGAAAAAGTGTGTCCAGCCCGGTTATTACAATTCATTCTCTTTCATGACATTATCGTTTCTCTTGGGGTTGTCTCTCAGTAGTTCCCCTTGCGACTGCTCGTGTGGCCATCGCCCTCTCTTCATAGTTCATGAATCTCTGAGATCTGCGCAGGAAAGTTTCTAAATCGGGCGGTTCGTTCACGCCCACTTCAATTTCAAACAAAGTACTGGTACGCAGTCCGTCTTGGAGGAACCAGAGTCTCATGTCGTCTTCCAGTCCTCTTATGGTACCTGCCTCTTTGTTAAACCATTCTACGTAATCGCGGAGTGTTTCCCCAGACTCCTGTCTGATCGCTTTCCGGATTGCGTGCGATTTGGGTTTCACCCTTGAAGCTGTAAAACGGGTTGAAAAAACCCTAGCGAGCTGTTCCCGGGTGGAGATGGTGTTCGGCCTTAGTTCTGTGAACCATTCCAAGGTCGGCCCCTCCAGAGTTAGGGGAAATATCTTGCACCTGACCGACCCGTATGCTCCCCGGTATTGCATCGTCAAATCAAAGTATCTCGGGTGGGCATCGGGGTCTTTCATGCCGTTGTACATTCTTAAGTCTGACGGGGGTTTTTCCAAGGCACGAGGGATGGGATACTCGTCAATGTCTTGGGTAAAGGGTCCCATCCTCACACCACTCATTTCCCTGCGAGGTGGTCGGTCCTCGAAGCGTCGGCCTCGATGACCACGTCGCCCTATGGAGCCTTCTAGGGAGCCTCGGTAGTGGTTGCGTCGTTCTGGCGATCGATTCTCATACTGAGAAAGAGCGTCCCGATCATGTGATCTGCTTCTCGATCGGTCGACCGACCCGGACAAGTCGTACAAAGATTCTTGGTGAGAGGGCCAATAAGTCGGATCGGTCGAGGAGGGTGGTTCCCTATGTGGGGTCAGAGCCCCTCCTTGATTCCTTCGCCGAGGTGGCGACTGGTGGTCGAGACGTCTTCTAGGAGGTGATCTGTGTCGTCTAGATGGATTCCTTCTTTCGACCGAAGATTGGCTGTCTTGCCGGTATTGTTCGGGAGCGATGTACGCCCGCCCCGAAGTCGCTTGAGTTAATATTTCTAGAATCTGCTGGACGGCGTTGGCTGGGAGTACGATGTTTGCCTGAGTGGCCGGTCCAGAGGGTGCGCTTTGAACCGTGTTCTCTGCTGTAATTGGAACACCCTCCGGAGTCGATTGTGGTTGGTTAGGACTACCAACGATGCTCTGCAAGAGTGGGTTCCTGTGGCGGGGTGGTCTACCTCGCGGAGCCATAGAACGGAGGTGGGATAACGCCTGGAGTGGTCCTCCCACTGTGGTCGCCAATGAACCGAGGTGCTCGACCTTGGAGCGGGTACGAGAAGTCGAGTCCTTAGTCCTAATGTATGGATTTACTGGGTGAACGATATCTGGTCGTGCTCAGAGTCCTGCCCGGGTGGTAATACCTGCCCCGGATCGGTTTGGGCTGAAGGTCCAGTCCAGAACACCAGGTTCCCCCGTTGGCTCACCTCGAAAATGGTAAAGAACAGTTTAAGAGAACAAGCCCACTCCATCACTCCCATCAGCAGCTCGAACACCTTTAAGAACGCCCACCCATTAGGGTGCAGTTGAGAAGGGGCGACGCACAGGTAGTGCAGAACCTCCCGTTGAAACGGAGTAAAGGGCGGGCGGATTTTCATGTCGCGGAGAACATTTGAGTACATCATAAACTTAAGCGTCTGAGGAACTGTTGCAACATGGTTGCCCGCGCGGACACCCTCTACTCTCCACCGCTGGCCCTCATGACCCACAATTTTCGCATAGTAAACAGTCAGCTCGTCCTGAGGGCGGATCAATGAAGGTATTTTGTATCGCACATCCTCCGCTACCCAAGAAACATCGTTATCAATAGCTCTTCCGCAGTTTGACTCTTCAACTTCTTCGACAACATTATTCTCAACTCGCCCGGTCATGACGACGTCATCATCTGTTCGCTCAGTCACGACCTCATCAGTTGAAAGCTCTACCTCATTCTCAGGTCCTAGTATGGATTCTTGTTCAACGGAAGGGGCGGGGTACGAGTTCACCGACGAGGAAGGCCTAGAGGGTGTGCTAAAGGAAGGAGAGATCTTCGAAGAAG
The DNA here is from genome assembly GCA_039519185.1 of Astragalus membranaceus. Taxonomy (NCBI): domain Eukaryota; kingdom Viridiplantae; phylum Streptophyta; class Magnoliopsida; order Fabales; family Fabaceae; genus Astragalus; species Astragalus membranaceus. Next base: position 115,560,630 of record CM076850.1, read on the forward strand.
AGCCCAGGCTTGGCGTATTGGTGGAAGAGGACTTGGTCGCCGCGCGATCTTCGGACGAAGGCTCACTCATGACTTCGCTCGTCTCTGGGCGAGCAAAAGTTTCGGCCAACCGTACTGGGGGTTCACCAGGGACCCGAGCGGTCTGTTTAGTTCGCGCCAGGGTAAAACCAACGCCCTGCAAGGAGGGGGAAAGAATTCAAGACCACCAAGCAATGATTTTCCAGAAGGGGGCGACAAGGTCGACCTCGGGCCTAACACCCCCCTCACCAAAAAGGAAAATGGAAGCAGAGCGGGAATTAAGAAAATGTAGTAAAATGATTACCTGGAGAAGGAGATGAAGATGTCGCCCCAGCAATAACGAGAACAAGGCGATCAGAAGAAGAATCTCGCCAGAGAGGAAAGTCGTTCACTGGAGAACACCTCGCCAGAATCCCGCCGGAGTAACTGGCCGCTCACAGGTGAATGTAAGTCACTCTAAGAGAAATCAATACGAAAACAAAGTGCCAAATGAAGGAAATGGGAACCCCTTATATAGGAAGATCAGATATGGACTTGAAGCGGCATGACCTTTCGCTCCAAGCATTACATGCGCCCCTCGAAAATCAAACCGGTATCATTACCTACCCTCATCGAAAAACTCAAACGTCACGTATGTCATCTCAGAAGAAGAAACGTCACATCCATCAGATTCTCATTGACACGTCACCCAAAAGAGCGCGTACGTTCCACGCGAGCGGGTGCGGGCTGGTTGCTCCAAACACGGCGGCGCCACCGGGGACAATTTCTCTCAAGCCTGAACCCGTCCCATGGACGACTTCGCCTTGGGGGGGCAACTGTTCTGGACTGGGCCGAGGGCCCAATCCGCCTAGAGACCGACCGAGAATGGCCCAAAGCGCAATATAGATGATCAATGGCCAAACTCGTATGATCAACAGTCGAGATCGGCCCATTGCAGGTACAACCCGGGCTGAGCTCTGGGAACGGCCAACAAATCAGAAGAACGTCCAGACACCTCAACCAGCCCATCTGCCCGATCTTGAGATACAGTTCATAAATAAGTAAGTATTTAATTAAAATACTTTATTAGATAAATGCTTAATTAAATAATTAAATAAAATGTTTTATGAGAGCAAGTGGAAACTAATTAATTGATAAATAAAATAAAATAAGAGTAAGGATGGGAGAAAGTAGAAATTGTAGAACCCGAGCTTGTAATAATAAAAAAGAACGAAAGCATAATCGTATGAATTGCTGGTTTTTCAACTAGCATGTTTTTCAATTAATCACGGAATTGCCATTAATGAAATTGGCCAGTTTTCTGTGTTTTTAATTTTCATCACAAGAAACAATGAAAACCAAAAACTCAAAACCAAAATAGCTTTGGCCTGTTTTCTATTTTTAGTTTTAAAAACAGTAAAATAAAAATAGTTTTTGAAAATAATTTTACAAAACAAACCACTCAAACAGATTTTTTTTGTTTTCAAATTTCTGAAAACTAAAAACTGTTTTGAAAACAGATATCAAACAGGCCCTATCCCCTATTTCAAAACTCGGACATTTAGTTCCTTTATTATGAAAAACTCAAACATTTAGTCTAAATGGGGATTTTTCATTTTTTAATTTAGCTGATGTGAAGGCGTGTCAAAACAGATAAAAAGGTGATGGAGACCTCATTAAATGACGCAACACATGTCATAGGCACCACACATGGCTGCCACGTCGAGTAATGAGACACATAAGCATGCCACATCATTATTTAATTAATAAAATATTAGAGTTAAAGTAGAATTAAAAAATGTTGGAACCATAATCTAACACACAATCAAGCAATTGAAGCTTGAATCACTCACAACTCACTCAATCTCACATAGAGAATTCGGGGAAGAAGAGCACAGAAGGGAGATGGAGGGAAAAGCTGATTAACTGAATTGAATTAATTGTAAAACTGAATTACAAAGCTATTTAACACACCTAACTAACTTTGTTTATCAAATGACACATATGTCCCCACTTAAGTATACAAGGACAAAATTACCTTTCTCAATACTCTCCTTTAATTCTGTACCTATCACTAAGACTCAATTACAATTACTGAAAATCAAATGAAATTACAGTCAGAGTGCTACACAACACTTATTCACAACACCTTAGTGCTACAGCACTACTTTAACACTGACACAGATTTTCACAGCACCATCACAGCACTTCAATTACTCCCAATTGTCTCCTTAACTCCTTGAACTGATCACTCTTTAGTGGTTTGGTAAAAATGTCTGCTATTTGCATAGGAGTTGGACAGTATTCAATACTCAACTTGCCATTAGTCACTTGTTCTCTAAAAAAATGGAATCGTGTCTCAATGTGTTTGCTCCTCCCATGAGCAACTGGATGTTTGGCCAAATTAATGGCAGACTTGTTGTCCACCAGCAGTGTAATAGCACTCTTCTCCTTGATTTTCAACTCAGCAAAAATATTGTCAAGCCACTGTGCTTGACATGCTGCCCTAGCAGCTGCAATGTACTCTGCCTCGCATGAGGACAGAGCAACCACTTGTTCCTTCTTTGAGGTCCATGATATTGGAGCATCACCATAGAAAAACACATAGCCTATTGTACTTTTCCTGTCACTTTTATCCCCACACCAGTCAGAATCACTACATCCAAGAACATCACACTTCTCTTCAACACAGTTGTTAGGAAACAGAATCCCATAATCAAGCGTGCCCTTCACATACCTCATTATCCTCTTAGCAGCAAGAAAATGAGATAGTTTAGGGTTCTCCATATACCTACTGATCAGTTCAACACCATACAGTAAGTCAGGTCTAGTACAACGGAGATACCTCAATGATCCCACCATTTGTCTATACAGTGTTGCATCTACTCCTTCTTCATTTGTATCTTTCATCAGATTCACACCAGTAGCAGTTGGTGTGTCTGCAGGATTACAGTCACTCATTCTGAACCTGCTCAATATATCTCTTGCATATTTCCCTTGATGCATGATCACTCCTTCATCAGTTTTCTGGAATTCAATTCCCAAAAAATAGGAATTAGAACCCAAGTCAGTCATTTCAAATTCTCTCATCATCTCTCCTTTAAACTGAGCAATTTCTTTCTCATTATTTCCTGTCACAAGCAGATCATCCACATATAAACAGACCACGGTTAAGTCAACAGTGTTGCTGGCCTTAATGTAAACACCATGCTCAGTTGTGCATTTGACAAACCCAAGCTTCATGAGAAAGCCATCAATTCGTTTGTTCCAAACTCTAGGAGCTTGTTTCAAGCCATAAAAGGCTTTATTCAACCTGTACACCTTCTCTTCACTTTCCTTCACCTCAAATCCTGGTGGTTGTCTCACATAAACTTCCTCCTCTAGAGGACCATTCAAGAAGGCTGATTTAACATCCATATGATGCATTGACCACCCTTTCAAACTTGCTACAGCTGTAATAATTCTTACTGTTTCCATTCTTGCAACATGTGCAAACACCTCATTAAAATCAATGCCAGCTCTTTGTAAGAAGCCCTTAGCAACCAACTCGACCTTGTACTTAGAGATCTCGCCATTTGGGTTCATTTTCACCTTATAAACCCACTTTACTGCTATAGAATTTTTCTTATCAAGCAGATACACAAGCTGCCATGTATTATTCTTTTCAATAGCTCTCAACTCTTCTTTCACAGCACCAATCCACTTTGCATCATTCATAACTTCTTCTAAGCTTAGTGGTTCAGATTCAGCAAATAGAGCTAAGTGAATTAGCTCACCTTCCTCCCCTATTGCTGAATCAGGTATCAATTCACAGTCTTGCAGCCTATTGGGCACTTGTCTAGCCCTTTGTGATCTCCTCAGTCCTTCTTGATCACTGTCACCAGTATCTGTAGCAGGACTTGGCTCATCAATAGGTGCCTCAATCACCACTCTTGTAGGCTCCTCTAGTATCTCTTTCTCCCAAATCCAATCTTTGGATTCATCCACAACCACATCTCTACTTACTAATACCTCTCTAGTTACAGGATTAAACAATCTGCAACCTCCAGTTGTATGATATCCCAACAGTATCATTATTTCACCTTTGCTATCTAATTTCTTTCTCAATTGATCAGGCACATGTTTATAACAAATTGAGCCAAAATTTTTAAAGTGACTAACCACTGGTTTACTGCCAGACCATGCTTCTTTTGGTGTCATTTTGTTGAGTCTCTTGGTTGGGCATCTGTTCAGTACATACACTACAGTAGAGACAACTTCTGCCCGGAGAAACTTAGGTAAGTTCTTACCTCTAAGCATGCATCTAACCTTGTTCATCACTGTTCTATTCCTCCTTTCTGCAGCTCCATTATGTTGAGGAGTGTAAGGTGGAGTCATATCATGCACAATCCCTTCTGATTCACAGAAATCATTGCTGGTGTATTCTCCACCACCATCAGTCACTATAGTCTTGATCATAAGACCAGTTTGTCTCTCAACCATCTTCTTAAACTTCTTGAATACTCCCAACACTTCACTCTTCTTTGTCAGGATGTACACCCACATCTTTATAGTGAAATCATCTAGGAATGATACAAAATATCTACTTTCACCAATAGATTCACATTGCATTGGGCCACACACATCAGAATATATCACTTCAAGTTTTTCTTTTGCCTTAGTTTCAACAAATTTCTTAAAAGGCTCTCTGTGTTGCTTAGACTCAACACAATTTTCACAAAGTTCTTTTGGTATGTTGATCAATGGTAATCCCCTAACCATATTTTGAGTATTCAAGTCATGTAAATATCTAAAATTCAAGTGGCCATACCTGTGATGCCACACCCAATCATCTACATTCACTGTTGCAGCTAAGCATTTATGCTCAAGTGCTTCAAGGTTGGCCTTAAATGTCCCGTTCCTAGATAGTGGAACATCAAAAATCACACTGCTCTTGCTGCCCGTGTCAAACATTTTGAGCCTCTTCTCTTCCATTGTCACTTTGTGGCCCTTCTCTACCAATTGTCCTAGACTTAGCAAGTTGCTCTTTAGTCCAGGGACATATAAGACATAAGATATGCATGACTGTGAGCCATTCTTCATCTTAATCGTCACATTTCCTACTCCTTCAGCCACCATAGTTCTACCATCAGCAAACTTGATTTTATTTTTCTTAGTTGAATCAAAGTTGACTAGCCACTCTCTATGACCAGTCATATGTGTGGAACATCCAGTATCAAGATACCACTCCTCAATGGTGCACTTCTCATCCATTGTGGTTACCATGAGCATCACTAGCTCATTCTCCTCATCATCACCTTTGGCAAGATTTGCCTCATCACCTTGGGAATCCTTCTTTGCATAGCACTCATCTGCAAAATGTCCCCACTTATCACAGTTATAGCATTGGATATTCATTTTATCAAACGTCTTTCTACCACCTCTGCCTCTAGAATTGTTACTACCTCTGTAGTAGCCTATGCCTCTGCCTCTCTGTGATTGATCAGCCTTATTCTCAACACTAGTTTGCCCTCTTCCACCATTAGGAACATAGGCACCTCTTCCTCTATTGTTCCTACCACGACCTCTACCTCTAAAACCACCTCTTCCTCTACTACTATCACCATGGTTCTTAAACCAGATTGAGCAAATAAAGCTTGTTCAGCAACTTTCTTCTTATTCCTTTCTAACAGTCTAAGTTCTCTAGCTTCTAGTGAACCTTGCGATTCTTCTAAGCTCATTTCACTTACATCTTTGGATTCCTCAATTGCACACACTATATAATCATATTTTTCAAGTAGAGATCGTGTAATTTTCTCACAGATTTTTCCATTAGATAGAATCTCACCTTGTGTAGCCATCTGATTGGTGACTACTTTCACTATTGCAAAGAAGTCAACAATCTTCTCGTTCTCTTCCATCATCATCATCGTATCAAATTGCCTCTGCAACACTTGAAGCTTCACTTTCTTAATTCGATCTCCACCGGCATAGCATGTCTCGTGTTTCTCCCAGGCTTGCTTCGCTGAAGTCGCCTTCGAAATCCGGTTGAAATTCGCTTCATCTACACTCTGATGCAAGTAGAATACCAGCTTCGAATCCTTGTTCTTACTATCCTTGTACGCATTTCTCACCGCTTCAGTAGCATGTCCTGTTGGTTCCGCTGCTACGCCGTTCCTCACAACCTCCATCACATCCTGAAATTCAAACAACGCCTTCATATGGATGTGCCACCGCTCCCAATTTTTGCCGCCGAGAACCAGCAATTGCGCAGGGAGGTTTCCTCCATTTGTGCTCAACTTCATTTGCACTCAATTCGTGTTCAATTCACTGAATCGATGAAGAACAATCATTCACACTCGTGTTTCCCAAATTACGATTCGAAACCTCACCGATTCCACCCGTTTTTCCCAATCCCAGGCTCGATTAAGCTCTAGATGCCAAAATGTTGGAACCAGAACTCTAATCTAGCACAATCAAGCAATTAAAGCTTGAATCACTCACAACTCACTCAATCTCACAGAGAGAATTCGGGGAAGAAGAGCACAGAAGGAAGATGGAGGGAAAAGCTGATTAACTGAATTGAATTAATTGTAAAACTGAATTACAAAGCTATTTAACACACCTAACTAACTTTGTGCATCAAATGACACATATGTCCCCACTTAAGTATATAAGGACAGAATTACCCTTCTCAATAAAAAATTAAAATTAAAAATGAAAAACATGTCAGATGATTAGAAATAAAATGGTGAAGTACCCTCGTCTTCTTCTCCCGTCTCCTACTCGCCCTCTTCATCAAACTTCATTTCTGGGTTTAATGCTGGGAGAAATCACCATCACCATGCCCACTAATTGGATCTCCAACAAAAAAAATCTCTTTGTTTCCTTTTCTATGTACACCAAACATTCCACTATTCCAAATTTCGTTGTTTTGGCAGTGGTTGGATATTTGTAAAGGTGAGAGCTTTTCTGTTGCTACAGTATAGGCAACGATGAGTTGAAGGTGGGAGCTCACACTGGCTCATTTCACTACGGCTCGATTGTAATTCCTTCTCCGGTTCACTTCATTCTCTTAATCAAACCACTTTTAGAGTCTTCAATGTCTCCAGTAATAACGTCACCGGTCCGGTTCCTGTTACTCCAACTCTTCCGGTTCAAACCGACGTTGTTTTCAGTAAACCCTGGTCTTTGTGGTGAGATTATCCACAAGCAATGCGATCCTCATTCTCGATTCTTTGCTTCATCAAACGACACAGTTTCTTCCATCGTGCCTCCTAGTTAGAGGGAGGAATCATAGGGCGTCATTGTAGTTTCTTCTCCTTTGAGAAAGAGTCATAAGAGAACTAGTTTAGTTCTTGGAAACCTCGTCGGCGGCATTGTAAGTGAGAAATGAGGAGGAAGTGGATTCGAAGGTGAAGAAAGCGGAGGAGGCACATAAGAAAACTCCCATTGGACTAAATGTCTGAGTTTTTAATAATAAGAGACTAAATGTCTGAGATTTAAAATAGAGAGACCAAATGTTTGGATTTGGGAAAATAGGGAGACAAAAACTATAATTTAGCCTAACTTTTTTTCTATTCAAGAGCGTTTGGATGAGATGGTTCGCATCTCAAGTAGGTAGCTTAGTTGGCGAACTAAAAAATACCGAAAGAGTGCACGCAGGAGGTCTTGGAAATGCAACAACGTTAAAACTCTTGATATTCGTATCTATAGTTGCGCACAAAAGATATCCGAAATACACAAAAAAAATGTTGACATTTTTCATAAAAAATTGATAAATTAATTAAAAAATAAAATTTACATTAGCAGTAAAGTTGACAGAAGAAATGAAAGTTAAAAGATAGACGAGACTTAAATAATTGAAGAAGTTTAAATAATGCCCCAAAAGTGTAGGAAAAGAAAACCAATTTTTTAGGTTTCAAAAACGAAGAGTAGAAAATAGAGGAAGAAGATTATAAAAGAAAATAAGATGTAGAGGGGAGGGGGGAGGGGGGGGGGGTTGAAGAGAGAAAAAAATAGCATAAACTTTTGTTGAATAAATAATTTACAACAAAAAAATTAAAATACCTAATGTAACAAAACTAAATAAATCAAATTAATACTAATTTATTTATTTTTTTGAATTTTTATATTTATTTTAAAAAGTTTGTCTTATGGGGCAACACTTTTTTTGGGTGAAATAAGATTATTATATGCATTTGTAAGTAAAATAAGTCTAAGTAGGGTCAATTTCCCCAATTGTATAAACGTAAATCCGTCCATAAACCCACTTGTCATCGAGTTGGATCGATTCAAGATGGATAAAAAAAACACGAATTTTTAATCCAACCCAAATAGATTAAATTTAATTGGGTCGGGTAACGAGTTTGGTCAAAACCGACCCAATCCAACCAACTTGTTAACATCTTGATGAATAATATAGGGGTTACCTGTGTATAGGGATTTAGTTTTTATACAGATAAATATAAATATAAAGATAAATAGTTTGTACCTTAAAAAAATAAACACTTAATGGTCACAAATTACCTTATACTCCCTCCGTCCCATATTATATGTCGTTTTGGGTCATTTCACACATATTAAGAAAAATAGTTAATTTTTAATGGGAAAGGGAAATTGTGAGTTAGTTTACCAAATTAACCTTATTAATGATGACATTTGGAAGATAAATTAGTAGAGTTATGAAAAAGATATTATTAAATAATGAAGGGTATGGTAGGAAAGAAATATTAATATTTCATTGGGATTCTAAGTGCCTGTTTGGTTACGCGTTGAAGCCCCCTAAACGTGCGTTTCATCCTCCCTGCCGTGGTTTCCTTCATCTATTCTATGTTATAAGTATTATAACAAATATTATTGCTTGATATTTCAAATCTATCTTAGTAGAAATAGAATAAAATTAAGATAGAAAATAGTAAAGAATCCGTTTTTGACAGGAAATGGATATATCCATATATTTCGGACTTATATTTTTTAAAATAATAAAATATGTCAAAACCTATACCAAAAATTGGTTCACGTAAAAATGGACGTATTGGTTCGCGTAAGCATCCTCGTAAAATACCAAAGGGTGTTATTTATGTTCAAGCTAGTTTCAACAATACCATTGTGACTGTTACAGATGTACGGGGTCGGGTGATTTGTTGGTCCTCTGCCGGTTCGTGTGGCTTCAAGGGTACCTACAACATGTTTGGTTCTTCATCTCCACCGTACGGCAGCCATGAAACTCGCGGTAGAGTTGAAGCAACAATTTCTAGCTTCCACGTCCAGTCAGAATCGGTTCTCTTTTGCTAACCCGCGATTTATCTATTTTACCCTTTGGTTGTATTTAGCCGTAGCCCGTAAGAAGAGTGGATCTTAGTTTAGAGATGGAAAAAAAACAAGAAACGAAACAGAAGAGAGGAGGAAGATGATTGCGGCTATAGGAAGGCACCACCGTAAGAATATGGTTTCTAATTTTTAGGGTTTGGATTTATGGGCCGGAAGTGTTAATGGCCTTATGGTTTTTTTTTTTACAAAAATGGGCTGATAGTTATATTTTAACTTCATTTCTTTATTTTTTTGAGATCATTTTTTCTCTTTTTGCAATATTATGTTTCCATTTTCAACATCAAGAAAATTTAATAGAACAAAAAAATAAGATAAATTTTAATTATATTTTTAATTATATTCTTTAAATGTATTTTAAAATTTAGATATTTATATGCTAATTTAGTATTTTTGTTGTTTATTTTATCAAATATTAAGCTTCTAATATAATTTTAAGTTGATACCCAATTTAGTAAATTCACACTCAAAAGCACTTTTGCTTTAATCTATCCAAACAACAATAATTGGTGAAAATCACTTTTCGTTAAATGTATCCAAACAAAAATCACGTTACATTCAACTCACTTTTAACTAAACTCAATTCTAGCAAACTCAATTCTCATCACCGCAGAACCAAACACACACTAAAAAAGTCATGTATTATGAGACAAATTTTTTTGGCTAGAAAGTCGTATAATATGGGATGGAAGGAGTATAATACTAGTATTTTTATTTGTTTGACAAATTATTTGAGAAATTAAATATTCTTAACTTTTTTTAGGCATGTAATTATTCTTAACTAAAAAACTGATAAATCTGTGACAGAAAGAGGCCAACTTCAGTGCCAAAGGCTTTTTTTATACCCCCATCAACTCTCTTCTACCCCCACACATTATTGTAATCCCAAAAATACCCCTGACATAATTAACAAAAATTGGCTTTTTGAAGATTCTCTGGTGGGGGACCACTTTATCTGGTAATCGAATTTAGCTAAATGCAAGGTAAATCTGATTAGCTTTAAATACGTAATAAATACACACGCATAAGTCAAATCAGATGTATCAAACTGACAGATAAATCCGATTTGACCATTTATTTCAGTAGAGAAAGCGAAATTTTGTCCTGACGGATATAGCTAAATCCGATGCGCAATCGGATTTACGTGCCCCAAACGTAAATCCGATTATGTCTTTTAAAGAATCAGATTTACCTGGATGTGGGTATATCCGATTTTGAAAAATACAAAGCGGATTTACGTTTGGGGTACTGTTGTGGAAATTAATGTGCAAGCATACACAGTCCAACAAGTAGTAAAATGATAAGTGAAGTTCGTTCCCACGAGGATTGGCGTTTAATGTATGCTTAATTTGGTTAACAAATTAGTGATAAAAAAAATAAAACAACCCAAAGTTTTTGTAACCATCATTGTAATCAACAGTAAATAAGTAAATGGTTGTGGGAATTTCGAAATAGGAACAAGTTGGAATGCCTTTCACTATGCAACTTCTAAGTAATGTTTTAATGTTAACTTTGATGCTGTAGCATCTGGGTGCAGTAGCATAAGCACGTGCCTTTCAGTCACTTTTCAAATGGGTTTCATTAAAAGCACTTATGTCTAAGTTCTAATTAAGTTCACCCTTTACTAATTAAACACCCAAAGTTCACCCTATGGATTTTGTTCTCCTATGTTTAGGTTTTAACAAGAATTATTAAAGTGTCCTTTAATAATTACTATCCATATTAATCCTTGAAGTAAGTTTATAAACTCTTTCAACATTCATAAACAAGTATTTATTTTAGTTGGCCATTCCTAAAACAAATTTGGAAATATTAACACGCAAGGATTAAAGATACTAAAACATCAAATTCACATTAAATCATCAAACATCCATTACATAGTTAATAGCATTCCAACTATAAGGGTTTAGCTCATAATGAGCAACAAATCCATGAAGTAAAGCTTAGATGATAAATCTAGTGCCTTAAATCTGAAATTACAAAAGAGTAGAGTAGCAAAAAGAGATATACTATTCAGCATCCAGAGTGTGACAGCATTGGTCAGCTTCAGAATGCAACAGCACCTGGTCAGCTCCTGAGTGTGACAGCACTGAGAAGAAAACAGACTCCTTGTTGCTGGTTCGCAGAATCACAGCATCAGTGGTGCTGCAGCACTGCTCGCAGCACTGAGGTGCAGAATTTCTGTCTTTTGTGAATAACAATGGAGGAGCACGAAATTTGGAGAGATTATGTCTAATCTTGCCTCCTCAGCTGCGCACACCTTTCAAGGATAGGGATAGGGTGCCTTTTATATTCCTAGGATTGTGGGATCCAAGAAAAACCCTAAAAGTCCAATTCCTTTTTCTTCTTTTGGGCCCAAAGGACATGGGTCATTAATAGAAGGACAGCACACCCCCTGAAATTGGTGGTCCAGCATCAGCATGCCCTGGCACACCCTATTTTCGCAGAAATGGCTTCAGCATTTTCTCTTTCATCTAATGCAGGGCCCACACCAATGCTATAGCACCTAAATGCTGCAGCACACTAGAACACATGTTAAAACACAAAAATAGGGCACCAAAATGCCCATTGGAGAATAAACCAGAATTTCTTTCTAACTAACTACAAACCATTAATTCTAATAATTAATTAAAACAAATTGCTTTTGGACAATTAATTATTTAAGCTACTAAGGTACAAATAACTCTTATAAATAAGAGTTATCAGGTACGTAAATCTGATTTGTTTTTTTTTTAAAATTAATTTCTGTATAACTGTTGTTCTATTTTGAAACAGATATTGACCCGTATAGAGTCACAGGTTGTTCCTTTCGTGGCAGGTAGACACTACATAGGCGTTCTGGACGTAGAGGGTATATTTTTCATACTAATTTTTTAATCAAAGTTTGGTAGATATTTAATTAATTAAGTACGTAACATTTTTTTATTTTTTCTATTTTGTAGATATTTTCTACACGCGAGGATGTAGAAGAGTGGGCTAAAGCGGTTGGGAGACGTATTGGAGTTGTGGTTATCATTGTAAGATCTGACAAAGCTGGAGTTAAAAGGGGTTCTAGAGATAAGATTATTTTTTGTTGCGAGAAGCAAGGGAAGTGGTCTAATGATTCTAGAGTTTTCGGGTCTAAGAAAAGAAGCTGTCCGTTTACATTGAGAGCTACTTGTACAATACGTCATGGGGGTTGGCGTGTGAATGTTAGGTGTGTTCTTCACACACATGAGTTGCTTACTACTCCGGTCGGGTCGACAGCTTTTGGTCGTTTAACTAAGCCGCATAAAGCTATTGTTAATGAGCACACTAATCTGAATGTTGCCCCAAAAGATTGTCTTACTGCTTTGTAGAACCATTATCCAGACAACGTCACTTCTCTTCCTCAAATATATAGGCACCGTTATGCCTACAGGTCTTCTAAGAGGGGTCCTAGAACAGACATTTAGGAGCTTTTGAGATTGATTGATTGATTGAGTCGCAAAACATTTATGTTGGAGCAGAAAAGTTGAGGGTTCCGATGTGGTCAGTGATATCATGTGGGCGCATCCCACTTCTATTAAGTTATTCCTGTTGTTTCCAAAGGTTCTTATTCTTGACACCACCTACAAGACCAACAAATACAATCTACCTCTATTGGAGATTGTAGGAGTCACTTCAACGGAGTTAACTTTCTCAGTTGCTTTTGCCTATATTTCACACGAGCTTGGAATTCATTTTACTTGGGCATTTCAGCAACTAAAAGAATTATTTGACTTGCACGAGCTTCAGCCTCAGGTATTCTTGTCTGACAGAGATCTTGGTCTTATGTCCGGTATTCTTGATGTCTTTCCTTCGACTACAAATTTGTTATGTTCTTGGCACGTGACTAAAAATGTGAAAGCGAAGATTAAAGAGTTGGTGCACGTGGATAGGCAAAAGGACGTCCTTTCTCTTTGGCATAACATTATTGATTCACTTGACGAGTCAGAGTACTCAGCTCACTTGAATATTTTTGAGGACTCCTACGTTGATTTTCCCGTTCTTATTAAGTATGTGCATGACACGTGGTTGACAAAGCATAAAGAAAGGTTTATCTTGGCATAGACAAACCAGATCCCACACTTCGGGAATCAGACCACCAATAGGTACTTTGACATGTGTTTAGTATTTTTATCGTAGTTTAAAATTTTTTGACACGTGTTTAGTTTTTTTATCGTAGTTTAATTTTTTTTTGACACGTGTTTAGTATTTTTATCGTAGTTTAACTTTTTTTAACACGTGTTTAGTATTTTTATGCGTGTTTATTGTTATTATTTAAGAGTCGAGTCAGCTCATTGGACTTTGAAGATACATTTGAGGACTTCTGGAGGTGACTTGTCTAAGTCTTTTAAATCTATGCATGAGATGCTTACTCTTCAATTTGATAAAGTCATCGGGTCTTTTCAAAGAAGCATAAACTGTATTGAAGTGGCTTCCAATACTCCTTTGTTTAAAAAGCTTCGCAGTGTTGTGTCTTTAAATGCTTTGGATCATATTGTTAAAGAGTTTTCAAAATCGACATCTGGGGTTGGATATGACAAAGCCCGCTGTGGGTGCATTATTAGAAATAAACATCTTCTTCCTTGTGCTTGTGAGCTAGGTGTGTACCATGTCTCCGGTACTCCTATTCCGTTGGATGTTGTAGACGACCATTGGAAAAACTTGAGTTTGGATTCTATAGATGATAAATTCTCCCAAGAAAAATCTGCTGACTGTGATATTTCTTACCAAATGGAGACGATTTGGGCGAGATATAATCGTATGACTCCTGAGGAGAGATTTGTCCTCAAGAAACAACTTAATGAGCTTGCATTCCCTACCACTTCTTCAATGGTTGCACCACCATTTAAAGTTAAAACAAAAGGTGCACCAAAGAAGAAAAAGCAGAAATTATATGATGTCAAGCGCGATCCTTCTGGGTGGGAGCATGTGGATGAGAAGATGAAACTGACTCAAGAATCCGGGACTTCTTGTAAAAATTCACCACATCGGTCTTCTTGTACAAAATCATCACAGCCGTCTTCAAAGCTATCTCAGAGTGTTTCTAAAAAATTAACACAGCAGGGTGAGACTAAATTCAATTTACCGTCGGTTCCTCATCACGTACACTCTTATGTAGAAAAAATTATTGATGTTGAAAGGGATGGTAATTGTGGGTTCTGAGCAGTAGCGGTTGGTCTCGATCTTGGTGAGGATAGTTGGCCTATAATTAGGCAAGATTTAATCAAAGAAACAAAGGAGAGGGAGCAACTATATACTTACATGTTTGGAAAGGACAAACTTGCAGTGCTTAGAAAAGCGTTATCCATTGAATACCCCGGTTTTCAGAAGGAGGATAAGTGGTTGAGTTTGCCTGAGATGTGGTACTTTATAGCTACTAAGTATAATGTGGCCCTAGTTCAATTGTCTTTGGATATGAATTTTACTTAACTTCCTTTGAGAGGTAGTTATTCTTCTTCTAAGTATAAAATCATATCTATTCTAAACGTCGGGGATATCCATTGGATGCATATTTCGATCTCGCCTGTCTGTTGCCTCCACTTGCTTTGATATGGTCTCATAATCGATTAGATGAATCTACTTCATGGTTGGATCCTTATACCGGCCGTTTTGCCCTTTGGCAGTCTACTGCTTTGAAGATGCCCTATCTCCCTCCCACTGATGCGCCCGCCATTGTAGACTTAGCCCATGATTCCGACGATTTAGATTGACATTTCTTGTATTTATTATTGTACCCACATTTTTGTAATTATTTATCCACATATATATATATATATATATATATATATATATATATATATATATATATATATATATATCCAACAAATTAAATGTGTAAAAAAAACAAATTAAATGTTTTAATTTTTTTTTACAAGTCGGATTTACACTGGTAAAGGGTAAATCCGCTTTTGAATTTAACAAAGCGGATGTACCCCCACAACAGGTAAATCCGACTTGATAAAGAGACAAAACGGATCTACCTGTTGTGCGTGTACATCCGCTTTCTTAAATTCAAAAGCGGATTTACCCTTCTATCAGTATATCCGATGCGATTTTTTTAAATTTAATCGGATCTAGGTAAATCCGCATTTGATTAATCTCAAATCGGATTTACCTATTTATAAGGTAAATTCGATTGAATCAAAATTATAGAAAGTATTTTGGGATTTTCATATTTGATGGACGTATATTGTGATGTGGTGGGAGTATAAAAAAAAACACCATTTATTTTTCCTGATAAGGACTCTTTGGCCCAAAGCCTAAAACAATGCAAATTTATATTTGGACGTAGTATCAGTCAAATTTTGCATATAATATTTTAATGCGTATGACTTATATAAATTGGCGATCTTCTGGCT
Source organism: Astragalus membranaceus (assembly GCA_039519185.1). Taxonomy (NCBI): domain Eukaryota; kingdom Viridiplantae; phylum Streptophyta; class Magnoliopsida; order Fabales; family Fabaceae; genus Astragalus; species Astragalus membranaceus. The sequence goes on from CM076850.1 coordinate 115,576,301, forward strand.
CGGGATATTATTTATAATTAATTATCACATATCAATTTATTTATGGCGAGGTGACTTCGATCCAATCAATAAGCAAACCTTTCCAAATCACGCAATATAACAATAAATAATTTGTGTCAAAAAAAAACAATAAATAATGGTAGTTGAAATAATTGAACGAACTGAAACCGTAGATGAGAGGCGGCTACAATCCGAGCCGTCGAATAAGTTCCAAACGTGTCGCTCGTGTGTGCGTGACTTGGTGTTTTTTTTCTTTCCTTCGCGCGTTTTCGTACCTTCTTCCTGGCATCTACTCCGAAAGATTCTTAAAATTCAACGTGCTTAAACAGCCGAGTGGCCCATACGAAACTCACACTGATTCAGTGACTCGTTCGTCCCTATAAACATTATTTAAATTAGATTCTCCGTCCTCTTCTTCTACACATTATTGCCTCATTTGACGGTTTTAGAGAGAGAAAGTCTTCTTATCTTAAGATAGAAAGTGCGGTGCCGCAGTTCGTGAGGAAAAATAATGGATGGCTCTAATCACAACGGTGCCGCCGAGTTTCTGGCGGTTCCGACGCACGGTGGACAGTTCATTCAGTACAACGTATTTGGTAACCTCTTCGAAGTTACGGCCAAGTACCGCCCTCCGATCATGCCTATTGGTCGCGGCGCCTACGGAATCGTTTGGTAATTAACGTTTCGTAATTTTAATTTTAATTTTTTTTTCATATTCCTGTGGATTCGTTTTTTGTGCAAGATTTTTATGAATCGTTTTTGTTGTTGATGAATTATGGATTTCAAAGCGAGTATTTAATTTCAAAGATTTTTTGAAAATTAAGAAATCTAAATTAAATGGTTTCTTTCTTGATGTGGTTTTTGAAGTTCACTGCTGAACACGGAGACGAATGAGTTGGTGGCGGTTAAGAAGATAGCGAACGCTTTCGACAATCACATGGACGCTAAGCGTACGCTCCGTGAGATTAAGCTTCTTAGGCATTTAGACCATGAAAATGTGAGTCATCTCCTTCTTACTACATAACTCAATATATATCGTTTCGTATTTCGTATGATATGTCATGGATAGTAGTAGTATTTATTTATTTGGTGCCAATTTTTCTAAGTCTTTTTCAATGACGCCATGTTCGTAGCTGAATAATAGTCGATTAAAGTTAAATTCAAAATTACTAAAAAAGCACATGATTTTAGCAAATGGGAAACTTTTCATACGAAACATTAGAGGAGACGTTTTTTTGGTGAGGACATTAGAGGAAACGTTTTTATCTTACTATTTGTGTCGAATAATAATGCACGGAGGAATACCAGTGTACCACGTACGTATTTTGAATAATAATACTAGCAAAAGTCGTCCCTTTTCGTGTTGAACAAAAAATGTCCAAAATGTATGGTGGCCACACGTTTGTTGAGATTTTAATGGCACCAAGCCATCTGTGTTGACAATGGTGGACCATGACTTCCTAATTTTGCAGAACACGCTTACATATTTTTTCCTAATAATAACATATTTACTAATTACTTGCCGACAAACGAATTTTGATTTATGCCTAATTTGGTAATATTCGTACGGATTTGAAGTTTACACCGTGTTTTTTTACTTAGTTGAATGTATATGTTGTTAATGAAATTCGTACCTTCAATTACTCGAGGTGAGCATCACCCGTAACATAATCTACCTTTTGCATGAGATTAGCCTTCTTTAATGTGTTGGGAGAGAGGGTCATTGAGGAAGGTTACTCATCAGGGGGAGAGAGTCTGGCTGTTGGGTCGGACGAAACTAATTTGGAGCATTCGATCATAGTACTTCACAGCCCCTCTAAGCATGAGGTCAGTTTGGGCAAATTGTTGAAGATGTTGCCCATAGAGACACAATGAGATTGTAAACGTACGTTGTTTTAATAGCGTAGACATAGCATGTCGAGGGTAAATTGGCAATAATGATTAAATAGAGCATAGGAATTACTGACTAAGTTAGATGTCAGTTTCTGTAAATACTAAGAAACCAAGTTGCTTGAATAAGTAAGTAGACTTTTTTTTTGACCAAGAGTAGACTTTTAATTGGTCTCAATATGATACAATATTTAGGTAGTCCGTTATGTGATTTGCACAAGTTGTAATGGCTAATATACCAAGCTGAGTATGCTTTCAATTATAAACTTCAATACACTTAATACTTTGGTACCTTTGTACCAAATATAAGTCTCGATTAATAGTTCGCACACACACAGATATATTTCTTAGTGGTTAAAACGTGTTTTTAAAACAGGTAATTGGTCTACGAGATGTTATCCCGCCACCCTTGCGTAGAGAATTTAATGATGTCTACATAACTACTGAACTCATGGATACCGATCTTCACCAAATCATTCGCTCCAATCAAACTCTGTCAGATGAACACTGCCAGGTGAGTTCTCTAATTTTTTTGCTGTTTTTAAATCATATATAATAATTATCTCCTTCACGTTTTTACACTGGATCTTTTTTGTTTTATTACGCTGATGATTGGATGCCCTTGTACTTGCAGTACTTCATGTATCAGATTCTTCGCGGACTAAAGTATATACATTCTGCAAACATAATCCATAGAGATTTAAAACCAAGCAACTTGCTATTGAATGCAAATTGCGACTTGAAGATTATTGATTTTGGTCTTGCGAGAACAACTTTCGAAAATGATTTCATGACAGAATATGTAGTCACAAGATGGTATAGGGCTCCTGAATTGTTGTTGAACTCCTCAGATTACACCTCTGCAATAGATGTGTGGTCTGTTGGTTGCATATTCATGGAGCTTATGAATAAAAAGCCTCTGTTTCCGGGCAAAGATCATGTGCATCAGATGCGTTTATTGACCGAGGTAAGATTGAAAAAAACAAACAGCTTCATTAGTCGTTCATATAATTTGAATAAGCATATAAATTCTTCTAGCTGTTTAATGTCATGAATGTAGTCAATAATATAATCATTAAAAGTAATTATGGTTATATGTTTACACTTATTGTCTTTCCACAGCTTCTTGGCACTCCAACTGAGGCTGACATTGGGTTAGTGAAAAATGAAGACGCGAGAAGATATGTCCGACAACTTCCTCAGTATCCTCGCCAACCTTTAAATAGGGTTTTCCCCCATGTTCATCCCTTGGCCATGGATCTTGTCGATAAAATGCTGACAATAGATCCCACTAGAAGAATTACAGGTAATTTTCTAATTCTCTCATTCATTTATGTTCTGTAGGTAGATAAAGGAACATAACTTTCATTTTTTTTTGAGATTAACATAACTTTCATTTTGAACATTCACAATAGCAGCATTAGAATCAAAAGAAAGCTGGAGTAGATTCAGTGAAGAGTAGCAATAATTAAGCTACATATTGTATAAAGTTGCTCAATGTTTAATTTCTGTTGGTTTAAATATTGGCAGTTGAACAAGCACTAGCCCATCCATACCTTGAAAAACTGCATGATGTAGCTGATGAACCTATCTGCATGGAGCCATTCTCATTTGAGTTTGAGCAACAACATTTGGACGAAGAGCAAATAAAAGAGATGATCTATAGAGAGGCATTGGCACTCAATCCCGACCATGCTTAAAGCAGAAAATCACAAAACATATTAAGTTATTTAATAAGGAAAAATGAATTCTTTTTCGAATTTTTCATCGATGCAGTGCAAATTTGCAAGTTGCCAAGGATTAAGTGGATGAGAATTGAATCTGTTGTCAACTAAATTCCCTAGGTTATCCTGTTCAATCTATGTGACTAGCTAGGTGCAACGTGTATTAATGAATGCACTGCCTTCTGTTGTAAAGTGTCATGTAATGCTATTAATCCCCCATAATTTTTCTAACCCTGTTTTATTGGGTTAATTTTTTCTTCTTTGGCTCTGTTTTTTGGATAACTCAACTTGTATTTTGCTCAAGTTATTTGCTTTGTTGTAACTTCTTGCTAATTACAACTGTTTTCTGCTATATCATCTGTATAGTATAAGTCTCCTTACAACAAGTGTGAAGCATTGCTGCATTGGTTATCGTCAAGGTTGTCCAACTACATAAACTCGTGAAGAATTCGTAGACTCGACTCGTAAACTTTTAAGAGTTTACCTAATATCAAATAAAGTTATAAGTGAGATATCTACATGATATAATATTGGTTAACACAACAATAATTCAACATTTCAACTCTATTATAAAGCAAAGTAGTGAATTGTAATATATTAAGTGTGTTAGCACATTAGTACTAGATAAAATCATAGTACATTAATGACTAATCATACATAAATTCATAAAAACACGAGTTATTAAAGGGGAAAAGGTTAAAAAAGCAAGAGCTTAATTTGACCTAACACTCATAGTTTTTAGTTAAACACTATTGTGTAGCTGAATAAACACTTTTTGGTCAAAAATCAAGACTAAGTCAATGTTAAATTATAGACTCATAAACACTATTGTGTAGCTTTATAAACACTTTTTGTCAGAGTGTACATGAACTCGTACGAGTCTCCCAAAAAGAGAGTTTACCTATTAGCTAACTCATTTTTGTGATCTGGAATCATAAAACCGTAAGAGTTAACTCAAATTTTAACAGCCTTGATCATTTCCCCTAAACGTCTTGATGGTTCTAAGTTTGATTATGTTCTGTACCGTGCTACCGATCGTGAGGATCGATATTATGCAGTTGGTAGATATTTTGTCCTTGATTCTATCGTTGTTCTTCAGGCTGAGAGGAAAGTCTTGTTCGACCCGGAACGTTCGACCTTGAGAGGCGATGTTGAGGCGTTCGATCTTGAGATGTTCGATCTTGGAGGGCGAGGTTGTACCTGCAATGATACTCCGACGCTTAAGTCAGTATTTGAGAGAATAAGTGTTTTGTTAGAAAAGTGCTTACCATTAATGAGCATTGAATGGGGTATTTATAGAGTTTTGGATGTGTTTGTGTTGGCGTTTTTGGGCCGTCCGATCTTGCGGGCTGATCTTGGCCATTGAAGATTGGACTCTCTTGATTTACAATTGGGCTTCTCATCAATTGGGCTTTTTGGAGAAGGGGTGCAAATAGAAGACATTGTAATTACCATAACAGTGGTCCCCCAAGTCTGGTCGCTATGAGGAGCGATCTTGACTTTGAGTGGAGGTTCTATCCGTTTATCGAGCTTATGTCGGGGCCGGGGTTTTTCGAACGATGCTACCTATCCGTCGAACTTTCGAGCGACGTGGACAGTTTCTCCGACCTCAGTGCTGCTTTGGAATCAGTGCTGCTTTGGAATCAGTGCCACTTTTACTGTTTCTGACAAGGCGTCTCTTCGTAGTGGCGGCGCATGATGGTGACGTTTATTCTTCAGCGTGCGGATTTTTAATGGGCTATGGTTTGGATGTGACGTTTCGACTTCCAGGCCCAGGCCCATTGGATTCGTTTTGCTATAAATAAAGGGTCTCACCAATTCATTTGTTGCTTGTTGTCCATTTGTTCTGATTTGCCGATCTTCGAGAGCTCCCGAGTTTCTTTAGAGTGAACGTGTTTGTAGTATCTTTAAGGTCGGTTTCTGCGGATCGACAACCGTTTATTTCCAGACATCATCAGCTTGCGACATAGTTTCGAGGTTAGTCTAATTTTGGTTTTTGTTTTCTTTACTTTTTATTTCTGCCTGGACCTTCCCCCGTCCCCTTTGATCTCAGAATGGGGGTCGTCAGGTCGGGTTCCGACTTGCTCGCGAACCCATTTTTCGATCTTTATTCCTGACATTTCGTCCCCCATTCCTGTAGATTCGATCTGGCGAGGACGAAACAAACTCGGAGAGACGTCACTCAGTACCGGAAAGAGTTTACGAGTGCGATGGCATCTGGTGGTGAAATCCCTGAGGTCCGTGCCGAGCCTTCCGAAGTCGCCGCCCCGGACGTGCAAGAGCACTCTGCTTCCGCCCCTGTGAGTGATAAGGCGGAAGATAACTTTGAGAGCGAAAGTTCTTCTCCTGCGACCGATGCTAATGAACCGAATGACGATACTCCCGAAGATGTGGAGGAGGATTGCTTGGTGGATGTGATGGCTGTTACTTCCGAGTCTGATGAGGAAATCCCAGTGGAGGAATCAGAGGGTTCCGAGGTCGATCTTGGGTCGAGTTCCGACTCTGCTGAAGAGTCCGATAGAGAGGGTGTTGAAGAACAAGTTGAATCTCGCCCTAAGAGCCAACCGGAGTCCAGCCGAGCTTCTGCCGTTTCTCTGGATGAGTACTCTAGTACTGGTTGTGGCGACCTTGACGTACCGGTGCGAGAGGTCTCCCAATATGATTGGGTTTCCAGAAATATTTTGGAGATCGAATCGTTGTACCAGCATGGGTTTAATTTGGAGAGGGTCGGGAGGAAAGCTTCGGGTCGCTCGAAGCGAATTTGGAGAGTTGAGGGAATGAAAAAGGGAGAGCATGTGGCTTTGTGGCCAGGAGAGCTCAAGTTTACTTTGTATCATATGCTGATAAACGAGATGAATATCAGGCCTCCTTTCTCTTGGTTCGAGCAGACGGTTTTGGCGACTTTGGATGTTGCGCCTTCTCAGTTGCATCCAAACGCGTGGGCATTTGTTCGAGCTTTCGAGCTAATGTGTCTTCATCTGGAGAGGCCGGTCTCGCCGTTGCTCTTTTTTCATTTGTTTGAGATCAATCGGAATAGTAGTGAGAATAAGTCCGGTCGCGAACACGTCAGTCTTCGTTCGAGGCGAGGTGCCAAGATTTTTAAGGCCTATGCGGACTCGTTGAAGGGGAATTGGAAGGAGTTATTTTATTGGGTCGAACCGGTGACCGACGAAGCGATTGAGAGAGTGGGAAAGTTTTCAGAGGATGGTCGGACTTTGGTGTCCACCAAGTTTCCCATTGGTTGGAGTCAGGCCCATTTTGAACGATCCACCAATTCCTTTTCTGTTAGTCAGAATCGTTTGAACGCTGCCGATCTTCTTACCAAGAGGATCCTGATGTTTATTTCTGAGAACATTCCGTTCTCAAAACATAAGTATCGGGGTATCCCTGTGGCTAAGATAGTTCAGGCCGGGAAGCGAAGACGAGTGCAAATTGTCTTAGGTAGCCTTGTTTTTCTTGCTTTTGATATTTGCATATTTTTGACCGTAGTTTGTATGACCGATTTATGTTTCTTTTCCAGATACCATGGCCCCAAAGAAGCTCGCCGTAATGAAGGCGCTGGCGATGAGGAGTGTCGAGATATCTGGAGATGCTGAGGGGGTTGGTGTTCCGCTTCCGACGTCTCCCCAGGCCGAGACTGTTGTTGGGACGGTTACTGCTGCTTCTCCGATAAATATTGTTACCCAGGAGGACCTTGCCTATGAGGCTATGGTCGATCTTGTTTCCAGTTCTCCTCCCCCGACTGCTCCCGATGTTGGCGCGGGTACCTCGGCGAAAAGGGTGCGCACCGAGGCAAGTGGCGAGCAGAGGCCAGAAAAAAGGAGTAAGACTTCGAGGAGACCGAAGCATAAGAGTAAGGCCGTACCCTTGGAGGAGGGTTTTTTGGAGCAGAATTACGCCCAATGGCGGGAGGATCCTGTCGGGGCGTCTGTTAAATTGTTGGCGAATTTGGCCGATGTTCATAGGATCGAAAAAGAGAAATACGAGCAGCGGGCTAAGGGTAAATGACATCATTTCTTTTTACATTCATAAAAACATCTCTTTCTTCATAAACTGATTTCCCTCATTTTTCGATTTTGCAGCTTCGTTGGAGCTCGAGAAGTCAAAAATAGTGAAGCTCGTGGAAGACGTGGCTTTAAAATCGAAAGAGCTTGCTCGAACAAAGCAAGAACTTCTGGTTCTGAAGGAAAGCCAAGGGGAGGTTGTACGTCGGGCGGAGTTTGCGGAGAATCGCGTCAAGGAGCTTGAAGAAAGGGAAAAAGTTTTGGAGGGGCAACTTGCCGAGGCCAACGAGAAGATCAAAGGTTTGGAGTTTCGTGTAGCTGGTTTGGAAGAGGATTTGAAGAAAGCATCTGAGGCACGGGTCGGTACGAGCGGTGATGCGGAGGCTCGAATTGCAGAGCTTGAGGCAGCCCTTCAGCAAAGCAGAAGAAATGCTAAAGAGGCTACAAAACTTGCAAATGAGGCTAGGAGGGAGGCTCGGGAAGCTGCTAACTCTGCAATTGAGCTGTACAAGGAGGGTTTTGAGTGCGCCCAGGAGCAAATTACTTTGGTCCACCCTTCTGTAATTTTGGATCGGTCGATTATTGACGCCGACCATGAGGTTGAAGGGGGTAAGATTTTTAAGATCGATGCTCAGACGCAGACGAAGAGTGTGATATTCCCGACCTCCACTGCCTGATGTTTTAACAGCGTTTCTTTTGCAGAAGTTCCTGGTGTATGCTTTTACTTGTGTATTTTTGTATAGATCCGGAACTTCTGTTCGGTCTAGCTGGAGATATTTGTAACCTCTTTTTGGAATATGCCTATAAGGCCTTTACGAGCTTTAATGAATGCTTTTCGAATTTCGCATGTCATGTATGTCGTTTTTGCGAGTTTTTAACGAGTGCTTTTTAAATTCTGCACGTCGCGTAAAAACGTCGGTAAACGAGGAACTCGATTTACCGGTTTGAACCTATAGGACAGTTTACTAGGACTCGGCCCAGATTTAACTCGCCCCACAGGGGTATCGGCAGCTGTGGCCGATGGTCGTTCGTAGGACGTTTCGATCCTTGAAGACCCGGTCTCTTTGAGATAGTTTGCCAAGACTCGGCTCGGATTTAACTGTTTTCTCAAAGAGTTTTTGACCTTGGGTGGTCGCTTTTGGGGAGATCATTTAAGATCGGTCCCAGTTGATTCCTGTTGGGGGGAATTAGGTCCCTTCATTCTGTTTGATGAAAATCAAGAATGTATGGCGACTTGAAAAAACTTTTGAGAAGTATTGAGAGCGTTTGAAAGAAATGTCAAGCTTTTTATTAATAGCTTGTTCCGAGTTTACATAAGATCGGTGTGAGTGACTTCTTTCTAAGGATAATAACTTTTCAGTTTTGTTGCGTTCCAAGTTCTCTCAATCTTTCTTCCTTGGAGGGTCTCCAATTTAAAGGCTCCCGTGCCGGTTTTAGATAAAATTCGGTAGGGGCCTTCCCAGTTTGGGGCGAGCTTTCCTTGGGAGGCGTTTTTCTGACCGACGTCAGCCCTTCTGAGTACCAGATCGCCAGGATTGAAATCTCTGTGAACGACCTTGGTGTTGTATCTGGTTGCCACCTTTTGTTTGATGATCGCTTCTCGGAGCGAGGCTCGACTTCGGACTTCATCGATGAGGTCGAGTTCTTCTCTTAGGGCTTGATCGTTATTGCTTTGTGTTTTGGGATTTGCCGTTCTCCAACTAAGTTCGCCGATCTCGACGGGGATGACCGCCTCGCTGCCGTAGGAGAGCCTAAAAGGTGTTTCCCCAGTGGAGCTTTGGGGGGTCGTCCGGTATCCCCAGAGGACGTAAGGCAATTCTTCTACCCAATTTCCTTTAGCATCGTCCAAACGTCGTTTCAGCCCGTTCAGTATTACTTTATTTGCAGCCTCTGCTTGACCGTTGGTTTGAGGGTGCTCTACTGAAGTAAAATGGTGCTTAATTTTAAGCTCGAACATTAGTTTGCGAAATCCCGTGTCTGTGAATTGCGTCCCGTTGTCTGTTACTACTACCTCGGGGATCCCGAACCTGCTCATAATGCTTTTTTTGAAGAATTTTATGCAGTTTTTTTGCAGTGATGGTCGCCAGGGGTTCCGCTTCTATCCATTTACTGAAGTAATCTACGGCGACGATCAAGAATTTGACTTGTCCTGGTGCTTTTGCGAAAGGTCCGAGCAAGTCCAATCCCCACCATGCGAAGGGCCATGTGGAGGATAAACTCGTGAGGTCTGTGGGGGGAGCCACGTGTATGTTGGCGTGGATTTGACATTTTTTGCATTTCTTCACGTGATCACTAGCATCGCCGATCATGCTCGGCCAGTAGTAGCCGGCTCGAAGGGTTTTTCGTGCTAAAGATCGAGCTCCCATGTGCTGGCCGCAGATTCCCTCATGAATTTCTGTTAACACATAGGCCGCTTCCTCTCCCTCGATGCATTTAATTAACGGGGAAGAGAGGCTTCGTTTATAGAGCGTCCCGTTGATGGCTGAAAAAGCCGAGGCTCTTCTTCTGATATATTTGGCGTCGTTTCTGTCTGGGGGTTCCGTTCCTGAGATGATGTACTCTAAAATTGGGGTTATCCAGCTGTCTGCCTCTTCAAGCATGTAGATGGTCGGGTTAAACAGCGGCTCGAGAGATACGCTGGGATTGCGTAATGTTTCTTGGATGGTCGTCCTTTGGTTACCTGGGGTTTTTGTGCTTGCGAGTTTGGCGAGGATATCAGCTCGTTGGTTTTCCGTTCTTGGGACATGAACTATCTCGCTTGCTTCAAATTTAGCCATTAGCGACTGTACCTGAAGTAGGTATTTTTGCAGGATCGGTTCTTTGGTCTCGTATTTGCTTTCGATCTGGGAGACCACCAAGAGAGAGTCGGTATGGAGTTTAATTTTTTGGACTTGGAGGTCAATTGCCAGGCGAAGTCCGGCAATGCAAGCTTCGTACTCTGCTTGGTTGTTCGAGGTGGGAAAACCGAATGTAAGGGAAACTTCGATGATGACTCCAGTCGGGCTTTCTAGCATAATCCCTGCGCCACTCCCTTTTGGATTTGAGGAACCATCGACGTAGAGGATCCATATGTCAGAGTCGGTGTTAGCAGGTGTCATCTCGGCGATGAAGTCCACCAAAACTTGTGCTTTAAGTGTAGTTCGAGCTTCATATTTGATACCGAACTCTGAGAGTTCTACGGCCCATTTGATCATCCTTCCAGCTAGATCGGGTCTGTGGAGTATCTGTCTGATTGGGTAGTTAGTGCGGACGACTATCTGGTGGGCGACGAAATAAGCTCGAAAACGTCGAGCTGCAACAATGAGGGCCAGGGCGATTTTCTCGATTTTCTGATAACGACTTTCAGCCCCGTGCAGAGCCTTGCTTGCGAAGTAGATGGGACTTTGCCCGGTTTCGAGTTCGCGTACTAGAACGGCAGCCAACGCCTCTTCCGAGACCGCTAGATATAAGTATAATGTTTCCCCTTCATTTGGGCGAGTTAAAATTGGAGGTTCAGAGAGAGATTTTTTTAGTTGCTTCAAAGCTTCGTCTTGCTCGGGTGTCCATTCGAAATCTCTTTCTTCTTTTTTGAGGATTTTGAAAAGCGGAAGAGATTTGAATGCTGCATTTGATATGAAACGAGATAGAGCAGCTACCATTCCATTGAGTTTTTGTACTTCTCTTTTGGACGTCGGAGTTCGCATTTCTGTGACGGATCGGCATTTATCCGGGTTCGCCTCGATACCTCGTTCTGTTAAGAAGAAACCTAAGAATTTCCCAGCTCGAACTCCGAAAGTGCATTTCTCTGGGTTCAATCTCATTCTGTTTTTTCGTACCTCAGAGAAAATTGCTTTCAGATCGCTTACATGGTCGGCATCACTTTTGCTTTTGGCGATCATATCGTCGAGGTAAACCTCTACGCTTTTACCGATCTGGTCTTGGAAAACTTTGTTCATCATTCTTTGATAAGTTGCTCCAGCGTTTTTTAAACCAAAGGGCATAACACGGTACGCGAAGTTTCCTCGGTCAGTGATGAAGGCGGTTTTTGCTTGATCTGGTGGAAACATGGCGATTTGGTTGTATCCGGAGTATGCGTCCATGAAAGATAACAACTGGAAACCGGAAGCGCTGTCGACCAAACGATCGATGCTGGGGACCGGAAAAGCGTCTTTTGGGCAAGCTTTATTAAGATCGGTGTAGTCGACACACATACGCCATTTTCCGTTAGATTTCTTCACCAGGACAGGGTTTGACAACCAAGTTGTGTATTTAACCTCAGAGATAAAGTTGGCTCGGATGAGGTCGTCTACTGCTAAGGCGGCAGCAATGGCTTTTTCTTTGCTTTGGGCACGCTTTCTTTGGGCGATCCATTTTGCTTCTGGGTTTATTGCGAGTCGATGGCAGGCAATCTCTGGCGGGATCCCAGGCATGTCTTCGGCCGACCAAGCAAAGATGTCTTTGAAATCTTTAAGACATTGGGTTAATTCGGTCTTGATCTTGTCTGGAAGGTCGATCCCTATTTTGATTTTTTGGGAGGGGTCTGAACCGAGTTGTGTTTCGACGAACTTTCCATCAGGCTCTGGTCTTCTGATTTTTCGTTTGAGCTCTTTTGTTAGCTCGTCGACATCTGTCTGTTTTTCGACCTCCGGACCGCAGTTGGTTCCTACGTTAGTGGCGGTGTTAACTTCAGTTGATCTTCCTTTTGGCATTTTGGGAGTTGCCAGTTCTTCCGAAGGGGGAACCCCTTCATGCTCCGAAGCTTTTCGTTCGTTTTTAGTCCATAGGAAAAAACATCTGGAGGCCGACTCTAAGTCAGAGTTTAAAGTGATAACTCTGTCGCAAAGGGAGTGGAACTTCATCTTTAAGTGAGTGGTGGATGTAACCGCCCCGAGCCTGCCGAGGGTCGGTCTTCCTATAATGCCGTTGTATATGGATTCACAAGGCAAGACGAGGAATTTGGTTCTGACGGTTCGGACCATTGGTTCGGTTCCGTAGGTAACCATTAGCTCCAGATGTCCAAGAGGTTTCGTTCGAGATCCGTTAAAACCGGACAAAGCCGTTCCTCTATAAGGGGTGAGTTCCTCTTTACTGATCCCCATTTTGCTCAGAAGATCGATAAAGATGATGTCTGATGAGCTCCCCTGATCGACCAGGATTCTACGTACCTCCTTGTTGGCTATGATTGCCGATATCAAGAGAGGTACGTGTTTGTTAGCTTTTCCGTCAATAAGGTCGTTGTCACTAAAAGATAATGGAGGTCGATTAGTCACGACCGGGGTTGTTGACGTTGAAGCCACGCATAACAATTCCTTCCATTTTCTCTTCATGGATTTTCCCGATCCTTCATGATCGAAACCCCCAGTTATCATCATGATAACCGAGCGTTTTATATCCAGCTCTTCGCGGTCTGGGTCGATCACTTCTTTTCCTTTTGTCCTGAGGTTTTCATTTCTTTCTCTTCCGAGGTTGTCAGACCGTTCCCCCTCCTTTTTGACGTAAGAAGATAGTTTTCCCCGTTTTATTAAATCTTCTATGTCATCCTTTAGGGCGTTGCAATGGTTTGTGTCATGGCCATTGCTTCTGTGGTATCGGCAGTATTTGTTGGCCTTCTGCCCAGGTCGGCTAGGCAAGGACCTGGGAGGCTTGACGTCCCTGAATTCGACGTTCCAACATTCCCCTAGTAACTGGGCGTTGGAGACGTTGAGTTCGGTGTATACCTGGTGACGATTTTTCTTACCGATATTCCACGAGTTTTTGCGAGGGTCGATCTCGATGTGGCGTTTTGATGGTTCTGCATGTGACGACGTTTTATTGACCTTGGAATTTTCTTCTTCGTTAATGAAGCACTGGGATAGTTCGAGGAATTCCTGGAGGGTGTTAGGTTCCCAGGTATTGATGTGTTTTCGGAACGAGCTTCCAGGTAACAGACCTTGGGCCATGAAGAAAATTCGAAAAGCGTCGTCTAACTGCCGAACCTGAAGAGCTTCAACGTTGAATCGCTCTATATATTCCCTCAGGGGTTCATTTACTTTCTGGACAATAGACGCTAGAACATTTTTGTTTTTGGGTTTGCTCTTGGAATGGGCAAAGTGCACCGAGAAGTGTTTTGCTAACTGGTCCCATGAGGAAATGGTATTCGACCTTAACGTCCGAAACCATTCGGAAGCCATTTTGTCTAGGGTTAAAGGGAATATTCGGCATTTCATTTCCATGGGTACATTTCGATACTGCATGGTTGTGTCAAATTGGTCTAGATGCCTGTCGGGGTCGCCCGTTCCGTCGTAAGTTTTCAAACCTCCAGGGGGTTTCTCGAGATACCGGGGAACCCGGAAGTTGTCAATCGATCTTGTGAAAGGACCTTTTCTCCCAGGTCGATTAGCCCGTGACAGTGGTTGGCGTCCGTGATGGGGTTCAGGACGTCCGTATCGTCGTGTTTGATTGTTTTGAACGCTGTCACGGCTTCTCGATCGTCTCCTTGACGAGGTCGAGCCTTCAATTTGGCGAGCCGGAGGAGAACGGGAACCATTCCCTCGGTGGCGGCGTGGAGGGGAATGAGGATCATCAAGATCGTCGTATTGTCGAGCTGATGGAGAACGGGAATCACTCCCCTGGTGGAGGCGTGGCGGAGAATGAGGATTATCAAGATCGTCGTATTGGCGAGCCGGAGGAGAACGGGAACCATTCCCTCGGTGGCGGCGTGGCGGGGAGCGATGACTGAGCTTTCTCCGAGGGGGTGATCGATGAAAAAGTCTCCTTCGAGTTGGGCGTCGTTCTTCCAGTGAGCTCTGCCCGGATGATTGTTGATCCAGGATGTTTCGATTTTGCAGTCTCGCTACTTCGGATTCGAGGTTGGCGAAACGATTGTGTCTTTCTTCACTCACCGCTTCTTGCCGAGCCAATAGCTGAACGAGCTGTTGAACCGCGTCAGTCAAAGCCGGAAGTAATTGGGGAGGTGGCAAGCTCGTCTCATCTGCGCCCGATTGAGTTCGGGAAGGTCCCGTGTTGGGATGGCGACTTCGTGTTTGTGACGAATTCGTGAGTTCCTGGACGTGGCCTTCAGGGGTTCGCTGAGGGCCGAGGTCAGGCTCGGCCATGAGACGAGTCGGTATTGAGCGGCGTGTTGGTGCCATTTAATAGGTTCAAGGAGATGGTGAGAAAAATCGGGTACTGGTCTCTCCCACTGTGGTCGCCAATGTTCTGTACCGTGCTACCGATCGTGAGGATCGATATTATGCAGTTGGTAGATATTTTGTCCTTGATTCTATCGTTGTTCTTCAGGCTGAGAGGAAAGTCTTGTTCGACCCGGGACGTTCGACCTTGAGAGGCGATGTTGAGGCGTTCGATCTTGAGATGTTCGATCTTGGAGGGCGAGGTTGTACCTGCAATGATACTCCGACGCTTAAGTCAGTATTTGAGAGAATAAGTGTTTTGTTAGAAAAGTGCTTACCATTAATGAGAATTGAATGGGGTATTTATAGAGTTTTGGATGTGTTTGTGTTGGCGTTTTTGGGCCGTCCGATCTTGCGGGCTGATCTTGGCCATTGAAGATTGGACTCTCTTGATTTACAATTGGGCTTCTCATCAATTGGGCTTTTTGGAGAAGGGGTGCAAATAGAAGACATTGTAATTACCATAACAGATTATATAGTAAAAGTTTGTAGCGTTTCACATGACATTAATGAAATCTTTCCCCATCGTCACCCCTACCAAGAAGCTTCAGTAGCAGTGGACCTTTTTCACGTTGTTAGCTTTGTATGGTTGCTTGGGGAGCACTCCTTAGTCTGATGACCACGAATGAAATTTTCTGGATCCGCCATTGACCACCAACAATATTTGATGGCTTCCTCAAGTGGTATGAGGACCCTCGAGCAACAACAACCATATTTACAATCTTTCTCGTAGACTTGTTAATCAAGCTGGGAGTCTTCAAGACCGGTCTATCGCCCCACAAACTCTTATATGGTCTCAAACAATCTCTTAGAGCACAATTTTGTAGACTTAACACTACAGTTAATAGTTTGCAAATAAAATATCACTCCTCTAGAGTAATAGAGCCAGGCAATTGCTCCATATATAGATCTCTTCTAATCCTTCATGTAGTAATGCATTTTTATTATCAAGCTGATATAATCGCCAATGACTAATGGCAGCTATGATTGTGTCAAAAAGTTCCTCAGTATCTTCGCCAACCTTTAAATAGGGTTTTCCCCCATGTTCATCCCTCTTGGCCATGGATCTTGTCGATTAAATGCTGACAATAGATCCCACTAGAAGAATTACAGGTAATTTTCTAATTCTCCATTCATTTATGTTCTGTAGGTAGATAAAGGAACATAACTTTCATTTTGAACATTCTTATAATTGAACCCGTTGCTAGTTGTGCCAAAAATTTAGCCAATGGTCCTTTAAAAGCACAAGCAAGGCGAAGCAAGTGAACCTCATGCATATATAAGAAAGAAAAATTATATTAATGTTGAGAAGAATTTTGTTGTGAAAGTTTTTTTTTTTTTTTTTAAAAAAGTTCTGAAAGTTGATAGCTATAAGCTTGGAGTTTTACCACTATTATATCTTTCTGTTAGTTTAGTAAATAGTTGGATAGTAGAGAAGACTTTAGTTGATAGTTGGAAGATGATAGTAGTTAATTAGTAGTGTGATGTTTGGAGCAAATGAATAGTTGTATTACTCTCAAATTGGTCACAAATGACTTGATTACAAATGCTCCCAAGCTTGCCTATTTATAGGTGCTTGAGGATGGTTCTAGATAATTCTACATGATTAGCATCTCTAATATATTCTAGATTTATCTTGTACTTGTAGCTTCTAGGTTTTTCTCTTTTGATATTTACATAGAATATTCTAGATTCTTTTACTTAGTACATGTAATGGTAATTTCTAGAATATCTTTGATCTAGACTTTAATAGAGAAATCTAGAAATTTGCATCACTTCTTTAACACTCCTCCTTGATGCAAACTTCGGAAACTCCAAGCTTTGTTCTTAGTTCCTCAAACTTGACTCTTGGTAATGCCTTCGTAAATATATCTGCAACTTGATCTTCTGTTGTGCAGTACTCGAAATGAATCTGCTTAGTTGTCTCTGCTTCTCTAATAAAGTGATATTTTATAGAAATGTGCTTTGTTCGATGATGATGAACCGGATTCTTTGCCATTGCTATAGCTGACTTGTTGTCGCAGTAGATTGTAGTAGGGAGATCTTGTTGTTCACCCATGTCTTCAAGTATTCTCTGAAGCCATATAGCTTGACTTGTCGCTTCAGCTGCTGCCACGTACTCAGCATCTGCTGTTGATTGCGCAACTGTTGCTTGCTTCTTAGATCCCCATGAGAAAAATCCTGATCCTAGTGAGAAGGCATAGCCTGATGTACTTTTCATGGCATCAATATAACCTGCCCAATCACTGTCAGTGTAGCAAAGCAATCTTGAGTTGGTCGTGGTTCTGTACCATATACCAAACTCCTTTGTTCCTTGAAGGTATCTTAAAATTCTTTTTCCTGGTCCATAGTGAATTTGGCTCAGCCTCTGCATGAATCTTGATAGAAGACTTGTGGCATACATGATGTCTGGGCGTGTAGCAGTGAGATATAGTAAGCTCCCTATCAAACTTCTATAGCGCGGTGCATCAGCTTCTGGTGCTCCGTCTTCTTTTTGTAACTTCTCATTTGTCACGAGCGGAGTAGCTACCGGCTTGCATTCGTTCATGTTGAATTTCTTTAATAGTGCTTCGATATATTTATTTTGACATATGAATATTCCTTTTTTTGTTGTTTTACTTCTATGCCGAGGAAGTAGTTCACCAAGCCAAGATCTGTCATCTTGAATGTCTTCATCATGTCTTCTTTGAAATTAGCGATCATCTTCGTGTTGTTTCCTGTGTAGATTAGATCATCTACATACAAGGAGACAATGAGAGTATCCTGCTGACCTTGGGTCTTGACATATAGTGTTGGCTCACTCTTGCTCCTCCTGAATCCTTGATTGATGAAGTATTGATCAATTCGGCTGTACCATGCTCGAGGAGCTTGCTTGAGACCATATAAAGCTTTTCTTAGTCTCAGTACTTTATCTTCATTTCATTTGCTGACGAAGCCCTGTGGTTGCTCAATATAAATCTCTTCTTCTAGCACTCCATTTAGAAATGCAGACTTGACATCTAGTTGATAGATGCTCCACTCTTTTTGTGCTGCAAGAGCTATTAAAGCTCTTATAGTGTCTAGACGAGCAACTGGAGCAAATGTCTCATTGTAGTCAACTCCAGGTTGCTGAGAGTAGCCCTTTGCTACAAGCCTAGCCTTGTGTTTTTGTATTGAGCCATCAGGGTTAAGCTTTGTCTTATAAACCCATTTGACTCATATGATATCTTTATCTTTTGGATAGACTACTAGCTCCCATGTTTTGTTTTTCTCAATTGATTTAATCTCCTCCTCCATTGCTTTGACCCATACTTCTTGTTTTGATGCTATTTCATAGTTTTCAGGCTCAAGTATGGCCAAATTGCAAGTTTCATATATATCCGCCAGAGATCTTACTCGCCTCGGAGTAGATTCTGGTGAGGAATCTTGTTGAAGAGAAGACGAAGAAGGCATACCTGGATCTTCTGTTACTTCTTCAACTTCTTCTTGAGGTTGTTGTACTGGAAGGGAAATGTTGCTTCTCTCAATTTTTTCTTTATCCCAATTCCAAGCAGCAGCTTCATCAACTTCGACATCTCGACTAATGATGAGCTTCTTTGTTTGTAAGTTGTAGACTCGATAGCCTTTTGATTGTGTACTGTATCCCAAGAAGATGCCTCGAATCGTTTTGTCTTCTAACTTATGCCTCTTTTGGTCTGGGACATGAATGTAGCAGATTGATCCAAAGACCCTTAAATGTTTGGCAGAAGGTTTTTGCCCACTCCAAGCTTCAACGGGAGTCTTGTCTTGGACTGCTTGAGTTGGACATCTATTGATAATGTATACTGCAGTATAAACCGCTTCAGCCCAAAAAGTGTTTGGTAGTCCTTTATCCTTTAGCATCGATCTAGCCATCTCCATGACCGTGCGATTTCTTCTTTCAGATACTCCATTTTGTTGAGGAGAATATGCGACTGTGAGTTGTTTTTCAATGCCTTCATCCTCACAAAATTTATCAAACTCATGGGAGTTGTACTCTTTGCCGCGATCACTCCTAAGCCTCTTTATGTGTTTGCCACTTTGCTTTTCTACAAGGGCCTTGAACTTCTTCAATATTCCAAAGACTTCTGATTTTTCCTTGATGAAATAGACCCAAGTCATTCTAGAAAAGTCATCGATGAAGAGGATGAAATACCTGTTGTTGGTGAGTGATGGTATCCTCATCGGTCCACAAACGTCAGTGTGGATGAGCTCTAGCACATCTTTAGCTCTCCATGCATTGCTCGTTGAAAATGGTAGTTTGTGTTGTTTTCCAAGAAGACATCCTTCACATGCTCCACTATCTTCTTTTAGGCTTGGTAAATCTCTTACCATATTCTTTTGATATTACAACTTTAAGGCTTTCGAGTTGAGGTGGCCAAATCTTCGATGCCATAGCCATGAATCATCAGCTTGCACCTTCATGACAATGTTAGTGGTATATTTAAAGTTTATCGGGAAGCTTCTGTTCCTCGTCTCCATCTTTACTTGGGCTATCTCAACCCTTTTACTACTGTTATCATAGATTGTGCATTTATCTCCTTCAAAGTGAAGGACATAGCCTTTCTCCATCATTTGACCGATGCTCAAGAGATTTTCTTTAAGATTGGGAACTAGTAAGACATCTATAATGAGTCGCGTACCTTTCTTTGTCTCCACCATGACAATGCCTTTGCCTTTTGATTCCACGGTAGTGCCATTCCCTAGTCGAATCTTTGATTTGACAGAGTCATCAATTTCCTTAAAGATGCTCTCATCTTTAGCCATGTGATTGCTGCAACCGCTATCCAAGTACCAGGTTCCTTTCTTGTCGTCGTTGGAATCTTGGGTGGCATAGAAAAGATGTGCATCACTGTCATGTTTATTCTGGTCATTCTCACGTTCTTCGACGAAATTTGCTTGATGTTTATTTTTGCTATAGCAATTCTTCTCCACGTGCCCAAATTTCTTACAGTGCCGACATTGTGGCTTTCCTCGCCAGCGACAGTCTTTCTTGGCATGATTTGTCCTCTTGCAGATGCCACATGGAGGATACTCATCTTGATTTTTCTTTGAGAAATTTCTAGAATTCTCTCTATTTCTAGAACTTTCTCCACTACTCTTGTTTCGTCCGTATCCTTTATTTTGAGACCGTAATTTAAGCTTAGATTGAAAGGCATTTTCTACAGAGTCATCATCACGCCTACTCAATCTTTGCTCATAAGCTTCAAGAGAGCCCATTAGTTCTGTCACAGATAAGTTTGATAGATTCTTCGTTTGTTCAATCGTCGTCACGATTGGATCATACTTACAGGGAATAGAAACTAGAATTTTCTCAACAATTCTTTTGTCGAGAATATTTTTCCCGTAGGCTCTCATTTTAGAAACAATTTCTTTTATCTTATTATAATAGTCTTGTACGGTTTCAGATTCCTTCATATTTAATAATTCAAACTTACGCCTTAGACTTTGGAGTTTGACGACACGTACCTTGGCGGTTCCTTGAAACTCCTCCTGTAGTGTACTCCATGCATCATTGGCACTAGAAGCTCCCATTATCTTCAGAAAAATAGAGTCACCCACAGCTTGCTGCAAGTAATATAGCGCCTTTGAATCTTTTTGCCTATTTTCCTTCAACTCTTTCCTTTGAGCTGCAGTAAGAGTTGAAGTATCTGCGGGAGTAGTAAATCCTTCTTCCACAACTTCCCATAGATCTTGGGAGCAAAAAAATGTCTTCATTTTAATGCTCCAAAAATCATAGTTTTCACTGGAAAAAGGAGGGACTTGGATATTAGATGATGATTGGGTGTTGTTAGCCATTGGCTAAGAAAAAATATGGAAGTAGTGTAGAGTGAGGGTAGTGATTTTTAATTGGTAGTTGGATAGTTTATCTACGCCCAGTATATGACCGAACGTAGCTCTGGTACCACTGATAATATTTGAGGTAGTAATGCTAGTTTAGTAAATAGTTGGATAGTAGAGAAGGCTTTAGTTGATAGTTGGAAGATGATAGTAGTTAATTAGTAGTGTGATGTTTGGAGCAAATGAATAGTTGTATTGCTCTCAAATTGGTCACAAATGACTTGATTACAAATGCTCCCAAGCTTGTCTATTTATAGGTGCTTGAGGATGGTTCTAGATAATTCTACATGATTAGCATCTCTAATATATTCTAGATTTATCTTGTACTTGTAGCTTCTAGATTTTTCTCTTTTGATATTTACATAAAATATTCTAGATTCTTTTACTTAGTTCTTTAACACTTTCCCAGGCGCCTGAGATGTTCGGTGATGAGGCAAACAGGCAGAAGACAAAGACTCACTTTCATGCATATCTTTGTTATCTTCTGTTGTATAGTCATCATTCATCAACCTCTCGTGGGCGGTCGTAGGTAGTCGCGAGTGTGCTTCCTGCTTCACTGCTAATCTAGGCCAAGTTTGTTAAAACTTGAACACTCTATTTTTCTGTACTGTACCCTATTTTTATGTGCTGCAGGTTTGGTAACTGTTATGGTAAAATTATAGTCTTTGCTCTTTACACCCCCCCAAAGGCCCAATTACTAGGAAAGCCCAGTAATATCATTAGAGTCCAATCTTCAATGACCAAGATCATCTCACGAGATCGGACGGCCCAAATCGGCCACAACAAACACCACTCAAAGTCTATAAATACATCATTTAATGCTCATTAAGAGGAGGACCATCTTTTAACTAAATACTCATTTACTCACACACTGACTTAAGCATCGGAGTGTCATTGCAGGAACAACCTCGGACACATCAAGATCGGACAACCTCGGATATCTCAAGGTCGAACATCCCAAGACCCGAAGCCAGAAACAAGACCAAGGATAAAACATCTACTAACTACAGAATACCGACCATCAAGACCGGGAGCACAGTACCGAACATTGGCGACCACAGTACCATTTCCTTGATCTTACAAATGGCACCGAGCCGCCGTTCAAGACCGGCTAGCTCCATAGCCGGGCCAGAAGCCGGACCCCAACGAACCCCTGAAGGCCATGTCCAGGAACTCACAAATTCGTCACAAGCTCGAAATCGTTATCCCAACACGGGTCCGCCCCAGGTACATTCGAGCACAAGTGAAGCTAGCTTGCCACCTCCGCCTCAGCTGCTTCCTGTTCTGACCGACGCGGTTCAACAACTCGTTCAGCTGCTAACTCGGTAGGAAGCCGTAAATGAAGAAAGAAGCAACCGTTTCACTAACCTTGAAGCCGAGGTAGCAAGACTCCAGGCACGCCATGTTCCGGACCAGGAATCGACCAGGCAGGGGTCCCTTGAGAAGAGTAACCCAACTCGAAGGAGGCTCTTCCATCGGTCGCCCCCTAGGAGACAACTCAATCATCGTTCTCCCCCACGCCGTCACCGAGGAAATGGTTCCCGTTCTCCTCCGGCTCAAGATTATGACGATCTTGAAGGCTCGAGCGACCCAACTCAGCATCATCCACGACGGGACTCAAACTCGCCAAGACGACGTTCAAGAAGCCGGGACAACATTCAAAACAATCAACCTCGACGTTACGGACGTCCCGACCATCATTACGGACGACAACCACAATCTCGGGGGAATCAACCTAGGCGAAAAGGTCCGTTCACAGAAACAATCGATAACTTCCAAGTACCTCGATACCTTGAGAAGCCACCGGGGGGTTGAAGACTTATGATGGAACGGGCGATCCTGACAGGCATCTCGATCAGTTTGACACGACCATGCAGTACCGAAATGTACCGATGGAAATGAAATGCCGAATATTCCCACTGACCCTGGACAAAATGGCCTCTGAATGGTTTCGGGCTTTAAGATCGAATACCATTTCCTCCTGGGACCAGTTAGCGAAACAATTTTCGGTACACTTTGCCCATTCCAAAAGCAAACCAAAAAACAAGAACGTCTTAGCATCTATTGTCCAGAGGGGAAACGAACCCCTGAGAGAATACATAGAACGATTCAACAACGAAGCTCTTCAAGTTCGACAGCTAGACGACGCTTTTCGAATCTTCTTCATGGCCCAAGGTCTACTACCCGGAAGCCCATTCCGAAAACATATCAATACCTGGGAACCTAACACCCTACAAGAATTCCTTGAGCTATCCCAATGCTTCATCAACGAAGAGGAAAATTCCAAAATCGACAAAGCATCATCACACGCAGAACCACCGAAGCACCGCATCGAGGCCGATCCTCGAAAGACTTCATGGAACATCGGTAGAAAAAATCGTCATCAGACATATACCGAACTCAACGTCTCCAACGCCCAATTACTAGGGGAATGTTGGAACGTCGAGTTTAGGGACGTCAAGCCTCCCAGATCCCTACCTGTCCGACCTGGACAAAAGGCCAACAAATACTGCCGATACCACAAGAGCAATGGCCACAACACAAACCATTGCAATGCCCTGAAGGACGACATTGAGGATTTGATAAAGCGAGGGAAGCTGTCTTCCTATGTCAAAAGAGAGGGAGGACGACCTGACAACATCAGAACAGAAAGAAATGAAGATCCTAAGGCCAAAGGCAAAGAAATGATCGAGTCGGACCACGATGAATTAACTAAAAAATCAAAAGGACGCTCGGTTATAATGACGATAACTGGGGGATTCGACCATGAAGGATCCGGAAAATCAATGAAAAGAAAGTGGAAGGAACTGTTAAGCATAGCTTCAACGTCGGCAACCCCGACCAGGACAAATCGACCTCCATTATCTTTCAGCGATGACGACCTTATCGACGGGAAAGCTAACAAACACGTACCTCTCTTAATCTCGGCAGTCATAGCCAATAAAGAGGTACGTAGGATTTTGGTCGACCAAGGAAGCTCATCAGACATCCTTTTTATCGATCTTCTAAACAAAATGGGGATCGGCAAAAAAGATCTCACCCCATATAGAGGAACGGCTCTGTCTGGTTTCAACGGATCTCGAATTAAACCCCTTGGGCATCTAGAACTGATGGTCACTTACGGGACCGAGCCGATGGTTCGAACCGTCAAGACCAAGTTCCTCATCTTGCCTTGTGAGTCCATTTACAACGGTATTATCGGAAGACCGACTTTAGGTAGACTCGGGGCGGTTACCTCCACCACACACCTAAAGATGAAGTTCCACTCTCTCTGCAATAGGGTTATTATTTTGAACTCCGACCTGGAGTCTGCTTCTAGGTGCTTCTTCTTATGGACGAAGACCGAACGAAAAGCCTCGGAGCAAGAAGGGGTTCCCCCTTCAGAAGAACTGTCGACCCCCAAACAAACTAAAAACAGACCGACTGAAGTTAATGCCACTAACACAGAAACAGAGTGCGATCCCAAAGACAAAAATACGAAGCTACGTCGCCTATCAAAGTCAAGATCGCTCCTCAAAGCGACCAGACTTGGGGGGCCACTGTTATGGTAAAATTATAGTCTTTGCTCTTTACACCCCCCCAAAGGCCCAATTACTAGGAAAGCCCATTAATATCATTAGAGTCCAATCTTCAATGGCCAAGATCATCTCACGAGATCGGACGGCCCAAATCGGCCACAACAAACACCACTCAAAGTCTATAAATACATCATTTAATGCTCATTAAGAGGAGGACCATCTTTTAACTAAATACTCATTTACTCACACACTGACTTAAGCATCGGAGTGTCATTGCAGGAACAACCTCAGACACATCAAGATCGGACAACCTCGGATATCTCAAGGTCGAACATCCCAAGACCCGAAGCCAGAAACAAGACCAAGGATAAAACATTTACTAACTGCAGAATACCGACCATCAAGACCGGGAGCACAGTACCGAACAGTAACAAAAGCTAAATTCTACAGGGTGCACAAGAATTGGAAGGTTTAGAACAGAAGGCCAAAGCCAGTGGAGCTTCTCAGTTAGTGGTGAAGGACTTGAAGGAGGAATTTGTTAGAGATTATGTATTCCCTTGCCTGCGTGCCAGCGCAGTTTATGAAAGGAAGTATTTGCTTGGAACCGCAATAGCATAGCCCGCCCCGTAATTGCAAAGGTACCCTTAGAATTCTTCATATTACTTTGTGAAGCCATTTATTCTGTTAGCTTTCAGTAAGACCATTATTATTGACTATTGAGTATATTATATAAACATGGTTTTTTTGTTACCTACTGACTTGATAGGCAATGGTGGATATTGCTAAAGAAGTTGGGGCTGATGCTGTCTCCCATGCTGTACAGGGAAAGGAAATGATCAGGCATGTTATTTATTTATTATCATTATTATTATTGTTATTAGTACTATCATGTTAATTATTTTCTTGTGTTGTGACATGTTTTATGTTTAATCGTTCAGGTTCGGTTTGAACTCTCTTTCTTTGCTCTGAATCCCAAGTTAAATGTTGTGGCTCCTTGGAGAGAGTGGGATATTACAGGAAGAGAAGATGCTATTGAGTATGCTAAGAAGCATAATGTACCTGTTCCTGTAACCAAGAAATCCATATA
Organism: Astragalus membranaceus; assembly: GCA_039519185.1. NCBI lineage: Eukaryota > Viridiplantae > Streptophyta > Magnoliopsida > Fabales > Fabaceae > Astragalus > Astragalus membranaceus. The sequence goes on from CM076850.1 coordinate 115,601,510, forward strand.
TAGCAGGGACAGAAACCTTTGGCACATAACCCACGAGGTAATTGACTAATTCCTATGTTAAAAGTGAAAATCTCTAGTTTGATCTATGTGTATCATTTATGTACAAAAAATGGTTATATGACATAGTGATGTTTCTCTAATGTTTTCCCAATTTGTGAAAATATTGAAGGGAGATGTTTTGGAAGACCCAGCAAATGAACCTCATGTCTTATTTCATGACTCTATTTCCTGTAATGTGTTTCCTTGAATACATAAACATTTCCTTGTCAATGATTTATTACTAAGTACCTTAGTTTAAAAAAGTAATTTGCTTTGTTTTGTTTTTTCTTTTCTTCTCTTAGGTGATTAAAGACCGAAATGTAGTTACTCAGCTTGTGAGAAGAGCTACTCGGCAAAATCAAAGTCAGTTGCTTCTGAATCAAAGAAGCTTTTGATGCAATCTGAAGTACTCAATACTCTAATAGCACAGGGAAGATTAAAAAATGCTGTGGAGACTTGTACTTTTCTTCTTGATGTTCTTCAAGTCCAAAATAAAAGTCTAGGCACATTTGTAAGACAACTTTGGACATGGCTTTGGACATTTTGCAATTGCAACTCAAAATGTAAGACAGAATATCTATACCCTTCCCTTCCTTCACAAAAGCTTGAGCATATATTCTAACTTGTGAGTTGTGATTGTGTGAAGAAAATGAATCATATGTCATGGTTTCAATTTTCAGGTTTACAAATTGGTTGAACTATGCATCTGGGGTAATTAGTGTCTTTTCCTTGATTCCTATTCCTTAAGTAGTTTGGTTTTCTTGCAGCCTATTGTTCCTGGTTATCCATACACCATACATATCATGAGTTTGATGGTTCTTCCTTTCTCTTCTTTGAATCAGCATGCTCAAAATGCTTGATAGGTACTTGAAGTCAACAAATTAAGTATGTGCTTTTTTTGATGTCTAGCTATACTGACATATGAATCTGAATAATGTCTAGCTATCTAGTGAGTCTTGATTAATGTGTGTGACCAATAAGAATATTTTGATGTGAATAATTTTCCATTTCTGATAAACCTTTGTTGTCCTTGTTTTCATTTCTGCAGGAATTATTTATAATTGGGAAGATAAAGACCAAAGTTGATTGTTTGGCAAATTGGTGAACATACTTTGGGGGCAGATCCACATAATTTAATTCCAGTGAATGTTAGGCCTCTCTGATTATGGTGTTCATTGGTTGTGGACTTGTGGGGGGGGGGGGGGGGGGGAGCATACTTTGGTCCTACTGGTGTTCTAGTTTGAGTATTGAAATAAGATATATATATAGGATGATGTTTAGTTGTGTAAGAAATTTGTATTAAGGACCTGTATTGTAATGACTTATAAATTTCAATTGATATCTATTAATAGTGTTAATTATTTTTTTTTAAAATGTTAGCTTCCAATTAAAAAAATAGACATTTAACATCAGTTATTTTTAACAACCGATGTTAAATGTCTATTTTTTTTAAAAAAAACTAGACATTTAGCATTGGTTGTTTAAAACAACCGATGCTAAATGTCAATTTTTTTAAAAAATAGATATTTAGAAATAACCGATGCTAAATGTAATGTTCAGGACATTTAGCATCGGTTGTTTCAAATAACCGATGCTAAATGTCATTTTCAGGACATTTAGCATCGGTTGTTTAAACACTCGATGCTAAATGTGACATTTAGCATCGGTTATTTGAAACAACCAGCATCCGGTGTTTAAACAACCGATGCTAAATGTCATTTTTCAGACATCAAAAACAGTGATGAAATTGACATTTAGCATCGGCTATTTAAACACCTGATGATAAATGTGACATTTAGCATCGGTTATTTAACCGATGCTAAATGTCTCACTTTTGGCATCGCGACATTTAGCATCGGGCGATAACTGACGTTAAATGTCCAAAATAACCGACGCTAAATGTCCAAAATAACCGACGCTAAATGTCTTTTTTGCACTAGTGTAAGTATAATTTCAAAATTGGCATTCATTATAGTAGCACTTGGTTGTGTTAATCTAGCACAGATTCAGCTAGTTCATCAACCAGAAAAGTGCAATGCAAACTAGCAAGAAGCTCACAGAGCAGAGAATTGAAGAAATGAAACTTCATTTTCTGATTGAATCAATCACAACTGTTTCTGAGATTTTGTTATATACATCAAACAGAAAACCTAGCTTTGACTACTGTGTGGTTAGAATAAAATAAACTAAATAAACTTAACCATGGCAAAATAGCATGTTAACCACAGCTAATTTCAATACTCCCCCTCAAGTTGGAAGGAAGATATTTTTCATTCCCAACTTGCCAATCAATTCATTGAACTTGCTCTTGGGCGATGCTTTTGTCAAGGCATCAACCAATTACTGTTGTGAAGTCACATGAACCAAGTTGAGAAATTTGCTTTGAACATGCTCCCTTATAAAGTGGCAGTCAATGTCTATGTGTTTTGATCTCTCGTGAGTGGTAGGATTACTTGCCAATTGTATGGCAGACTTGTTGTCACTTAACACCATCAAGATGAATGTCCCCAGACCCCCAACCGCAACTGCTGGCTCACAATCACGAGTCTCTCCTTAGGTCCCCTCACACCTGGTGGTCGTGTTGCTGGTGGTGGTGGTGCTGCAAGTGGCGGTGGTGGTGCTGGAAGGAGACGAGAAACTGATACCCTAACGTACCATCGCAAGTAATCACGATGAACCTCACCCACCTACCTAGCAGCTGCTCATAACCTCCCGAACATTGTTCCTCCATCTGGTCATACGCATCATGATGTCACTATACACTGGAAGACTGTGAAGCGGGTCACGAGGGATGACCTGAATGTATCCAAATTGCCGAAGGCACCTATCCGGCATATAGGGAACGGTGATGTCCTCCTAGATCAGGAAACCCCTATATAATGAGATCTGGTCAAAGGGTCTCTTGTGCCGGTGGTCCTCAAATGGTCTCCAAATGACATTGTCAGGTGTCAAAGCATCAATCCTCCCACGATACTCCTCTTGCTTCACCTGGTCCGTCTTCCTCCTCTTCCAAAACGCATACTGTGGCCCGGTTGTGGTCCCAGTCTCCCCTCGCAAAGCTATCCGAGGGAAGTACTCAAAGATCCATGACTGAAATGCACAAATAAACAATATCGTTAAAAATAAAGTATATAACATTAAAACAAACTCGTTAAAATAAAAAAATAAACTTACCATGAATAGAGTCGCATACCCCCCTAGCTGACTGGTATCCTGTAGGCAGGCAAAGTTCAGCTGGTCATATAAGAAAGCTAATGTTGCTGGACCCCATGCCCATCCGCCAACTGCGGTGACGTCCTCCAGTAATAGCAACCACTTTGCCTCAACTCTTGTGCTAGTCTTACTAAAAAAATACTCCACCCCAAAATAAGCAAGATAAATGCCCCGACACCACAAGTTTTGTCCTCCTCTCGTACGTCACGCCTAGCGATCTCCAGTAGCCAATCAAAGCGGAAATATGCCCCCCTGCTGGCTTGTGTCTCCTGTGTCGCCTAAGCAAAAGTAACCCCCAGATGACGCATAGCCAGCTGGATGGCATCGTCAATAGTAACAGACTAAGGGGGAGATCTGAAATTTCTGCCAGCCAATGGTAGATGTAGGAGACATGACACATCATCCAAAGTAATCGTCATTTCACCAAGTGGTAGGTGAAATGACGATGTCTCTGGGTGCCATGTCTCTACAAAGGGGGCTAATCCAGACTGCCTAATATACTGGTAAAACTCATGATTTTGTGCGAAAGGGACCAATTTCTGATTGATTTTGCTGCCATGTGCAGACACTTTCAATTTACACACAGATATCTAAATTAAAAATAAATAAATTTACTTAAACTGTTAATCTATAAATTTATATAACAAGACTATGTAAATAAATATATTAAATTATATTTACCTGGCCTCCGAGTATCTTAGATGCTACATGAGCATCAAATGAAGTGAGCAGAGAACAATCCATAGGTCCTATGTCAGCATGCTCTTGCTGCTGCTCCTCATGAACAGGGTACCCAACATGAACCGGCTCCTGGTGGTACTGCTGCTGGTAATGATGGTGGTACTCCGGCTCCTGGTGGTGATACACGTCATCCTCCTCCTCCTCCTCCTCCATCTGCTGCTGATCATGCTCCTCCTCCCCCATCTGCTGCTGATACACGTCATCCTCCTCCATCTGCTGCTCCTCATCCTCCACAGCCTGCTCCTGCTCGTCCACAACCTTCTCTCGTCTCCGGGGTCACTCGTGCCGGTGAGACGCATGTCCCGCAATCCTGATGTGGGTGTGTGTACTAGGAGCAGAAGTTTCTTCCGTGTCACCACCACCAGACCGTGATGAAGTCTCCCCTCGCAAACTCGGCCGTGAAGAAGTCTCCCCTCTCAAAATCAACCTCGGTGAATCACAGGGGATTCGGCCACCGATCCTCTGACGAGCCACTGAAAAAAATATTAAAAAACAGACAAAACTGAAGAAATGGATCTATGTAAATCTGTTGAGACGAAACGGATAGAACGGAAGTACTTACTTTCGTGTGACTTCTAACGGAAGTATCTAAGTTCGTTTTCTGGAAAACGGATGTATGTAGATCAGTGTGACGAGCTCAAATGGATGCAGGTAGATCCGTTTCGTGCGAAAATGACACACACACTCTCTCTCTCTATATATATATAAAACGAATGTAAGTGAGTTGTGGTAAATGTTTTGCAATTTTGTAAAACTGTCAAGGGTATTTTCGTCTTTTCATAGGGTACGTGGGGGGGGGGGGGGGTATAAGGTGAAATAGTGGAGGTAAAAAAAAAACCCTTGGGATAATTGCTCCAATTGCAATTGGTTTCATTGTGGGTGCTAACATCTTGGCAGGTGGTGCCTTTTTTTTGACGGTGCATCAATGAACCCAGCAGTCTCTTTTGGACCAGCTGTTGTTAATTGGACATGGACTAACCACAGGGCCCCATTAATTGGTTCTGTTATTGCTGCTCTTGTCTATGAGATTATCTTCATTACCCCAAGCTCTTATGAACTGGGGTGGGTTTCTTACAGCTCCCTATGTGGTTGCTCTTTGTTGTTTGCATTTCCCTTTTATAAATGTTTATGTCCCTTACATTTGTCCTGTTCTGTAAGATCATTTAGAACATGTCTGTTTCAAATTGTATTAGACGCAAAATGGAAAATGACGTTTTCCTGGGTAATTTTTATGAAGCAAAAGTTTCTCCGTCTTTTGTCAAATGCTTGTTCAAGCAGGTTCAAATGCTAAACAACATAAACTAATAACGGTTGAGTCATCTAAGCTTCAAACTTCTAGCGAACAATTGTAACAATACAAGTCATTCAATACAACATTATAAATCAATATGGTGGAAATCTGTACCGAATACCACATGCATGCAATATGATACAAATCTTCTTCCACCTCCTACAATCTTAATCACCATTGAAAGAAACAATTCCGTTATTTGGGAAGACTATCCAATCAAAGGAAACTTTTAGATACAAATAAATTTTAAACTAAGTGTCTCCAGTGGCACATAGAGAGAGTTGTTATCAAAGTCTTTTTAAGAAAAAATTGTATATGGAACTAAAGTTACAAGTTCAGAAGTTGAAGAAAATATCAAAACCAAAAATAATACTCCTCACGCTATTTTCTTGTCATCATGATGTTTATAAAGTTTCGTACGTCGCTGCTTAAACCAATGCAGGTAAAGATCGTGCCAGACGAATGGATATACTGCAACAACAACCTGATTGAGAGAAATTAAGCACAATTCATAGATGCAGATAAGTCATAAATAAACAAAATTTAATTGAAAATGCAAAAAAGCATATGATATAACAGTGAAACTGAATGAGTTTCCCCTTGCTATAGTTGCTATATGATAAAAAGGAGTGGTTAAGGGGGACGAACCAAAACACTGAAGTACTCTACCGAACATCACATACCACTTGATGTGGGGACTTAGGCACCCATAATACCCAAGTCTCCATCACTATATGAGTCAGTTTCCTAATTCCTACACAGAACATTGACATAACTATTTCTAAGCTGTATGAACCAATTGATAGAAGCCATTACTAGCTGATGTCAACTACCAGCTCCATTTGAGGTTATAGGTTAAATATAAAACATACGTTGACGAAATCATAATAACTGAATGGGAGGCCTGAAAAAGTATCTGCATAAAGATTCTTCTTCTTTATAATCGGAAGCGCCTGATGCATCAACAATACTGCATTGTATTTTGACTAATCAGTTACACTAGTTTATAAAAAAGGTTATGACACTTGGATAAGAAAGAAATGGATAAGTATTCAATCATAAAAGCATTATCAATTTAAAATTCAGAGATAGGAGGGAGAGGGAGATATAGATATATGGCTTACTTTCTCCAAGACCCGCTCCCAAAGGATATAGCACAATGAACACAGTGTACCTACATAGCAGATAAAGCAGCAAACATATACTTGAAAAGAGGTCTCTAATAATATAATAGAACTTATTAACATAAGATATTCACCACCACTCTAGATAAGATAGAAAAATGCCTGAGATGGGTGATCCAAGAAGGACAATTTCCCAAGCAACTGAAAGCAGAATGTGAATATCTAATGACCTCACTTATGCTCCAAGCAAGAAAAGTGATAAAAACGGAAGGTAACTCCTGGACCTAGAGAAAGCACACAAGTAATCAATCAATCAATCAATTGCACATACATACATACATGGAAATTGAATATCATAAATTGATGGAAAAAGAGAAAGAAGTGATCCACAAATAGAATAGAACCTCATGAATTCCCCCAACAACGGCAAGAACAAAATGAGTTCTTTCTCCCCATTGCAGCAACAGAGGAAGCAACGTTCCACTTGGCACGAGCTCTGAAATGAAACTCCACAGAACAAATTTTACGTTGTGATCTTTTAAAAAAATTGCACGGAATTAGAATGACTGAGAGTAAAATAAAATAAAATAAACAGACCAACAAATGTCTCCGTGTAGAATCCGTGTAGAATCTCCAAGAATGCAGTGCATTGAAGAAAACCTTCAACCAAAATTACAAATCAGAAAGCATTGAATAAATAATTGGGAAAGTGAGCGGAAGAAGATAATGAATGACTGACTTATTAAGTTGCCGGCAGAAGCATAAGTTCCAGTGATGGAGGCATTGTATATGAGATTCCACAAAATTGTCGCTAACGATATGGTCCTGGGAAAGGCGCAGAGTTAGAGGAATAACACAACACAACACAACACAACACAACAGTAGGTAGAATAGAAGTAGTAAGTAGTAACTAACGAACGAACCATCCAATTGCCTGAAGAGAGTTGTAAGCGAGGAGATAGAATGTTGACATACGAGGCATCGTTGCAGAGGTTTTGACCATGTATTTCCTCGAACCCTGGATGATGGTGTTTTGTTATTAAAACTAATTTATAGTGGTTTTCTTACATTTCTTCCAACTTTTCCTAGTACTATATATCATCACCGTCCCTCGTACATGGCGACTGCCACGTCATTAAATCAAATTTGAAATCCTTATTATACCCATTTTCCTTCTCCCTCGTTTCATCTCTCTCATCCTAATCCTCCGGCACAATTGCGACTCTCTCCCTCTCTAACACAGACGCGACCCTCACCCTATCTGAAAGTGTAATTAAGCCCTCTCCACTTAATAGCGAAACGTCTTCTATTTCTCACAATGAGATTCATACAACAACACACCACTATAATGTCACTTTAGTCGGTGGTGATATGCTATGTTAAATAAATCAAAGTGTACCTGAAATATCTCTCCAAGAATTTTAAGAGCGGTAGCCCTATCACTCGTTTTCCTTTAGCACCTACAATAATAGATTTATGAATAAGAATACTCAAGCCTTCTAACTTCCTTTGTTCTTCCGGCTTGTAAAAACCAATTCTGGCAATACAAGTCATGTCTAAAACTTTATAGCTGACAATTCCTCATTTCACCATACATGGTAATAACTAATAGTTTTTTTTTTCATTTTAATTAAAAACTCACCATTTGACACACACGTACAAGGGTGACATCTATCTCGAAAGCATTTAACTTCCAACAAATATTTAAAAAGGCATTCTGCTCAAGACGAGGAACATAGTCTATTCTCAAAGGGTGGTTATATTGCTTCTCGATCTTTTCAGCAAGTTGAGGTAACTCCTCAAAAGCAGCTAAATTATATGTGCACAATAAAATCAAACACAGTTAGACATAACTAACTCCCAAGAAGAAGTAATTAACTCTAAAGGGAGGGGATGCTTGCTAATGCTAATGGAATTGTCTGTCATTTTACCTTTCATTGCTGCAGAACGTGTCCTCCAATAATGTAATCCAATGCGAACCCCTTCAACCAGAAATGGCACTCCAAGATAAAGAACTCTCATCCCTAGTTCTTGTGCTGCCTGTCTGGAATATACAGAGCCAATGGCGTGTAGCATATCAACTCCAATGCCTGCATTTAGAGACATGTTGTACTAAGTAATATCTTTGATCCAGAAGCATTTTATACAGCAAAATTTGTACAATTATGTAGTTAATTACTTACTATTTTTATTGCCAAATGTCTGAATCTCCTCGGCTAAAATTTCAACATGAAAAATTTTAATCAAGCTTTGGAGTACCAATAAGTAAGCATTCAAGGAATGCAGTTAAAAATTTAATAACCTTCATGAGTAAGTCTCCTAGCTTCAGATTCTGCGCGTTGAAGGAAACCCTCTTCAGTCCCCACAGCACATATTGGTCAAGAAAATCTTTCAAATATCTTGCTAACTTTTCTTCAGTTTCCTTACGCGTAGGCTGTATTGAAGCACAACATAAGGTAAAATTAATCTGTGGCATTATAAATTCTCCACATAGATAGCATTCAGGGGTAGAATAATACATGTATCTATGTATCATCGAATGATGTAACATAATGTATCTATGCATGCATACATGTATTAGGACTCGAGGGAAAGTTTGAAAAGGGACAAAATGAGAAGTAGGGATTATTCATTTATTTTGAATTCTTAGACAAAAAAGAAGAATCACAGTGAAATGATACTTTTTGCGATAGAAAAAAAATACTACTATAGATGATTTAGCAAAAGGAGCTATTATTTTTTCTCTCTTACCATAATTACGTCAACAAAAACAAGTTATAAAGAAAATTGAATTTCAAAACATGCTTGCCTTTAGTTTTCCACGTAGATTCTCATAGTTAGCAGTGGGTTCATTGTTATTGTCATCCTCGTAAAGCACATGATATATATAGTCCTCAAACACTTCACTACCTAGAATCACATGCCCTACATAGTCCTTAAACAATTCACTTCCAGTGATAAGAGTGAAGATTGACATTGAGGTCACGTATAGTTGATCTGTCAAGGAACCCATTAATACTTTTATGAAAACATCTTTATATTCAGGAAACAAAAAGACAACGATTTAGGACAATAAAAATGGGTTGTATATTGATAACAATTTTTCATTTTCTAATTTCCTATTTATTTTGAGTAATTAGTATTTGGATGGTGAATTTTGTACATTGCAACTTTTGACAATGACAAGTCACAATTTTAATTATATGCTTGTGTATGGTTTTTCATTGCCACCACGAAAAAATCAAGCAATCATATTGCGGAAGCAATTGTTGCCATATAGCCTTATTTGTTTACGATTTAAGTAATACAAATTAAAATCTATAATGATCCTCATAAAAAAATTAATTTAATACCTATTACATTTGTAATCAAGCAAGTAGAATTAGCCAGCAAATGCTCTTTTGATAACTAACGTTACTGAATATGATTTCACAACAAGAAATGTTTACTGGAGTAAAAATGTGCACAAACAAGAATTTAGGTATCAGAGACGTGCAAGCCTAATATGATTTCACAAAGTTCAGTAAGGAAGGGGCCAAATTTCTAATCTAAGGAACCCTGATTAATAGTATACACCAGTTTTTTTAAAGAACGACAATAAATTGAAAAGCATAATTAATCTAGGTTAGAAAAAATGGAATGATGATACCGCATAAACAAAACTGCGAGGAGGAAATTCTTGGAGAAGAAGCGCACAATAACATGAAGACAAAGAGAGAAGGCATATTATTTCAAATCTTGGAGCATAATTAGGAGGAAAATTAGGATGAAGCAATTATTCATGTGGTCCAAAGGATATAGTTAATTAGCTGAGAAGTAGCACGAAAACCAAAGGAATGACACGTATGATAAGGCTCCAAAAGTGGATGCAAATAGAGAGACACAAATGAATCTTGAGAAGTTTAAGGTTGACCGGGCTAATGATTTGGCACGCAATGATACAACAAATTCTTGAAGAGAAATAGTAGTAATTGATAACACACGTGACAAGAGAAAGGAAACTCTAGCAATTACTCCATCTGGTTTCTATTATAAAAAGATTTTACGAAAATCACCAAGACCAAGGAAGTTATTAAATGTGATGAAATATTAAACTTATCCCAAATATATCCCTAGTATTAAATGTTTATACCCACTATGCGACTTTTTAGTAAACCTATATATCACATTATATAGGGGGTATAAATGAAATTTTAGCAATTAGTGTGCTTTGAAAAAAGCATATTTTTCATATAATTAGGACCAAAAAATGTGCCAAAATTTTTCTTATAATAGGGACCGGAGGAAGTACTATGGTTCACAACAGCAAGGGGAAGAGTATAGTGGATCGATTAAATTCTCATATGTTGGACAGGTAAATTCTGGTGAGAATTTGAGAGTCGACGCGTAAGTTTAGATTAGTTGTATAATATGAAATGGAATAGAGTAGTATGATGTTCCTTTTTTTTATCGATAAGCAGTATGATGTTTCTTTGTTTGGATATTTAAAAAAAGCTTAAATATCATTTTTAGTTCCTGCAATTATAGCGAAAATCCATTTTGGTCGTTGTAAAAATGTTTTTTAAAAAGGCCATTTCAAAATGTTTTTTTATCCATTTTGGTCCCTAGAGTCCTTTTTAAGCTGATATGTTTTTTTTTTGTTTTGACAGATTACGTGGCACATTTTAACTTAGGTGGCGATGATGACATGGATCCCTTGTACATGTGGACTGCCACATCAATAAATCAAAGTTGAAATCCCTATTATACTCATTTTCCTTCTCCCTCATTTCATCTCTCTCATCCTAATCCTCCAACACAATTGCGACCCTCTCCCTCTCCAACACATACGCAATCCGCACCCCATCTATAGAGCTGGCAAAACGGGCTACCCGGCCCGCATAAAGCCGGCCCACGTCGGGCTTGGGCTTTTACGGACTGGGCCCAAAAACCCGGGTTGAAATTCGGGCCCAACCTTTGCGGCCCGAGCCCAACCCTATGCGGATGTGGGCTTTTCAGGCTAGCCCGCATTATACGCAACACTAATTAAAAATAATAATTTTTAGAAATAAAATAAAACTATGTTCATTGTTTATAAGTTAGGAGTTAGAACATTTTAAAATTTAAGCTTAAAAGATTTAAATATATGCAACTGTTCGGACTATTTGATATTTGCATTTGAGATTAGAGAAATCACACTGTAGAAAGAAGGAACCCCCAATTTGATATTTGACTATTTCATAGTAGCATAAAATCCGGTGGGCCTTCAAAAGGTAATGAAGTGGTTGTAATTTGGATTGTTTTTTTTACCCCCATCAACTCATTATTTACCCCTACATAAAAGTGAAATCCCAAAATACCCCTCACTTAAAAAATTCGCTCGGATTTACCTACTAAAAGATAAATCCAATTTTGTTTTTTTTTTCCAAAATCAGATTTATCTTTTAGTAGGTAAATCTAATTTCCCTTAAAAAAAGAAAACCGGATTTACCCCCATCTAAGGTAAATTCGATTTGTTATTTTTAAAAGCGGATGTACCCCCACATAAGGTAAATCCACTTTGTTATTTAAAAGTCGGATTTATTTTAGGTGGGGGTTAAATCCGCTTTTGTGTACTAAAAATACATGTTTTTTATTTAATTTTTGTAAAAAATGTTATAAAAATACTACTAAAAATCCGTTAAAGAGTCAAAACTAATCTACAAATTATACAAACACCACTATAAATCTAATAAAACCAAAATAAGGTTATGCAAATATTTTCAGATTTTTTGGAGATTATGAAAAATTAAGAAAATTAATAAAAAATAGTAAACGATGGAATTTGGGATTTTGAGGTCCCCTGTCCTGAAAGAAGTTCCTTCTTTACCCACTAATAAAAAATAAGGTCTTGATCCTTGATTTTTTTCGGATTTAATGGCTGTGGTTTCGTTACAATTTGTGTAGGGTGCCGGAAGCTGATTTTTTAGCCTAAATTATTCGCTCGACGTACAACATCGTCACGTGTTAACGAACTACACACTAAACAGAACTAAAAGACGGTCGAAATTCATATATAAATTTTTAACTGATTTATTTATTTATTAATTAGGTTAACAAAGCGGATTTACCCCCACATAAGGTAAATCCGCTTTTGTTATATAAAAGCGGATATACCCCCATATAAGGTAAATACGCTTTTAAAAATAACAAAATCGGATTTACCCCCACTAAAGGTAAATTCGCTATGTTATTTTTAAAAGCGGAACTACCCCCATATAAGGTAAATCCGCTTTTAAAAATAACAAAATCGGATTTACCCCCATAAAAGGTAAATCCGATTTGTTATTTTTAAAAGCGGATCTACCCCATCTTACATAAATCCGCTTTTAATTTTTTAAAATTTTTAGTGGGAATCGGATTTACCTAAATCCGATTTCCCAAAAAAATTGAAATCAGGATACGTTCGAGTTTTTTAAATTTTGTGAAGGGCAATTGCATCTTTTTGCAAGGTTGATGGGGGTAGATTCTTATCTGATGGGGGTACAAAAAAAAAATCCCAAATCAAGCAAAGCAATATGGCACTTTACAGCAGGAGCAGGCTGGTTAAGTGTCATATTTGTTTTTCTATGCTTCAATTTGGCACTTTACGGTAAAAATGAACTAAGTTTGGGTTGGTTGCCGTTCATGTGTACTGTTTGGGCTTTTAGGTTTCTAATTTTAGACTTTTGGCAGTAATGATTTCTAACTTTCCGGGCTTGCGGGCTACCCGTGGCCCGGCCGGGCTAGCCCTTTGCGGGCTCGGGTATTTTCCGACCGGGCTTAAAAGCTCGGTTATAAAAATGGGCTCAATTTTATCAGCCCAAGCCCTATGATTTTTCGGGCTATCTCGGCCCAACAGACTTTGCTCATTTTGCCAGCTTTACCCATCTAGAAGGGTTGTTAGACGTGTTGAAGAAACGAATATTAACAAAGGAGGCTTGTTGAAGATACGCAACCGACACCTTCATTGTAATATGGGATTTTTTTTGTACCCCCATCAGATCCCTATCTACCCCCACATAAAAGTGAAACCCGAAAATACCCCTCACTTAAAAAATTCACTCGGATTTACCTACTAAAGGATAAATCCGATTTTTGTTTTTTTTCCCAAAATCGGATTTATCTTTTAGTAGGTAAATCCGATTTCCCTTAAAAAAAGAAAATCGGATTTACCCCCACCTAAGGTAAATCCGCTTTGTATTTTTCCAAAGCGGATTTATCTACCCAATAGGTAAATCCGACTTTTAAATAACAAAGCGGATTTACCTTATGTGGGGGTACATTCGCTTTTAAAATTAACAAAAGCGGATTTACCTAATGTGGGGGTAAATCTGATTTTGAAATTAAAATTAAAATTAATTTTTCTTAGAAATATAAAACAGATATGAATATCAGTCGTCTTTTGGTTCGGTTTAGTGTATTGTTCGTTAACATGTGACGATGTTGTAAGTCGGGTGAATAATATAGGCTAAAAAATTGGTTTTCGACCAACCTACTCAGATTGTAATGAAACCACAGCCATTAAATCCGAAAAAAAATCAGGGATCAAGTCTCCTCAAAAAGAAACTTCTTTCAGGATTGGGGACCTCAAAATCTGAAATTCCATCGTTTACTATTTTTTATTAATTTTTTTAATTTTTCATAATTTCCAAAAAATCTAAAAAAATTTGCATAACCTTATTTTGGTTTTATTAGATTTTTAGTGGTGTTCTGATAATTTTTGGATTAGTTTTGACTCTTTAACAGATTTTTAGTAGCATTTTTATAACCTTTTTTATAAATTTAAATAAAAAACAATTATTTTTAATAACAAAATCGGATTGACCTTAGGTGGGGTAAATCCGATTTTCTTCTTTTAGGGAAATCGGATTTATCTACCCACTAGGTAAATCCGATTTTAAAAATAACAAAGCGGATGTACCTCCTCTGAGGCAAATCTGCTTTGTCATTTTTAAAGTCGGATTTGCCTATTGGTTACCCCCATCTGAGGTAAATCCGACTTTAAAAATAACAAAACGGATTTACCTTAGATGGAGGTAAATCCGAGCGAATTTTAGTTGGGCAGGGGTATTTTCGAGTATATGGGATGTGATGGGGGTAGATTCGCATGTGGTGATGGGGGTTAAAAAAAAATCCCTCGTAATATTCATTGAATTATTCAAAAGACATCTTTCTTACTCACATCCCCTTCTCCTTTGCAATAATTCAATGGGGTACTTATTAAAAAGAAACCAAGCAAGACACTATTTCCTTTCATCAATGAGTTGAAACATTAAAAACAATCACCAGCAACTAAGTCTCACAAAGCTTATAATAGATTAGCAAAATATTACAAAAACAAAATAGTTCTCAATGAGATGAAGTAGCAACATTAGCAACAGAAGACAAAGTACGACACATTAGAATGATAGATTGTTCTTCATCTCAAAGTACTACACTATTTCTCCACTTAGATGGCGAAGAAATTGAGCTTCTAGTAAGAGAGAATGACAAAATTATTAGAAAAAAGAGTAAAGAGTAAAAAGATGTAATGGTAACCGAAAGAATGAAATGGTAACTATATATTGGTTTTCTTTTCCTAGATCTTAAAACTGCTTGTGCCTTACAATTTCTGGTTTGCTTTTGTTTTTTCCATTTTCCCAATGAAATTTTAAATGTAACTCTCAATGGGTAAGTGACACATACTTTTTCAACGGATCACCCAACATGTTTGATAACAATTTCTATTTAAAGTCTTTCTGTTACCATACTTTTTCTTCACCATTATTGTCTACCACAGTTTCGATTTCAATAGTAACAATGGGTTCCGATGGGAAACGTACAATAGTAACAACACAAGTCATTCAATAGTAACAATACAAGTCATTCAATACAACATTATAAATCCATATGGTGGAAATCTGTACCGAATACCACATGCAATATGATACAAATCTTCTTCCACCTCCTACAATCTTAATCACCATTGAAAGAAACAATTCCATTATTTGGGAAGACTATCCAATCAAAGGAAACTTTTAGATACAAATAAATTTTAAACTAAGTGTCTCCAGTGGCACATAGAGAGAGTTGTTATTAAAGTCTTTTAAGAAAAAATTGTATATGGAACTAAAGTTACAAGTTCAGAACTTAAAGAAAATATCAAAACCAAGAATAATACTCCTCATGCTATTTTCTTGTCATCATGATGTTTATAAAGTTTCGTACGTCGCTGCTTAAACCAATGCAGGTAAAGATCGACCCAGAGGAATGGATATACTGCAAGAACAACCTAATTGAGAGAACTTATTAACATAAGATATTCACCACCACTCTAGATAAGTTAGAAAAATGGCTGAGATGGGTGATCCAAGAAGGACAATTTCCCAAGCAACTGAAGCATAATGTGAATATCTAGTGACCTGCATCTCCAAATATTAAAACAAAATCATCTTCCTTACTTAGAAAATGGACATGTTAAATTTCTTTTATAGCACAATTATCACGGATTGCAAACATAGCATACCATGAGTATGGTAGAGGAAGGAAACCTGTGTTACATTATTGAAGACATGAAATGCTAAGGGTTTGAAATGAAAGATAGGGAACACTAAAAAAGAAATCAAATCCAAAATGCTGAGAACAGTGAGTTATGAAGTCATTTTTCCATAATTACTCTTCCAAAACAAAACAAAACAAATCGTATAGTTTTTAAAATAGTGTTTAGTTTTTTCTTGATGAATACGCATGAGTACCTAACAGGCTAACATTACATAACAGAAATTGCGTTAAGGGGTCTTGTAACTTGTAATTGTTTATACTTGAAACAGCAAGTAAATAATAAATAAATGACCTCACTTAAGCTCCAAGCAAGAAAAGTGATAAAAACGGAAGGTAACTCCTGGACCTAGTTAGTGTTACATCATAATAAAATTGGAATAGAAAGGCAAAGAAAATGTAGCACAAGGAAAGGGTGTCAACATTACTGAGGTAGGAGAATGGCGCCTATGTCACGGGGTCCAAATGACTAAACATCATCAGGCACATGGCACCCAAGTTACTGGCTCAGAGTCACTATCAGGTGCTCAAGTGACTAGCTCAGAACCATTACCAGGGGAGTGGCGCCCAAGCAACTAAGTACTGAAGAAATGATATTGACGCCCTCCTCATCATGGGCGCGTAGCACAGCTGAGGGAATATTGTTGGTGCCTTACTGATAGGCGCATTGCATATGTGAGTAAGAGAATATGCTTAGGATTCCTTTATCATGAGAGGTGTGTGCTGCTAGCTGGCACTATGCATTGGATCCGTTACAATGCTCTATATCTTTCCTTTTGTTTTTATCTAATACTAATATGTAGTAATAAAGTGTAGCCTAGTGTATGGTGTACTACTGTACCTGCTATATATAGCAGTTGCTATCAGTTTTAATCATCAGAATTTCCCTTATTGATCAATCATATTCTGCTTTCATTAACTATCATGGCTTATGGAGTACTTTATATGCTTTATGCTTTCCTTTATTCAATATTTCTTTATACAAAATATTTTCGTTGTGTTCAGGATTACACTTAACTTAATACAAAGCGACCCTAATACAAAGTTCTTTCATTAATAAAATGCAACTCTAATACATCAAAGAGCGACACTTAATGTAGGTGTGCAGAAAAAACTATGGAAATAAATGGAATTACAAAAACGTTAATCCAATGCAATTTAAGAAGCTGAACATAAAAAGAACCCAAAAAGTAACTAAAAAGTCCTACTTCAAAACCAATTGCCAACAAATTGTGGATTGATAAAGCAACCACCGCAAAACACAGGTTAGCAAAAATAGCTGGAGAATCAGAAACTTCTGGGGATGATTTGGCGAAATCATTAGCTCTTTCCACCACGGTTGTAAATACAGAAACCAAAATCAAGACCAAACCATTAATCCATCTTCTATATTTTGCAGATGGTTCAGCAAAACTGGACTTCTGTACCAGAACGAGTGAAGGTGGAAAAGCTGCAGAAACCAATATTACCAAAGACTTGGGTAGTAGTGATTTCTGAAAATAGTCTTCAACTTCTTGAAAGGCAGTGCTATTAAGAAGAGAAGCTATTCCAAGATTCAAGAAGACAAGCGTAAGTGCTCTCCAACCAACGTCACTCAAAGGTAATGGCCAGTAATTAGGAGCATCCTAAAAGAAAAGAAAAGTGCTAATGAATGATCAATATTAAAAAAGTTAATGTATTAAAGAGATAGTAGTGCTATTTATCCCGAAATCCATCCTCCCGAAAATCTTTTGGACAGTGTTCTGTACCGTATCTCTGACTAAGTGTCCGATCTTGGATACGAAGTCCGATCTGAGATAGTTGGTATTGATGTTCTTGGCCAGTCCGAGTTGGTGCTCCAATCCGAGGTGGGGGGACCCAGTCGATGGAGATAATTCCTCACCAAGAGCTGCTGACACCGCCGGAGTAGTTAGAGTAAGTTTTATTATTACTAATCTCTTTAGAGTAATGATTAGTGTCCGAGAAATGGTGACCATGAGAAATGGTGATGCTGCACTTCATTCCTTTTTGTTAATGACACTTCATCTTCTTATTTATTTGGGTCAAAACCAAGAACACTATCTCAGTATTTAATTTCTGTCTGTTAAGGATTAGGCCTCAGGCCCAACAATATCAGTGAGTGAGTCAATTACAAATAAGAGTATTGGAAAAATAAGTACCATTAATGCTAGCATTGAATGCTTATTTATAGGTATTTGGAGTGAAGGAGGACCATTGGATCTAGGTCTTAGATCTCCACATTTGGCTGGATTTGGCCCTTTATTGTTGGGTCTTTAGATGGATTGGCCATAGAGGCCCAATCCTTAACAGACAGAAATCAAATACTGAGATAGTGTTCTTGGTTTTGACCCAAATAAATAAGAAGATGAAGTGTCATTAACAAAAAAGGAATGAAGTGCAGCATCAGCATTTCTCATAGTCACCATTTCTCGGACACTAATCATTACTCTAAAGAGATTAGTAATAATAAAACTTACTCTAATTACTCCGGCGGCATAGCAGCTCTTGGTGAGGAATTATCTCCTGACTGGTCCGCCATATTTGAAAAAGAAGGAAAATAAACTTTAACTAACTTTGACTGAGAAGAAAATGAATGCGTAGCAGAAATCAGAAATCTTATTAATAATGGGTTGGTGTTGAGGATCGATGACGTGGCGTCATGGGATCCGTTAAATAATTAATTTCTAGTATAAGGGTCAGGATACTTAGGGTGCGGTGGAGTTGATGATGGATGATCTGGCGGCTCTGCTTCTTTCCCTTTGTCGATCTCCCTGTCTCGCTAAAGCCCAAATAACAATATTTTATTTTAAAAATTAAAATTAACAAGGGATCATTTTTGTAAACTTTGATCAGAGAATTGATGCTTCGATTCGATAAAGATACATTAAATTCGGGATCGGGATTAGGATGTGTATATGTCAAATTTATCTTCTTTCCGTTTGTTTTCTTTTCCTAAAAATAATAGACGAATATGATAGCAATTTATTTGTAAAATTATTTACTAAAATGTTTTTGGGTGATGAATTAAAAATTATTTGAGTTAAGCTCTGTTCGGTAAAAAGTGGCAGATAGCAGATGACAAATCACGTGTTTTTTGAGTAAACCCGAGTATCCACCGCACGGACAGCAGTGACTAATCACGTGTTTGGTAAAACTAACGATTAAACAAGTTGATAAATCTAAAATGACATAAAAGGACATATTTAATTTATTATTAAATTATTCAATCATGACAAATATTTAATGAGGATGGTGGGGAAATTTAAGAAAATTAATAAGAGTAAAAATGAGAAAAAAATGAAATGATATACGCCATCCACTAGCGTTTGGAAAAAAGCGTGTGTTTGAAAAAATGTTAAGCGCTACTACTTACCAAAATGTGTGTACTCGCCATCCGCTAGTCAAATCTGCTAGTTAAATCCACTATCCACTATCTTGAGGAAGAGTGTGATGTGCCTATATCCCTCCTCCCTAGGGAGGTATGACTCTTGCTAGGGAGGAGGGACCACTACTAAGCCAATCAGTTGTGTTCTATTGCGCGAAGAAGGCTACATCATTGAAATTCAGAGAGCCGAAGTTGTTTGGAGAGAGGACAGTCTCGGAGGATATGAAGGGTTGACTCAAATGGTGCATGGCAACACATGCATTGAGGAGAAGCCAACATATTCTTGTGGTGGAGCATGCAAGTAGTTGGGAGTGATTCATGGCAGGCACTCCAAATAAGAACTTTAATTTTTTCCGGTGCAAAAGCTTTCCAAATCCAACTCCAAGACTGAGAGGGGGTCATAGCGTTGTTATCTGTGAGTTGGCTTGCTAGCCAGTTATAACCAGATTTGGCCGTGTATATACCATCAATGCTATTCTTCCAAATGAAGCAATCACTAACTGCATTGTTAATTATAGGTGG
This sequence comes from Astragalus membranaceus, assembly GCA_039519185.1. Classification (NCBI taxonomy): domain Eukaryota; kingdom Viridiplantae; phylum Streptophyta; class Magnoliopsida; order Fabales; family Fabaceae; genus Astragalus; species Astragalus membranaceus. Next base: position 115,621,362 of record CM076850.1, read on the forward strand.
CATGCTGCACAAATAGTGTTCGAAATTCGGTGGGATCATGGTATAGAGAGAGTTTAGGCTCCACTCGTTATTAACAATAAGATCTTCAAGTCTATGATCAACATCATGAATATCTACAAAAAGAACTTGAGAGCTGAGTTTACCGCAAAGGCTCCAAGGTGAGTATCGTAGCGATGTGTTGCCATTTCCAAGCCTGAAGTCAAAGCCATCTTGCAATTTTAATCTAGCTTTTGTTATAGCATTCCAAATCAGCGATCCTTGAGTCTTTGGAGCGTATAAGAAAGGCACCTCATGGATGTATTTATTTGTGATAAGGTGCACCCAAAGCTTATCCTTCTGACAGTGAACATCTGAAACCAATTTACCCAACATGGCTGTATCCGCGTCTCGAGTGCACCTAACACCCAGACCCCCATTTTTCGTGTGCTTCGTTATTGTGTTCCAACCCACACAGTGGATTCCTTTATCCGATGTTCCTTTCCAAATAAAGTTATGGGTACATTGATCAATCTGATTACAAATAGATTGAGGGAGCCACACTATTTGCATGTAGTAAGTAGGAATAGACGTCAAAACTGACTTTGCTAGCGTGATATGACCATCTTTGTTAAGAAGCTTGTTTTTCCAAGATGCGAGTCTTGTATGAAGCTTATCAACAATAAAAGTGTAGTCAACATGCTTAATTCTACCTTTGACCATGGGGAAGCCAAGGTACTTTTCCAAGAAGGGGGTGCAACGAGTTCCTGTGATACCCGTAACGAGTTCCCGTTTAATGATTCTCACTCCAGAAGAGAAAAACGCCATTGACTTATGAAGATTTACTTGAAGTCCCGAAGCCTAGCCAAAATCCTTAAAAATACTAGAAATTAATCTAGCTTGAGAACCAGACGCCTTTGAGAACAAAAAAACATCATCAGCAAAGAATAAGTAGGAGATATCAGGCCCCGTTCTAGAAATCTTCACGGGTTTCCACTTGTTATCGTTGACAGCCTCGACTATGGCATGAGAGAGCTTCTCCATACATATAACAACAAATAAGGGGAAATAGGATCCCCTTGTCGTAAGCAACGTGTTGGTGTAAATGAGAGGGAGGCGATTGCCATTCCAAATAATTGATAAATTTGAGGAGGTAACACAATGCATAATGAGGTTTGTAGCGACCAAAAAATCCGAAGGAGGGATTCTTCGAAGTTTACAATGAAGCTGCCACCAATATTTATTTTAGGAAAAACATTGAAAAAACCTTTTAGATGGATAAGGGGGTTTTACGGACCAGGTTTAGGCTCGGGAGTCGTTTATGTGTAGGGAATGTATTAGCACCCTACGACATCCTTCCTAAGGAAAGCTACCTTTTAGCTAAATGTGTAAAATTATTCATTTACAAAAATATTCTTACCCTTATTCGCAAGTTGAAAAGAAGGACTTTGAAGGAGGACATTTAATTATTTTTGATTGTTTTTGGGAAATAGAAAAGAAATGATTAGGGAAAAACTAAAAAAAAGGTTTTTATTAGTGCAATTGACAGAGGTCGGCCGCCCTCTGCTCCTATGTATCTCCTGGTAGAGAATCAAATCACACGTAGTTCTTGGGTAGAAAATAGTTGTGTGTTGGTATTTTTTATTGTTAAGTGTTTTTGAAATTGGGATAAGTGGTTTGTCAAAAAAAAATTGGGATAAGTGTGTGTAATGACCAAAGAAGTAAACTCAGAGTGGTCCCAACTAATAGCCTATTCGAAAACTAAAGTTGTTATTAACGATCAAACAAGTTAAACTCAAGTGACCCTTAGTAACAACATATTTTTTGACGTGAGTTTGATTGTTCGAAAAAATATACTTGGAAGCGTGATTTTCTTTTAATAATGGCGAAACAAAGAAACAACCATTTTTTTTAACAAAGGGTGTTTAAATGAAAAAAGGGGTGTGCACAACAAGACCAAAAATCTGTGACAGCCCATAACTTAAACCAAAAGCCCATAAACATGAATCAGGGGAGGGGTTACGAGATAGTAAACAGGAGGTGCAAAGAACAGCTATTCGTAATAGAAACTCAATATAGAAGAAAAAAAAGGTCTAAAATAATAAGGGGGTGCGAATGAAGTATAACTGGTGGTGCAGTTATAAATCTGATCTTATTATCAAAGGGGTTGCATTATTAGAAAATAGGAGGGGTGTAAATAGTCAAAAGCACTATCAGGTTTTTGTTGTTTTTAAAAGAAAATGACTAAAAAGGAAAGGAGTATTTAAAGCAAACAATTAGGGTTTTCAGTTTTGGTACCCTTCTTTTCCTCTTCAGCCGCAACAACTTTCAACAGAGAGAGAGAGGAAGGAAAAAAACGAGATGAGAGAGAGATACGACGAGAGGGCGGAGGAAGAAAGAAGGAGAGAGAGATGGTCATGAAGATGAAAGGGGCTACGACGACCTCATGGCTGGAGAAAGGGGGTTTGCAACGGTGATGGCCACCGTACGGTGGCCGGAGCTTTCGGGGTGATTATTGTTTCGTTTTCATGGCCGGCGAAGGTAAGAGGAATGGCGACGAAAATACTTTTGGTTTGGTCTTGAAGGCTAGTTAGAGATGGAGGACGGCGACGACGGTGGTATGGTGGCTCGCGACAGAGGTTTCGCCGAAGTGTAGTGGTTGTGGTGATGCGGTAGCTCAAAATAGTTTTCAACCGCAACAACAGCAAGGGCAACGACACACGCTCCCTTGCTTTTTTAGTTTTGTTTTAATTTTTTTTGTACTATTTTGATTTTAATTAATTTTTGTCTATATATGTGTACTAAAGTTGACTTTGTAAAAAATTGATTATAATAATAAAAATAAAAAAACATTTATTCAAAATCTGATTATAATAATAAAAATAAGGCTAAATTATAGTTTTGGTCCCCCTATTTTAACAAATCCGGACATTTGGTCCCCCTATTTTTAAATCCAGACATTTAGTCCCCCTGTTTTAACAAATTCGGAGTTTTAGTCCAGAGAGGGGTTTCTCAGTTTTTTGTTGCTGATGTGGATAAAAAACGCTGACGTGTGTAATACCCCAATTTTGTCCGCCCAAGTCAAAAAACATTTTTCAGAAAAATAGAAGCAATAAGGTAATTCATAATTTGTGGAAAACAGTGGATTGGTGCATTTATGTGTGTTCGTCCCCTATTTCGCATTTTTATTTGAATTACGCGTGCGCGCCAGTAGTAACTGCGTGAGCTGCCCTGTGCCCCCGTCATTTGGCAACGTGTCTGTATTTTCATCAAAAAGGGCAATTTATTGATCATTATTAATTTTTGGCACCCAAAAACATTTTTCTTAATTTTTAGGAATTTTAGGAAATAAAATAGTGCATATTTTTGCATTTTTTGGCATCTAATAAAAGCGAATTAATTATTTTTGGACCAAGACCAGGTCAAGGACATGGCATACATGTTACTCTACCAAGGGTAATTTTTGTATAATTTTTGGAAAGAAAGTCATAGTCCAAAATAATTAAAAATGCATTTTCCCCATTTTTAGTGCATAAAAAACCCAAAAAAGACCATTAAATATTCCCCAATTACTAAATGACAATTTTTATTGCCTAGAATAATTAGAGGGAATATTTTATGGTGCTCAAAAATATGTGACACTTTTTAATAGGTGCACCTTCACTTCCATGCCCAAAATTCAAAACTCAAAAAGAATGAAGTGTCCTCAATAAGACAAAAGACCAAAAACAAGTTTTTTTTCCCCTCCCCATTTTTTCTCTCCATAGCTACGAATTCTCTCTCTCTCTCTCTCTCTCTCTCTCTCTCTCTCTCTCTCTCCCCACAATTTCTTCCACACTCTTCTATTCCTTATTCCTTAAGAATATGCTTTGTACTATCCTTAACTTTTCCCTTTTGGTGACCATCACTCACTCCCACATAGATTTATGCCCTCTTTTGTAAATTACCCCACCCACTCACACTCACTCCTTCACAAGAAAATACAAAATTACTTCTTTGGTAACATTCCATCTCAATTATACCATTAACCCTATTTTTACCTCACATCACATATGAGCCTCCATTCCCAAAATAGGACAAGTTTCTTTCACACAAGCTCTCCCTCCCTCTCATATGCGAACCCTCCTCCCCTCCCTCACTCTCATTTTTGTGTTTTCTCACTACCCACAATCCAAGTGATCTCTAATCCTAGCCATTCATTCAAATTTAAAACCCAATCCTAGAGCACCTAGTAAAGAACAATGACCTAATTACCCCTAGACCTAAAACAACTCTATAAATACCCTCTCATTTCCACACATGAGCATCTTTGGCCTCTCATTCCTCACTCACACAACCCTCACACAACCTTCCTCTCCTCCAAAGACCCCCTAGGCCGTAGCCTCCTCTCCCTCTCCTCCATCCATCGTTTTCATTTCCTTCCACCCAAACACCACCACTCCACCTCATTTGCATCCCTCTTTCACATACTCCCTCCATTTCTCCTTCAAAGTTCAAGCATCATCACCAAGTGGGTTTGATCATCATATTTACGTGGGTATTTCTTTGAAGAACCTTGGAGTTTTGTTGATTTGTGTCTAGTTTCATCTTCTCATCTCACTTTCTAGCTTGGAGTTAAGGTAAAATCCTTAAAACCTTACATCACATTTGAGTTCTTGCCTCAAAAATGTAAAATCATTCATCCTATCATCTTCATATCCTCATATTGTTGATTGTTGTTGGTGAGAAGTGTCATAAGCACTTTGACAAGCACTTAGGGAGGCTTGGGTGCTTATGGTGCTTCTCACCCTTGAATGATTGATGATTTGTGTTGATTTGGATCTTGACCCTTGCATTTCATGAAATAAAATGTTGTTTTATGGCATATTATGTTTCGCATACTTGTAGAAAAATAAGGGTTTATGTTAGTTTTGTGCATTTCTTTGCCTAATCACATGAACCTTTACCAAAAATTGTAATCTAGCTTGTTTTCTCATATTATCTCACTTGCTTTCAAAAATAAATGGGTTCTTGGTTATGTATTTGGGTCGCATATTGTGAATAAATAGGGTTTTTATATGTTTGATTATCACTTTAAGTTGATGATAGGCAATATGACTCTCACTTGTGCCTAGTGCACCTTGCTTAAAGTGATGAGGATTGTTCTATATGATTCACTTGTGCGTAATCTTGATGCATCCTCACTTGCAATTGTGGTGTTGGTTCTTGGAGTTTGTGTAGGTTTTGGTAAGGGATGGACTAACCCTAGTCTTGATGCACATGTGTTCTTATTCATTTATACTTGTTTTTGTGCTTGTTATGTGATTAAGTATTTGAATTGGTGTTCACGATTTGCTTGCTTGTTTTGATGATCACATTGACTTTGTAATCCGACTTCAAAGTTCAAAACCTTTGTTACTCGTTAGTAACACCTCAAAACCATGTCGCATTCAAATTATACTACAATTTGTTACTCGTTAGTAACATTTACAATTTCAAATCTTTTTCATAACCAAGAACACTTTCAAACATCAAAAAGCCATCTCACAAACCAAAAATCGATTCGATTGCGAAAACCCTTTTGATTACCTAAAGTAAGAACCAATTATCATTAATGATCACTCACGCCGTTGCCGTTTGGTTGTTAACGATAATTTCATTTTCAAAGGAATTAGTAGTGTGACCACTCTAAACCGTTGTTGTTTGGTCTTCATGAACACTCCAACTTAAATAAAACCAATTGTCATCGATGATCATTCGCGCCGTTGCCGTTTGTTGTTAATGACGATTGCATTCTCAAAAGGGTTAGTAGCGCGGCCACTCTAAACCGTTGTTGTTTGGTCATCGCGAACACTCGAATCAAAAGCAAAACCGATTATCATTAAGGATCACTCGCGCTGTTGCCGTTTGGTTGTTAATGATGATTTCATTTTCAAAAGAGTTAGTAGTGTGACCACTCTAAACCGTTGTTGCTTGGTCATCTCGAATCCTCATTCCTATTGCGAAAACTCACCTAAACAAGATAAAAGACAAAAACCTTTTTCAGGACAAACAAGAACTACGTAGCTTTGAATTCTCCATCGCACCGGGAGATACGTAGGAGCGAGTGGCTAACTCTCGTCAAGCGCCAAAAATAAAAATTTTCATTAAGTCTTCTCATTCCCTTTGAGGCAAATTTAAGTATTTTCCAAATCAACACTTAAAACCACACGTTTAATTAAAGGTTCCCTTTCGGTAGAAAGGAGGTGTGGGGTGCTAATACCTTCCCCATGCCTAACCGACCCCCGAACCCAAATCCTCCGGTTTTCCAAAAGGCCATCCGCTTTCCAAAAAGGTTTTTCTTCAATATCTTCCTTATAAAAAATAGGCTTAATTACAGTTTTGGTCCCCCTATTATGACCAACTCACGATTTTGGTCCCCAAAGTTTTAATTTGACGATTTTGATCCCCCTATTTTACCAATTTGTAAAATCAAGGTCCCCCTCTTAATTTGGTCAAAATTAAAACTGATTTTGACTTTCAATCCTACGTGGCAGTCCACGTGGACTGCCACGTAGGCAGCACTGTTCCCCTCTCCTCTCTCTCACATCCCTCTCCTCTCTCTCACCCCTCCCCCCACCGTGACCCCCTCCCCCCTCCTGAACCCCCCCCTTCGCATCTCCCCTCTCCTCACCCCACCGTGACCCCCTCCCCCCTCGTTTTCCCCTTCCCCTTCGCACCTCTCTCTTCGCACCTCCCCCCTCGTTTTCCCCTTCCCCTTCGCATCTCCCCCCTCTCTGGTTCGCTCTCCCCTCCCCCCCTCTCTCGCCGTTCTCTCTGGTTCGCTCTCCCCTCCCCCCTCTCTCATCGTTCTCTCTCTCGTCGCTCTCCCTCTCTCGCCGTTCTCTCTTTCGCCGCTCTCCCTCTCTCGTCGCTCTCTCTCTCTCTCTCTCTCTCTCTCTCTCTCTCTCTCTCTCTCTCCTTTCTCTCTCGCCGTTCTCTCTCTCGTCGCTCTCCCTCTCTCGCCGTTCAGATCCAGATCGCAGAAGAGGGGGGAGGGGCTCACAGAGGTCGCAGAGGTGGGTGGTGGCTGTGGGTGGGTGGTGGTTGTTGGTGGCTGACGGGGTTCAGTGCGAAGGGGGGAGGGGTTCACGGTGGGGGAGGGGGTCACGGTGGGGGGAGGGGAGGGGAGGTGCGAAGGGGGGAGGGGTTCAGGAGGGGGGAGGGGGTCACGGTGGGGGAGGGGGTCACGGTGGGGGAGGGGTGAGAGAGAGGAGAGGGCTGTGAGAGAGAGAGAGGAGAGGGGAACAGTGCTGCCTACGTGGCAGTCCACGTGGGCTGCCACGAAGGATTGAAAGTCAAAATCAGTTTTAATTTTGACCAAATTAAGAGGGGGACCTTGATTTTACAAATTGGGAAAATAGGGGGATCAAAATCGTCAAATTAAAACTTTGGGGACCAAAATCGTGAGTTGGTCATAATAGGGGGACCAAAACTGTAATTAAGCCTAAAAAATATTGGTGGCGACTTCATTGTTTTAAAAAAGTTGTAAACGAAGAAAAATCCCCTCAGGGACCTTTTCGGGTGCAACAACGTGGCACTCATTAAATGACGTGGCAGCTAACACAACTTATGCCACGTCATTTAATGAGACACATGGACAGCCACGTCGGCAACCTATTATTAAATTATTAAAACTTATAATTAAATAAATAAATAAAACCAAAACCTAAAACTAAAATTAAATAAAAAAATCACAATTGATCATCTCATCCCTCTACGAACTCCAGAAGCTACGAACTCCAGTTCTTCTTCTCTACCTTCGTCAACCTTCGTCTTCCTCAACCGTTCCTAGCTACGAACCGTATTCTCATCTCATCCCTCTACTTGATCATCTTCTTCCATGATTCGTACCTGCTTTTTCCGTTCACTGTGAAGTAACATTACGAAACCAAAATTTCGTTCATCAATGGAGAAGGCAGAATCGCATGAGCTTAGGATACCAGGTGTTGGAGGAGTTACGAAAGAAGACGTGATGTTTTGTACCAGGTAAAAGTTCTTGATTCTTGCTTCTGTTTTATGGGGATTGTGTGTTTCTAATTTTAGGGTTTATGGGGATTGTGTGTTTCTAATTTTAGGGTTTTTGGGGATTTTGTGTTTTATAGGGTTTTGAAACTTGTTGTTGTTGAAACTTGAAACTTGATTTTTTTGAAAGTTGTTTTGTTGAAACTTGAAACTTGACTAAGAAAATGATATTGAAAGTTAAAGTGATTTCCGGCCTTTTATTTGTTTCTGTCCTTTTGCAAGTGGTCCCTTACTTTCAGCCACTATTTGACTAATTTTTGTATTTTTGTATTGGCACAGGCCTGCAGTGTACCAGTATATCAGATTAAAAATATACCATGGGGGTAATTTTGTAAAACGTCCTTTGAAGGTATATGTTGGGGGACAGGTGTATGAGATGACCCCAGGTTGGGATGTTGATGAAATTTCCTATATAGAGCTGTCAAAATTGGTTAAGGCTCTAGGGTATATCTCATTCAAGTGTTTGTGGTATAGGCATCCAAGACAAAGTCTTCAAACTGGTTTTTGACCACTAAACAGTGATTCTGATATACTGAAGCTTATTGTAGATTGTAAGGGATATGACTTGGTAGAAGTTTATGTGGAGTATTTTGTAGATATCCCCATTTTGGTGAAAGATGGTGAGAGTGAAGTGCAAGGGGGTGATGGTTTGTGCAAAGAGAAGGAAGGTGGTGAAAATGATAAAGCATCTGAAGGTGGTGTGAATGAGAAAGTGACTGAAAGTAAGGGAAAAGAGAAAGTTAGTGATACTTTTGTGGAAGTGGAAGGTGATATTGAAGTAGAAGAGAGTGAAGTAGATGATGAGTACTCTGCAAATTCGGATTCTGGTGATAGTGATATCCCTGAGGATAGTGACTATGATGAAGAATGGGACTGGACCAGTGTATTGCCTAGCAGAAACAGTTAATGAAATCAATAAAATGGGTTCAAAATCTGAAGGTAATGAGTCAGTGAAGTTTGAGGTTGGGTTGATATTCAACACCAAAAAGATTTTAAAAGAAGCTGTGAAGGACTATGGAAGGGTAGTGGTCAAATGTATGCAAGGGTGTCCATTTTATTTGAGGTTTAGCCAAAGGGTTGGAACACCTTACTGGCAGCTAGTCAGCATAATTGATCAGCATTCTTGCTTTAGAACTGCAAGAAATAGATTGGCCAAAACAGAATGGCTTGCAAAAGTTTTTTTTACCAATTCTTACTCATTCCCCATATATGAAGGTCAAAGGACTGATTGGGGAGGCTAGGAATAGGTGGGGTATCAAATTGGCACATGATCATCCATATAGAGCCAAAAAAAAGAGCATTAGAAAAATTGCAAGGTGCTACTTCGGAGCAGTATTTGAATCTGAGGAATTATGCAGAGGAATTGAGACGGACCAACCCTAATTCTACAGTAATCATTAAGTGTGAAAAGGGACCTTATGGGCCTATATTTGAGAGAATTTATGTTTGCCTCGAAGCATGTAAATCTGCATTTGCCTTTACATGTAGGCCTTTAATAGGGTTGGATGCATGCTTCTTAAAAGGAGAGTTTGGAGGGCAACTAATGTCAGCTGTTGGTAAGGATCCAAACAATCAAATGTTTCCCATTGCTTATGCTGTGGTGGAGGCAGAAACTAGGGACTCTTGGGCCTGGTTCATTAACCTATTGCTTGAAGACTTGAACCAACTCAATCCTAAGCCATATGCATTCATACCAGACCAACAAAAGGTAATTCTTAATTATGGTTTTCTTAATTCTTAATTCTTGGACAGTTTTATGATTCTTAATTCTGTTTTTTTAATTACAGGGACTTGTTCCTGCACTTGCAGCATATGGGGACCAAGTTGAACACAAGCTATGTGCCAAGCATCTTTACGGCAATTGGAAGAAAAAATACCCTGGAGTAGAGATGAAAGATGCATATTGGAAGGCAGCTAGGGCTACTACTATACCAGAATGGAAAAAGGCAATGGAATACCTCAAGTGTTTGAATGAGCTTGCTTGGAAGGATATGTTAGATCTACCTCCTGGTATGTGGGCAAAGTCTCATTACAAAACATATGCACAATGTGATCTTCAAGTTAATAACATGTGCGAGGCTTTTAATAGTGCTATACTAGAACATAGGGATAAGCCTATTATTTCATTGCTAGAAGGCTTGAAGCATTACTTGACAAACAGAATTGTGCAACAGAAAATGTTCATGCAGAGATATAAGGGTGATATATGCCCTAAGGTTCAAAAAGCATTGGAAAAAATAAAGAAGGATGCTGAAAGATGATCCCCATTTTGGCATGGTGATGATGATCATCATGCCATATTTACTGTTGAGGATGGGATTGACTCTTATGGGGTTAACCTAATAGAAAAAACAATTTGCCACCTGAAGACTTTGTTTCAATGCTATATAAAAAATCAACATTTTTGGCAACCTACTCTTACCTAATCATGCCATCAAATGGTCCAAATCTGTGGCCTATTTCTGAATGTGATCCAATACATCCACCAAGGATGAGAAGGGCACCTGGTAGGCCTAAGAAACAAAGGAACAAGTCTAATGATGAGCCAAGGGATCCTAATAGGCTACCAAGACTGTAACCTACTGTACAATGCAAAAAATGTGGAAAATTAGGCCATAATACGAGGACTTGCAAAGGGAAAACACAAGCAGATAGAGAGATACCTAAAGGGGGAAACAAGGTAATATAGCACAGAGACTGATACCTTATGTTCTGTCATTTAATATGAACTATTGTTATCTATAAATTTTGTCATTTAATATGAACTATTGTCATGTATCACAGAGGTTTAAGAGGACAGTCACTGAACAACAATAAGGTAGCACAAGTGGAGGCAGAAGAGGAGGAACTGCTAGAAGAGGAAGAGGGAGAAGAGGACTAACTGCTAGAAGAGGAAATGGAAGAGGAAGGCAAGATGAAGCTCCAACTGTCTTGACTCATGACAATGAGGCACCTCAAGCAACTCAACCAAGTCAATGAAGCACCTCAAGCAACTCATGGGAATGTATTTTGTGAAGTAGTTTTAGGCTTAGCATCTTACTGGTTTAGTTATCAAGTAATGTAAGAAACTGATGCACTTACTGGTTTAGGCTTAGCAGTAAGAAACTGGTTTAGGCTTAGCAGTAAGAAACTGGTTTAGTTATGAAGTAATGTAAGAAACTCATGGGAATGTATTTTGCAGCATCTTACTGTTAATGTTTTTGTGAAGTAATTTAAGAAACTGATGCACTTATTGTAATGGCTACTATCTTGGAAGTTGAATGAAAGTTTCAGCTATGAAGTATTTTGCAGCATTATAACACAGTTACAGTTTCTGCATATAACACAGATTGACAGTTAAGCAGCATTTACAGTTTCAGTTAAGCAGCATTACAGTCACTTAACACAAACTGTAACACGGATTAAGCACCCAAACTGTAACACAGATTGAAACCAAAGTTTTACCACTTCAAATAAATTCATTTCAAAATACATAACCACATTACAATCTCACTTAACACAAACTAAACCACATTACAAATTACATCACCTAAACAAAGACACAAACAACAAATACAGAATTCCACCATTACAAATTACATCACCTAAACCACTAATTATTTTGCCACTAAAACAATCACAAGCAACATTACAATAACCCATCCCATGACCATAAAACCAAAACAAATCTGGTTCTTCATCTTCATTTCAGTAGAGCTCCTCTTCAATTCCACCATTGATGCTTTTTTTCCTTCATATTTCCTCTTCAATTGATCCAACTTACTCTTGAGTTGCATTATGTCATTTTGTGCATCTTCATCCTTTTTACGTAGCTCATGAACTTGATTAACCAACTGACTAACAACATTTTTTTCTTGCTCAGTATAGTCATCATCAAGCCAAATGAAAAACTCACACATCTTGAACCCATACACTTTGTATAATCCACACCCCCAAAACCTTCTTCCATAGTTAGGTATAGTCTTGCACGTCATCAATGGAGATTCCACATGGCAGTCACACAAGTGTTTCGTTCTTCCATAACCTGTAAATCGCGAGTTCGAAGAAGAACCTGAAGCTTCTATGGAGGCACCCGTGTAGAAATCGCGTGAATCTTTTTGTTTCATGAGTGGAGGAGATGAAGAGAGGTGAGGCGACTGAGATGAAATGGAGAAGATGAACCAGGGAAGAGGAACCAGAGAAGAAGAAGAAGAACGATAGAAGAAGAAGAAGAAGAAGAAGAAGAAGAAGAAGAAGAAGGATCTGATTTTAGGTTTTGGTTTTATTTATTTATTTAATTATAAGTTTTAATAATTTAATAATAGGTTGCTGGCGTGGCTGTCCATGTGTCTCATTAAATGACGTGGCATAAGTTGTGTTAGATGCCACGTCATTTAATGAGTGCCACGTAAGTGTTTTTTATCCACATCAGCAACAAAAAATTGAGAAACCCCTCTTTGGACTAAAACTTCGAATTTGTTAAAACAGGGGGACTAAATGTCTGGATTTAAAAATAGGGGGACCAAAACTATAATTTAGCCTAAAAATAAAAAAGCATTTATTCAAAATCTTATTTTTATTAGATTCTTTATAACAATAGTAATAAATTAAACTAATAACAATGACGATAAAAATTTGTACCTTATTAGGAATAAACATACTTACACGACCAAACGTGAACACGCGTCTGCAATGAGAATACGCGAACTCGTGCACTAAAGTAAACACTCGTACACAACGAGACGCGAACACGCGTCCGCAATGAGGACAAAAATATGTACATTATTAAAAAAAGTGCACGCAGATGAGAAGTAACACGCCTATGCACGACTGGGAATGACACGCGTAAACGTCAAAAACAATATTTTGGATTTTTCTAATAAACTCTAAATTAGCCGGACAAAATTAGGGTATGACAGCTGCCCTTCTTTATTTATATTCTGTAGTTGAACTGAAGGGTTTTCATAGTAGGAATAGAAATAAAGATAAGACATACGCTAATTTTGTCCTTTTTAGAGGAAAATTGGGGGGTTTTGAGAATTTACAAGCATGGTTAACACTTGGCATGTTAACGAGAAAGCTATAAAGAATGATCACTGGGGATCTGAAGGAGCACTGGAGCTCTGAAGGTCCAATTCGTAGTCGATGCTTGGCGCATTGACCGGAATTAAACTGAAGGACCGACGGGGTCTGAGGGGCTGCCTGGGCCTTGAAGGACCAAGATGGTCTGATGGAGCGTCAACTAGCAACAGTACCAGTAAAACGGTCTGCATGGGGGTGGCCTTTTTCGAGCGGCTATTAGAGTCAAGATCAGGTCTAGAACTGATATGTCGACCACGAAGGACGTCCACTATGTCTTAGGCTGACACGGCTAGTCTGAAGGACCTGGGGTCGGATGATCCGTCAGTTGCTCGATAACGCGACGTGCGATCTGGATTGAAGGACCTATGGAGGTCTGAAGGAGCGCTTGGGCTCTGAAGAGCCGCTGGGGGTCCGAAGGAGTACGGAGACTCTGAATTATGATATGAGATCAACGCTTGAAGCGTTGACCTTGAGGGAACAAAATATGGGGAACATACCTAATAAATGCATTTACCTGAGAAGGGAAAAGCTATCTATACTTGGCATGTGTTAACAATGCAATGAATGGTGTGTGCTTGCATGTAAGCGTGTGTGATTATTGGTGTTTGCTGGGGGTAGTGAATGAGATATGGCGGATATGGATGCTGAAGTTGATGGACTAATGAAGTTGATAAACTGTGTATGTGGATGCAGATAAGGTATGAATGCGATTGTAATGTTTATGCAAATGCTATCGTGAATAAAAGGAAACACTTGAATGCATGGTAAATGGTATGATTAGTGATGTAGGAAGTTTTCGGCAATGACGGGACCAACACTCGGCACGTCTACCGAAGTAAAAAGAATGTTATATGTGTGCATGTATGTAATGTGATGAATGTGCAATGTGAAAGCAAATGAACTACAAAAGCCGTGGATTGTGGATGCTGGAGCTGGTCGGAAGTAGAAATTGATAAGTTGTGTATGCAAATGCAGATAACATATGAATGCAAATGTACTGCTTAGATGCAGGGGCTATGGTAGATGCATGGTTGCATGATTGAATGATTTATACTTTGGTAGGGGTAATGAATGCAATGTGGAATTCTTTCTCCTTTTTTTGTTGTCGGTTCTTTTCTTCTCTTTTTTGCCCCTTTTTATGAATGAATGAATGAATGTGCACACGTAATGTTTAGATGCAGGAGTTGTGGTAGCTGCATGACTTGATGTTGAGATGTAATAATGATTGGATGTTTGTCGGGATGTGGAATGATTTTTTGTCTTTTCGCTTTATTGCCTTTTTGGTATTTAATGAATGCGTGAAATGAGAATGTGAATGTGATGGATAAGTAATATTTGATGCAAACGCTATGGTGAATAAAAGGAAGTGCATAAATACATGGTACGATGCTATGATATGATTGATTGGGATGTAGACGGACTTTTGGTAATGATGAGACCGACATTTGGCATTTTTATTGAAGCAATACATGTTATGCGTGGGCATGCATGTATGCATACGCAATGCGTAATGCGAAAGAAGCAAAATTGTGTGAGCAAAAACAAGTGGAATGTGAATGCATGTACAATACTTGTATGAAAGAGTTGTGATGAGTATAATCAGATGCATGGTTTGATTCTAGAATGAGGAGGACATGCAAGATTTGTTGGTGACGACATTTGTTTTGCAAGGATACCAAAAATGTTTGATGAGAAACAAAACTTTTGATGCTAGAAACAGAGAGCTGATCATTTTGAATTGATCGTTCATTGGAAGAAAGATTTTTGATGGCTTGGACGTGAACTCTGGTAAGCTCAAGGTTGTCATCTTGAAAAGTGTGGCTTGTGGCAATTTATTAGTGCCATTTTTAGAGATTGTGATGTGTATTTGTAGACTTGTTCAAATGGGTTTTCATTTGGTTATGGTGACCTATGATGGCTAAGCTTTCAAGTCTAAGATGTTACCTTGGAGGATTTATCAATAACACGTCATTAACGTGTGTTTCTCTCTTTGAAGCATTTTGTTTAATAAATATGAAAAACAGTGCGAATACAAATGAGTGTGTCAGTTGGCTCAGGGTTCAAGAAATGTAGGGTATGGACAAATATGACATGTGAGTGGAGTGAAGGATGATGTTATTTGCTCGAGCCTATAGGTGATAAGCTTGTCCCAAAGTAGGGAATGTTTGACTACCCCAATTTTGACTTCAAATAGCGGGGAGTGAAATAGTCTGCCTTTGTTTAGGGAGGACAATGACAACTAAGGGTATAAACTGATTGAGGGATTGGGAAATATGCTGGTATTGGGGTGACAAGTGGCTGAGAATGGATGGAATGGGAGGCGAAATAATTCTTTTGGCATAAGGGATATGATGCCCCCAGTCTATAAAAAGACAAGGTCGCCATCCATGAAGGTTAAAGGCTGCCCCATTTTGAGTGTGGTTGTGAAAGGGTGTAAAGTTAGAATAATGGTTTCGGGACATGTGTAGTACGACTATATGGGTGTAGTGTTAGGATTTCGGCAAGTGTACTAAATCGTTGCAAGTTATAGTAAATTAGTAAGAACCACTAGTCGTATCCACAGGGATTGAGAGTTATTATCAATAAGCAAGTGTGGTAATTCTTAGGCGTAAATGATTAAATAAGTTATAATGTAGAGTAACCGAAAAACAGAATATTGGTAAATAAATCCGAGAGTAAAACGTTTAGGAATCGAATCCTCTCCCCTATGCTATCATGTAATAGACCCTTCAACCAATTTCAAATTAATTACCCAATTTAACAGATTAAGGACAATCCCTTGCCTCAAAACCCCTTTTCTCTAATGGGAAACCCTAATTCCTTAAGTGAATCACCAATAGACAAAGCATTAAACACAAGAATTAACGAATTCACAAACCCAATCCCATATTCCTATGATCATCACGTTTGTGACCTAAAACCCCAATTTCAGGCAAACATACCCATTTTCCAGTGGTGAACATAAACCCTAAATCAGTACAACAACAGATATTATTGTAAAGCATTAAGAACGGAGGTAAAGGCCATTGTTAAACCGAATAATAATTGAATTGATCATAGCAAAGGGTTCACATGATAGTTTTGGGGAGAGTCATCTCTCCCTAACTCTAGAAAACTAGCTACTCATAATCAAAGGGATGCAAGATAAGATTAAAGAGAGTTTACACATAGAGGAATGCATTGGATCCTTCAATTCCTTGTTCCCAAGTGTAGAGAAGCTCCAATTTTCTCCCTTGTTCTCAGCCCCAAACCCTGAAATCGCATCCAAGACGAAGTGGCCAAAAAAATTTGCAATTTCGCATAATAACCAAAAGTTTCTTACGCCTGTCGCGACGCGACGCGACCCCCATCGCGACGCGATGGGGCTGCAAATTGCTTGGTCGTGACGCGAACCTTCTTGGTCGCGACGCGAAGACTGGCAGATTCTTCTCATTCTTTTCTCTGTTTCGTCACTAGGCAAGTGTCTGGTTCACTAGTTGACGCCACATCAAATTGAAGGTCTTCCATTGAAATTGGCACTAGGGATGAGGGAAATAGCTTACCATTCAAACCTAATACATCAATCTAAATCTACGCTAATTCCCCTGACAATTTACTGAATTACAATCAAATAACAGACATGTTGGCTATAAACTGAACAACAATATACATGTGATGATGAGTCAACACAACCCCAAACTTGGAGTTTTGCTTGTCCTCAAGCAATTATTTAGCTTTCACACCCTTCACACATACCATTAAATACTTCAGTACATCAAACGTCATCATCCCAGGTAATGTAGTAGCAAGACAAATCGAATTGGAAAACACAAGATCATATAGAGGCAAGCATTCTCAAGTTCCCTCTTTTTCACATATCTCACTAATTGCCTCTCTTTTTTGAAGTGTATAATGTAGTCACTCAATTCACAATACATGCATCATCGTTTCATAGGCTTGAACAAGTTCTAGAAAAGTCTATACAAAATGATATGCATACACACTATTTGAGGACTTAAGGGTTGTAACGGGGCTTAGGTAAGGGTGGATATTATTTGGGAAGGTAGGTTACAAACTTGGAGTTAGGCCTAAATTCCTTTTTATCATCTTTTAACAATCTCACCACTCAACACTCACCATTTTTCCCAACAACATTCCACAAGAGAAGGATTCTTATAAAAAAAAATTTCTTTTTTTTTTCTTCGTTTATTTCTCCCATCTCTTGTATATACCACCCCAAACTTAGTTTGTTGCTATTCCATGAGCCACCCCAAACTTAGATTTTTCCCACACATGCATACACTTGTCTACCTAACTCCAAGCTAAGAAACAAACTAAGAATTTAATGTGCCTGGTGAGGTCTTTGTCAGAACAGAATAAGAAGAATAATTAGGCTCAATGAGGCTAACAAAGGATAAGTAGTTATGAGGTGGTATGAAAAATTGCCTCAGTGTGTATCAAATGCAAGACAATTAAGCACAAGTTCAAGTTCTGCAGAATAATACATGCAAGGAATGTTCACACAATCAATGACATAAGTGTTTAGGCTGTCACAGCTGGGATTTTAAGAGGTTGAACTCTCAAAGGCTTGCCAACATATGATCCAGATTTTCCTCAACATTTACCTTAAACAAATTACAATACCTGATGATAAAATTTTGATGTGAAAGTGATCACATGGTAAAATGCAAAAAATATTAGAGCTAGGAGTTTAGAGTTATGGTGCATCATCATCAATGTAAAAGTCATATCAGCATAGTATAACCAAAATGCAAAACAACTACCTCTACCATGGGTTGCCTCCCTTGAAGCGCTTGTTTATCGTCCTAAGCTTGACATTGAGGGGATTCATCAATTTGGCTCAGGTGGAGAACTCTGCTTCTCCGGTGCCTCCTTCAATGCTCCTTGGGTACACTTTCTTTTAAGCTCAAGTTTCCTCTTCCTAGATGTTGCATGAGGGAAATATAACGAAGGATCAACAAACATACCCACAACTTCTTCTTCATTGGTGTCACCCCCTTCTTCAACATTTTCCACTACAACAAGAGAATTCTCAAGGGATGAGTGGAGGCGAATTCTTTTTTCAATCATGGGATCAAGCACCTCAACACAGTAACACCATTCTTTTCCCTTATCTGGGTCTATGGACTTTAGCACATTAAAAGTCACAGCTTCATCTTGGACTCTCAATGTCAAGGTTCCATCTTCTACATCAATCACAGCTCTACTAGTAGCTAGGAAGGGTCTTCCCAAAATCAACGGGATGTCATTGTCTTCTTCCATGTCAAGAACCACAAAATCCACTAGAAAGAGGAATTTGTCACCCTTTACCAGAACATCTTCTAAAACTCCATAAGATTGCCTTATAGATCTATCAGCAAGTTGCAAAGACATCTCAGTTGGTTTCACCTCGCCTCCTCCAAGTTTTTTCAACATAGACAAGGGCATCAGATTAATGCTTGCTCCCAAATCACAAAGAGCCTTGCCTATTGTTAACTTACCAATTGTGCACGGTATGGTGAAGCTTCGGGGTCTTTCAACTTAGGAGGAAGCTTTCTTTGAATAATGGCACTACACTCTTCTGTTAACGCCACCGTTTCATCTTCCTTGAACTTCCTCTTCTTTGTCAACAACTCCTTCATGAACTTGGCATAAACTGGCATTTTCTCAAGAGCTTCTACAAAAGGTATGTTGATCTGAAGGCGTTTGAAAATATCCATGAACTTTGAAAACTGCTCATCCTTCTGATTCTTCTTGCTCAACTGAGGGTATGGCAACTTCATGTATGATGGAGTTCCTTTGGGCTTCTCGTCTACCTGCAAATTTTCATTAAACAATTTTTCTTTTTGGTTAGACTTCACAACTCCCTAATTTTTTTTACTCAGCTCATTTTTGACTCCTTCATTTTTCTTATTCAACTCCTCCCTCAACACCTCAGTTTCACTACTTTCCTCTCCAGGCTTGGGTTTGGTCACTTCAACAGGGTTCAACTCCCTACCACTTCTCAATGAAATAGCCTTACAACTTTCATACTTGAGGTTATCACTTGTACTAGCAGGAGCGCCACTGTTAGCTGTTTCAGCAAGCTTCTTCGACAACTGCCTAATTTGACCCTCCAAGTTCTTCATAGAAGTTTCATGGTTTTTCTCCATAATTTTCATAGCTTGCTTTTGAGATTGGAAAGTGGTCTTGGTCATTTGCATGCATTGGGTCAGAGCATCTTCCAAATGAGTTCCATAGTCATGAACTTGCATTGCTTGAGCAGTCGCTGGAGTTTGAGATCTAACTTCCAAAGCAGCAGCCACTTGTTTGGTAAGAGACTCGATTTGAAGAGACATTAGCTTTTGTTGGGCTAACACAGCACTGTTAGAGTCTAACTCCAACATGCCATTTTTACCTACGGCTCCACGATCATTTTGAATCTTGTACTCATTCGAAGCCATATCCTCCACCAGCTGTTTTGCTTCCTCCCAAGTTTTAGTACCTAAAGACCCTCCTGCTGAGGCATCTAACATCATCATGGTTTGAGGTCGCAATCCATGATAGAAAGTTTGCAACTGCAGAAAATCATCAATACCATGCCCTGGACATTTTTTTAATAATAACTTAAATCTTTCCCAGGAATCATAGAGGGACTCTGAATCCCCTTGTTCAAAGTTTAAGATTTCTGCCCTTTTCTTGATAAATTTTGAGATAGGGAAGAACCTTTCTAAGAACTTGTTTTCAAGGTCACTCCAAGTATTGACAGCTCCTGCTGGGATAGTATTTAACCAATCCTTTTCCCGACCTGTTAAGGTAAATTGAAACAAGCGCATCTTCTTGGAGTTTTCATCAACCCCCTCAGGATATGTGGTTCCACAAATCTCATGGAACTGGGACAAGTGTTGGTTGGGGTCTTCTACATCTAACCCTGAAAACTGCTCTGATTTCAATGCAGTGAGAACAGAAGACTTGATGTAAAATGTAGCAGCCCCCACTGGTTGAAAGGTGTAAGCCTGAGCGCCCTGATTTTTCTCCTCCCAAATTCACTGAGAGTGCGCCTTGCAGGTGGAATTTCAGCCATTACTTCCGCTTGCTTTGGGGAGTCTTCCAGAATAGAGGTTACAACTGAGTGTACCTGTGACCCTCCCTGGGCTTGTTGCTTTGCTAGCTTAGCTTTCTTCCGATTTGCCTTTGCTGATTTTTCAATCTCGGGGTCAAACAACAATTCTTGTGAATTCTTCCCCCGCATAAACAACTCTCTGAAACACAAAACAAACCGTCAAAAAGTCCTACACAAATCACTGGGTATCTAAAAAAAGAAAACAAAAATAAACTAAACAAAAACGTAAAATAAAACAACTAAGAATTAACTCATTTGCCTTGTTAATAATGAAATCAACAATCCCCGGCAATGGCGCCAAAAACTTGTTTGGATTTCGGCAAGTGTACCGAATTGTTGCAAGTTATAGTAAATTAGTAAGAACCACTAGTAGTATCCACAGGGATTGAGAGTTATTATCAATAAGCAAGTGTGGTAATTCTTAGGCGTAAACGATTAAATAAGTTATAATGTAGAGTAACCGAAAAACAGAATATTGGTAAATAAATCAGAGAGTAAAACGATTAGGAATCGAATCCTCTCCCCTATGCTATCATGTAATAGACACTTCAACCAATTTCAAATTAATTACCCAATTTAACAGATTCAATTCAATTAACAGATTAAGGACAATCTCTTGCCTCAAAACCCCTTTTCTCTAATGGGAAACCCTAATTCCTTAAGTGAATCACCAATAGACAAAGCATTAAACACAAGAATTAACGAATTCACAAACTCAATCCCATATTCCTATGATCATCACGTTTGTGACCTAAAACCCCAATTTTAGGCAAACATACCCATTTTCCAATGGTGAACATAAACCCTAAATCAGTACAACAACAGATATTATTGTAAAGCATTAAGAACAGAGGTAAAGGTAATTGTTAAACCGAATAATAATTGAATTGATCATAGAAAAGGGTTCACATGATAGTTTTGGGGAGATTCATCTCTCCCTAACCCTAGAAAACTAGCTACTCATAATCAAAGGGAAGCAAGATAAGATTAAAGAGAGTTTACACAAAGAGGAATGCATTGGATCCTTCAATTCCCTGTTCCCAAGTGTAGAGAAGCTCCAATTTTCTCCCTTGTTCGCAACCCCAAACCCTGAAATCGCATCCAAGACGAAGTGGCCAAAAAAACTTGCAATTTCGCATAATAACCAAAAGTTTCTTACGCCTATCGCGACGCAACGCGGCGCGATGGGCCTGCAAATTGCTTGGTCGCGACGCGAAGACTGGCAGATTCTTCTCCTTCTTTTCTCTGTTTCGTCACTAGGCAAGTGTCTGGTTCGCTAGTTGACGCCACATCAAATTGAAGGTCTTCCATTGCAATTGGCACTAGGGATGAGGGAAATAGCTTACAATTCAAACCTAATACATCAATCTAAATCTACGCTAATTCCCCTGACAATTTACTGAATTACAATCAAATAACAGACATTTTCGCTATAAACTGAACAACAATATTCATGTGACGATGAGTCAACATGTAGTATAAGAACGGGATGAAAGGTGAGGGTATTTTGGGGATGTTGAAAAGTTTGCCCGAGTTTAAGTGGATTGGAGGGTGGGGTATTGCCCCATTTTGAGATGGTAAGTCAAGCAACTGCCTCAGTAGGGATTTGGAAAGGATTCCACAAGCTAAGACAGTCAAGAGTTTTTGGTTCGATGAAATTTCACTTTGTTGATGATCACTCTAATTTTCCCTTGATGGACTTCGAGCATGCAAGCCCTTTTAAGTTTTTTTTTTGTAATAATATTTTTCCTTTTTTGAGCAAATAAATTATTTTGATTATTTTGTCCTAGAATATAAGCTTTGAGAAAAATAGGAGCAACCAATCATTGATCAGAATAGACCTTAGGATTGTAATATGGCCAATGGTTAGTGATTTATGAAGGAAATGATTACTTTGCTCATGGGGGTGTTCGGGGTTGGTTGAGACAAAGAATCTTTTATGTGTTTCATGGTAGAATGAACCTATTTAGAGTTGTAACGCAGCCGAGGGTTTATGGAGGATAGGATACTTAAGCCAAAGGAAGTGTTTGAGGGTTTATTTCAGACGAAGATCTTTTATGCGTTTGATGGTATGATGTATCAGCTCACACTTTCTACTGCTTTGGTTTTTTCTTCTTTCAGGATTTTTCAATCCTCTTTTTTGAATTTCACTTTATTGTTTTTTTTTTGTGATTTTTCTTCTTTTTTTTCTTTTGGGCTGAGCGAGCTGATAAAGGTGATACATCGTCGTTAGATATGGGATTGATCCTTGTCTAAGGTGATTGAAAGATTTTTTGATTTTTGGCTCGAAGTGGGTAGCAAAGGGTATTTCTCTTTTTAGGATGTGGGAAAGTTGCCAAACTTCAAATCATGATTGCTTATTTTCTCGAAATTGTAACTATAGGACAAAACTTCATTTTAATATATTTGCTTTTCTTTATTCCCCCCCCCCCCTTTTTTTATGCCCTAATTTTGCTTGGGTTGCTCTTATGAGTTTTCAACCTAACGGACTTTTCTTTTTTGGATTTCTTTTTTGTTTTTTTATAGGATTTGCACGAGTGTTTAGAATGCCAGCAGAAAATCTTAGTGATCATTACTCTGCCGCAGTAGGGAGCATACAAAGTGCTATTCGTGAATTTTCATCACTGGGGGAAAGTGAATGAAATACCCTTGTGGGGACTGGGCCTTTTATGGATGGTTGGATCTGGTCTTGAAAATGAAGGAAAGATGAGGATAGCATAACTGACTCAAACAAGAGTAAACACACATGTCATGTTATTTTATATTGAAAAATGCCTCATAGAGAGTTGACACCGGTTAAAATAGAACAATCTTAATTGACAAGACCACATAAGTTAACAAAGTAGACATTTGGGTATTTCATCACATGAGGGTGAGACATATATTGGCTGATGCCTTTGGTGAGACACGTCTTTGAGGCTAAGTGTCAAGCCTACAGGAGCTAGGGTTTGAAGATGTGCAAAAATAATGTTGGCTTATGCCTTTGGTGAGGCATGCAGAGGCTAAGGGTCAAGCCTATGGGGAGAAGGGTTTGAAATGATGCGGTCAATATTGGAGTGACCATGGTGGTGAATGAGTTCTTGGTGAATTCCATTGAAGGGTTAAGTGGGTGGATAGTTTCTATAAGTGTGGTAGGTATGAGTAGGATGTATATGGAGTGAAGGGTGAAGAACTTGATGTTGGGGAATCAAGTTAGGGCATGACAACATTTTCCACGGGAGATGAATCAATTCAAATATATTTTGCAAGCATTTATTGTTCCTCATCAAACAGTGTTTCCAAAAATGTATTTTCATGAGTTTTTTTTTAATAATATATGGGTATTATTGTACATGGGTAACAATGCATACGAATGAAATGCGTAATGATACATTAAACAAGCGTATGATTTTTTATGTTTTTACGTTTCAACTAGAATAAGATGCTAAAAAAAACTATTGGATGATGAACGATGCAATAATGAAGAAGATGAAGCAATTTTGATTTTTATTTTGATGCACGTGGGAGGTTATATAGGAATATGAGATGCACGTAAGAGGAATAAAAACTTTTACTTTTTTTATAATGCATGGGAGTAATGCATTTGAAGAAATAAATGACCTTTTTTTTTATAATGCATGAAGAGGGAACAATGCATTTAAATGAAATGATGGATGAATGTATAATATCGCAATGATGTTTTTTTTTAAGTGTGGATATGCAAGATGGATGCAGTTTTGAGGAAAAAATGATATCTTTGTTATTTTTTATATGATGAGATGCATGATAGGGGAATGATAATGAAATATTTATGAATGCATGGTGATTTTTTATATGTTTTCTTTGAAAGTATAATGCATGAACATATGGATGTTTGTTGTACATGGACAATGATGCAGATAAAATGTACAATGATTGCTTGAATGTAATAAAATGATATCTTAAATGGCTAAAAAAAATTATTGGATGGTGGGTGGTGCAAGAATAGAAGAAAATGAAGCAATTTTTAATTTTGTTTTAATGCATGTGAGATGACTAATTCCCTTGAGATGGATGTGAGAGGACTAAATGACTTTTGTTTTTGTTTTTTATGATGCATGAAGGGGATTAATGTATTTGAGACGCAAAGGAATGAATGACTTTTGTTTTCGTTTCTTTATGATGCATGAAGAGGAGTAATGAAATAATGAATGAATGTGATTTTTTTATAATATCAATGTGATATTTATTATTTTTGGTGTATGGATATGCAAGATGATGCACTTTGGATGAGATGAACAAATAAAAAGCATGATAGCTTTGTTATTTTCTAGATGATAAGATGCATGGTAGCGAAATGATAATGAAATGTTTATGGAAAAATCATTTTAGTATGAAATGCATGGTGATTTTTTTTATATGTTTTCTTTGAATAAAGTATAATGCATGAACATATGGATGTTTGTTGTACATGAGCGACAACGGAGATGAATGAAATGCGTGATGATTTTTGAATGTGACAGAAGGATACTTTAAATGGGTAAGGTTTACCGCATTTTTTTCTTATGCTTCAGCTAAGAAAAGGCTATTGGATAATGAATGATGCAATAATGCAGAAATTTCTGATTTTTATTTTGATGCATGTAGGAATATGAGGTGCATGTGAGAGGAATAGAAACTTTTACTTTGGTTTTTTATGGTGCATGGGAGTAATGCCCTTGAAGTGGATGTGAAAGAAATAAATGACCCCCTTTTTTTGCATGAAGAGGGGATAATGCATTTAAATGAAATGATGGATGAACATATAATATCACAGTGATGTTTTTTTTTTAAAGTGGATATGCAAGATGGACAAATAATGCAAATGATATTTCTGTTATTTAGAGATGAGGACATGCATGGTGGCGAAATGATAATGGGATGCGTATGAAAAGAATGATCTTATTTTGCTATGAATGCATGATGAGTTTTGTTTTTTTTTTGTATGATGATGTTGCGTCATGTGCATGCAAAAGAAAGAAGCATGAAAATGTTTTTTTGAGTGATTTTATTTTTGGAGAAATGCTAACCAGATTAATAGAGAAAGTAAGTATAATGCCCCTGTGTCCTAGGTGGGTGTAATACCCTAATTTTGTCCTATCCAAAAATGAGAAATTTTATTTATTTTTAACAAAAATAATTATTTTCTTTTTCATACCATAATTATTTTATTTTTTTTGTCACAAGTTTTTTTTTAACACAAGAAAATATTTTTATTAGAAGTGAAGAGGCAAAAATAAGCAAAAAGGAAGTGGGGGGGGGGGGGTCTATTAAAAATAAGGTGCTGTCATGGAAACCCAACCCAGCAAAAATGGCTAGCCCAATTCGCATGACCCAACCCAACAAAAAAAACCACTAACCCACAACCCATAACCCATAACCCAACTCATCACAAAACCCTAATTCCCCTCCTCCTAACCCTAATTCGACTTCCCCCTTTACCCTAAAAGCCATCCACATTCACTCTCCCCTTAACCCAAAAATCCATCCACACTCATCCCCAAAAACCCTCCTCCATATTCGACCCCACCCCCCTATTATCCCATGGTCAAACCCCACCTTTCTCCCTTCCACACTCCACCTCTCCTCTTTTCTCTCAATACCACTTCCCCACACTTCCCACTTCCCCATTTTTCCCTTCCCAATACACTCAACCTCACTCTTTCCCTTTCTCTTTCCTCTCTCAAACCTACGGCTCTACCCCCCTCTCTCACACCCACATTTTATTTTTTTTTCCCCTTCACCAAACCTCTTCCACTTCAATCACTTCACACACTTCACTCCTCTTCCACTCTCTCTCTCTCTCACACTCAACCCTAAAACAACACCACACTCAACCTTCACTTCATCCTCTCTTCCTCTCCCTCACCCCACGGCTCTCTCCTCTCCTCCTCCTCTCACAAATTCATTTTATTTTTTTTCCCCTTCACCAAACCTCTTCCACTTCAATCACTTCACACACTCCATTCCTCTTCTCACACACACTCACGGATTTTTTCTCTCTCACACACAAACCATCATTCCCCTTCACCAACTACCTCCAAACCTTCACCCCTCCATCATATCAAATCCTTCTCAAGTCAAAAAAAAATACTGTACAAGCATGGAGCAAGTCAGAATACAATGAAGAGAAGCAAGGGCAACATTTTTTTTGTATAAATAGGGTCACAGAAATTCGAAGAAAGGGAGTTTTTTTTGGTTTTAAGAAAAAGGGGAAAGATCTTCTAAAAAAATTAGGGTTTCTCTTCTCTTCCTCCTTCCTAAATTTTTTTTAAGTTTAAAAGTTCACTTGTATTGAAGAAATTCGAAGAAGAAAATTTCTTCAACATTTCTGGATTCTTGTTGTTAAGGTACTAAAATGTAATGTTTTATGTATTATTGCTTTTTTATTTTTTTTTTTGCAACTGTAATTGTTCATATGAGTATTGTTTATTTTTATTATTTTTATTTTTATGCTACTCTTTTGTTTATTATTGTTCACGTTTTTAGATATTATTATTGTTGTTTTGTTTACAAATTTTAGTTACTGTTTTTGTTATACAAATACTATTTGGTGTTTTTTACATATTAGGTACTAATTTTCGGATTGAGAATAAACCAAAAAAAAAAGTGTTAAAAAATGTGTTCCTTTTTTATTTAGGCACTAATATTTTCGGATTAAAAAAAAAAGTAAAAAAAATGTTGTGCTTTTTTTAATAAATTATTCTAATTTTCGGATTAAAAAAAAGTAAAAAAAAATGTTGTGCTTTTTTTAATAAATTATTCTAATTTTCGGATTAAAAAAAAAAGGGCAAAAAAATGTTGTGCTTTTTTTTATAAGTTATTCTAATTTTCGGATTAAAAAAAAAAGTAAAAAAAAATGTTGTGCTTTTTTTAATAAATTATTCTAATTTTCGGATTTAAAATAAACCTAAAAAAAAAGTGTTAAAAAAAATGTGTTCCTTTTTCTTATTTTCGGATTAAAAATAAATCTTTTTTAAAAAAAAAATAAATGTAAAAAATTTATTTTCTTAAAAGAAATGGTTACTAATGTCACTACCCCTTTCAAAAAAAATATATATAATAACAAAAATCTTTTTTTCAAAAAAAAAGTAAAAAGACCCCTTTTTATTAAATAATAACTATGACAACAAAAAAAAACAAAAGAATTTTTCTCCATAATCCGTTTTCAAAACACCAGGCTCGTTTAGTCTAGGTTCCGTTTTTTTAGAAAAAAAGCGCTTCAAGAATCACGTGTTCTAGAGTAGAATAGTAAAAAAGAAATCAATCAACCGTTTTTTTAGCGTCAAAACGCTACTCGCACCCTCAACGGCTGTTTCTAGCGTCAAAACGCTATTCACACCTCCCTTTTTAATACAACTCCTTTATTATTTGCACCCCCTTTTATCACCTATTCCGCTTTTATTCACAACGTGATGCTTCCGAACCGTTCTTTTTTCTTTCTTTCAAATAATCAAATTCGCGTAAAAAATAGGTTGTTACTAGTGGTCACTCTGAGCCTTGCTTGTTTGACCGTTAGGACTAACCTTCTTTTTTTTCACAGCGGATTAGTAGCGGTGATCACTCTGAGGTTACCCGTTTGATCATCGCAAACATCCGCCTAAACTTTTTTTAGTTAATAAAGTACGAAAATAATTTCGACTCCTTTTTTATCACGCTTCCCGGTAAGCACGTTTTCAAATGTACAAAGCGCTCAATCACAAACCGGTTGTCTATAGCGGTCACTCTGGGCCTCGCTCGTTTGAACGCTGTAAATACCATTCTTTTCCGAACAAGCCATTAATGACGACCACTCTGGATTTATCTGTTTGGTCACCATGAACGGCCTCTAGTTTTCCCAAACTTTTCAAAAAATAAAAAAATACCAACGCACAAATATTTTCTACCCGAGAACTACATAGCTTTGATTTCTCCATCGCACCCGGAGATACGTAGGAGCGGGGGGCCCACCCCTGTCAAGCGCAAAAAACTAAAAATTTTATTAAGTCTTCCTTTCCGATTTTTTTTTACAAATAATAAAAAGGGTAAATTAAAATGTTTTCTTTAAAACTAACTTTTTTCTACACATTAAATTAAAAGGTAACCTTTTTTAGGATGTTGCGGGGTGCTAGTACCTTCCCCGCACTTAATCGACCCCCGAACCCAAAAACAAAGGTTTTTTCAATGTTTTCCTAAAAATAAATATTGATGGCGGCTCCATTGTTCGAAAACAACGAAGAATCCCTCCTCCGGATTTTTCGGTCGCTACGGCTGGCGACTCCACTGGGGACTTTTTTTTAAGAGGGTCAAGCCTAATTTAGTTAAATGTGTGGATATTTGTTAGTTTAGTACATTTGTTTACCCTTAGTCTTTTTATTCGCATGTCTGTTTTATTTATTTATTTATTTGCTCTATTGAACCTTAGGGTAGAAGACTTTTATATTGCTATCTGTTTGCTCTTTTGCAGTCTGGGTAGTTTAGGTTGCTTATATCACACACATCACCTACACCTATTTATTCACACGCTTCTGAGTGGGGCCCTATACCCGGGTCTGAAAAATAACTTAGGACGAGCGGAGATGATTAGTGACAGTCATTCTGGATTTATCTGTCTGACTCTCATGAAAATCTCAATCAGAGTATGCTCTTTCGCGGCATCCCACACCAGATAGCTCGCTATCGTTGTGGGTCATATCGTGAAAGGGATTTTAGCTCTGGAAACCTTTGTGAGGAAGTGAATAGAACTACCTGAGAGGTTGATCACATAAGTGACCCTAGACCGTGACCTATATGTAAGACATAACCTGTTTAGGACACAAAAGCAATTCACCTACCCGTTGCATCATCACAAAAACTTTTTTCAAAAAAAATCAAAATAATGAAAAACCATTTTTTCCTTTTTCCTTTCACGTATATTTTATGTGACGTGGTTAATGTTTCTCAAAATTTGAATCACCAAAATTTGCTTTTATTAACGCATGTAACATCTTTCTTTAATTCATCATACATCATCGTTACTTCATAAAAAAATATGTACAAAAAAAAAATCCTCACATGCATGCTATTCATCTCATTTAGGTTTGCCGGGAATTGTAAGAGGCTCGAAAGTTTTGTCATAAGCAAGGCGATATGGGATCAAACTGTGAAGCAATCCAAACTCTGAACTACCCTATAGTAAAACAGCCTAATCTGACAAGTCTAAGGGAATGTGCGGGTCGATTGCCGCCCATCGAGCGCAGGTCTTTTGATAGAGTGTATGGGAAGATTATTATGTTACTACAATTGGATGTGCAAACGGAGGCCATTGCCGCTTTGAGCCAGTTCTATGACTCTTCATTAAGATGCTTCACCTTCAAAAATTTCCAGATGGCACCTACCCTGGAAGAATATACACAGATCTTCGGCTTTCCTCAACAAGACAATAGACCCTACCAGTATCAGGGACAATACTACACAGATGAGAAACTCGCCTCAATGTTACAAACCGGCAAAGAGAACTTGAAGCTCCGGAAGAAAAATCGAAATGGCATTGCAGGATTCCCACAAGAGTATCTGGAAGGCCAAATGAAATCCTTCGCCGACGCTAGAAATTGGGGTCCTTTTAAGCAGGTGTTAGCTTTGACTATCTTTGGCATTGTCCTATTTCCACGCCTTGAAAGATATGTGGACACAACAGCTATTGGTGTCTTCTTATCCTTCAAGGATGGAGAAAACCCACTCAATCCGATTCCAGCCATGCTTGCAGACACTTACTGTACTTTCACTCATTATAGTGAGCTAAGGGGGAAGAGGATATCTTGTTGCTTGCACGCCTTGTATGTTTGGCTTCTCACCCATGCTTTCGTTAACAAAGTTAGAGTAGAAGGCCCAATTGAAGACGCCAGAGGGTGTGATGTGAAGACAATGAACACTAGTGAATGGTTGCAAGTGCTGGGGGGCCTTCATGAATACAAGGTTCGTTGGCACCCATCATGGTGGAAAGATAGGCCTGAAGTGGTTTTTCAATGTGGAAGCTTCCAAAATGTCCCACTCATGGGAACAAGAGGATGCATAAATTACAACCCCTCTCTAACTCTAAGACAGCTGGGGTACCCCATGCGAAATCCGCCCACCGAAGACATGTTAATCCCTTTTTACCTCCATGAAGGAAGCCCAAAAGAGGTTGACATGCTCCGGAAGATTTCTCAAGCGTGGGATATGGTCGTCCGCAAGGGACAAGAGCTTACTAAGAGGAGCGGCGATAAGGAAACCACCTTTCGTCAATGGCTCCAAAAGAGGATCCAAGACACCCGATTGCCTTACCAAAGTGCACTATGGGTTGAGGAAGAAATACCTGAACCTACCCTTCCCACTGTTGAAGATTTAGATAAGCTTAAAGTGGCATTGTCAAAAGCCGAGGAAGAAAAGAGGGGCTTACAGGCAGAGTTAGAGAAAATGCTCCTAAAGAACCAGGAGTTGGAGGAAGAGAACACAAGTAAGTCAGTGGCCATTGAAGACAGCCGCAAGCAACTCAAGATTGAACAAAAGAACAAACTAGAGGTTCAAAGGTACCTAAGAGGAGCGAAAGAGGAAATAAAACGTTGCAACCTGAAAATGGACCAAGCCATCGATGATGCATACAAGTGGAAAAAGTTATGGGAAGAATCAATGATTGCGGAAAAGACCGCACAGAGCCTGCTAATGGTATCAAAGAGAAAGTCCCGGATGATGGCAGCCGAGTTTGAAGAGCAAGTGAAAAGTATCAAGCAGGATAGAGATACCATTGAAGAGATGCTCCGAGAATACCAACAAGCCTTGAGAAGGGAGCAAGAAAAATCTGACGAGCTGCAGGACCACATCAGATATCAAGAAGAGGTTTACCACCAGTTAAAGACAGAAAGCATCTATTGGGAGAACCGCTTTGTGGAGTTGATCAGCAGGATAGAAAACCACGAAGCCTTCATAGAGTTGAAGAATGAAAGCTTGTACTGGAAAGACAGATTCTCAAAGTTGGCATGGTTGGCCAATCAAGCCATCACAGGAATCCCCAAACGTCTAAAGGAGGCTAACGCGGCAATGCACCCGTTTAACACCCCGGTCCAAGTTTCCGAATTCATGGAGTTTTGCGAGATTCTGATTGCCGAACTCCGGGAGAAGGCTGGCAGCACTACTAGTAGAAAAAGAGAGAGGAGTGGAAAAATGAAAGCCATATGTATTTGAGTGAAATTTAAAGAACGTTGTACTTTCCTTTTCCGAAGTTTTATTTCCAAAATGTTGTACTTTCCTCCATCAATGAAGTTTGTTTGTCTCACATGCTGATCCTTTATTTTGAAAATATTGTGGAACTTTAATCTGTGTACTTATGACAAATCAGGATGCGCTTGCAATTCCCGACCTAAAACAATAAGACTCATGCACACATGCATCATTCGCATTTTCATCCATTCATATACTCATACATATACTCATACCATGTGTCCCACCAACAGAGAGTAAAAGACAAGCTGGTGCGTCAACATCGCTACTGGACTCGTTCTCAGGCCAGAAACATGGAAGAGAATCAGGTCAATCCGCCTCAAGATATCCCGGATCAAGGCAATCCACCTCAGAACCTAGGCAATCAAGAGCTTAGGGCAGAAATAGATGGGATGAAAAAACAGATGGCTGAAATCTTGAAAGTTCTACAAGCTTTGAAGGGCCAAGACACAAGTGAAGATGTCTCCGCTGGGAACACAGAAAATCAAGTTACCAACCCTCCTCCTCCCAATGGACTCGGGATCCCGCATACAGTGCACCATACTGGGCCTAATGGCCAAGGTTACATATGGCCTCCTTACGGACTTCCACAAGGTTACACACCTCCGACAGTCGATGCTAGTCCCTCAGGAGTCGCGGGCCAACAGCAGCTTACATCAACGGGTCACGATGGTAATCCGGGGGCACCACAAGTTCAAAACCCGACCCCCGTCGTCATACCACAAGGACTCCCACTTGGCTGCCCTCCACCGCCGATAGTTAACGCTCAAGCTCAGGGTTCCAACCTCAGGAATCCCACTCATTCACATACCCCAAATGTGAACCCAGCCATAGTTCCGATGATGTATCCTTACTATGGTATGAGTGGGCTTCCTCACGACTACTCTATGGAGAACCCTCAAGCCCAAGGAAAGCTGCAAATGCTGGAAGAAAGGTTGAGAGCGGTTGAAGGATTCAGTATTGGTGCGAGAAATGCACAAGATTTATGTCTCGTTCCAAACGTGGTCATTCCCCCTAAGTTTAAGGTGCCAGATTTTGATAAATACAGAGGAGCAACATGTCCGGCAAGCCACCTAACTATGTATTGCAGGAAGATGGCTGCATTCGCAAATGACGATAAGCTGCTTATCCACTACTTCCAAGACAGCTTAGCTGGGGTAGCTTCAAATTGGTATATGCAGTTGACACCCACTCATATTCGGTGTTGGAAGGATCTCGCTGATGCTTTCCTTAAGCAGTATAAGTACAACACTGATATGGCTCCTGATAGGACTCAGCTACAAAACATGACTAAAAGGGATAATGAGTCCATCAAGGAATATGCTCAGCGTTGGAGAGGACTAGCAGCAGAGGTAGCACCGCCTCTTTTTGAAAGGGAAATGGTATCTATGTTCATGGAAACTCTTCCTTCACCCTTCTATGAAAAACTGATCGGGAGTGTATCGTCAAGTTTCTCGGATATGGTCGTTATTGGAGAAAGGCTAGAGAACGGAATGAGGAATGGGAAAATCGCTTATACCTCCCCGGGAAACACTAACCAGAGAAAGCCCTTCTCCGGATTTCCTAAAAAGAAAGAAGGAGAAGCCAATGCCATCACAGGAGCTCCTACTCCAATCCCTCTCACACCAATCCGTTCTCAGCACAGACACTATCTACCCCACCTGCCCAAAATAACCAAGGCCATAAACCACAAAACTACTCAGTCGGAAAGTTCGTCCACTTTGATCCAATCCCAATGTCATACTCCGACCTATTCCGCCACCTGCTCAGCCATAATTTAATCACCACCCGCCCAATGAGACAGATCCAGCCCCCTTTTCCTAGAGGCTTCGACCCAAACACCACATGCGAATTCCATTCGGGAACGGTCGGCCATTCCATAGAAAATTGCAAGGCATTGAAGTATGTCGTCCAAGATCTAATCGCCTCGGGCTGGTTGAACTTCAAGGAAAATGGTCCTAATGTGGCTACCAACCCATTACCAGGACATGGGATGCCCTCAACTAATGCAATTGAGGATTCTGCAGAACCGTCCCTAATCAGGAGGGTAGAATACATCCAGACACCCCTGGAAGTGATTCATGCTAATCTGTGTTCCTTTGGGATTATTGAGAGAGAATGCACTGGAAAGAATCCATGCAATGACCATCACTGCATTGGGAATTGTGAGGCATTTAAACAAGTGCTTCAGGACCTGTTGGACCGACATGTAATACAAGTAGGTTTTCAAAAGAGGGAGGACCAGGTGTCAACTATCCTATCGAGCAATGGCCAGAACAAGGATACTCGGAAGCCGCTAGAGATCCACTATACTAAGGACTCCAAGTCGTCCCTGGGTATGCCTAAACCAATCACTATCCAAGTGCCAGCTCCCTTCCCCTACAACGACACCAAAGCAGTCCTATGGAACTACAATGCGAAAGTCCAAGTGGAAGGTCCTCAGAGCAATCCTGATGTCACAAATGTCTCGGGAAGCGGCGGAATGACTCGGAGCGGGCGCGTCTATGCCCCTGAAAGACCCAAAGGAGGAGAATCAAATGAAAGAGGAAAGATCGATAAAGGCAAAGACAAAGAAGTAGAGCCATCTGACAAAAATACGGGCAAGAAGGCACTATCTGAGCAAGAAGCCAGTGAGTTTCTAAAGATTATGAGGCAGAGCGAGTACAAGGTAGTGGATCAGCTGAATCAGACTCCCGCTAAGATATCCCTGCTATCGCTATTACTCAATTCAGAAACCCACCGAGCAACACTAATGAAGGTGCTGAATGAAGCCCATGTCACTCCGGACATCACAGTTGGTCAGTTTGACGGGATCGTCGGAAATATCGTTGCAAACAATTACCTCACCTTCACAGATGACGAGATCCCCGTCGAGGGAAGAGGGCACAACAAGGCTTTGCATATCTCCGTGAAATGTGGAGAATACTCTCTAGCTCGAGTACTCATCGATAACGGATCGTCCCTGAATGTACTACCCAAATCAACCATGAACAAGCTAGACGTAGACTGTTCATACATGAAACCCAGTTCTACACTGGTCAGGGCATTTGATGGGTCTAAAAGAGAGGTTATCGGAGAGATGGAGTTACCTGTACAGGTAGGTCCAGAGGTCTTCATAGTGAGTTTCCAAGTGATGGACATCAATCCGTCTTACAGTTGTCTTCTGGGAAGACCATGGATCCATTCGGCAGGGGCTGTGCCCTCTTCTCTACACCAAAAGCTCAAGTTCATAGTCAACAACAAATTGGTGGTCGTTTCAGGAGAAGAAGAGTTGCTAGTCAATAAGCCGTTTCCTATACGTTATGTTGAGGCTGCAGAAGAATCTTTCGAGACCGCCTTCCAAGCACTAGAAATTGCAAATGCTACCTTTGTGGGGGAGGGGGCCCCATCATTAAAACCAAAGCTGTCCAAAGCTGCATTGATGATTGCTAAAGTCATGACAAGCAAGGGTTATCAAGCTGGAAGTGGTTTAGGGAAGACTGAACAAGGGATCCGAACACCTATACAGCCGCGTGAAAACAAGGACAGATGTGGGATAGGGTACCGGCCTAGTCGTACTGACAAAGGAAGGATCGCCGCAGGAAAAAGGGAGCAGAGGTTGGCCAAACTTGAGGGTCGGGAGCCAGATATGAAGAAGATTGTCATCTGCGACATAAAGCAAAGCTTTCAGAGCGCAGGAATGCTAGATCCTAACCAGGTTGCAGCTATTGAAGATGATTCGAGCGCTGAAAATGGCGGTGTCAGTCTTGTGCGCCGTTGTCCAGCAAGCAAAAAGCTCAAGAATTGGGAGATCGTCGATTTTCCTGTAGTTTTTAGTTCAAAGTAATGTTTCTGTAATGCAATCCTATGGCTCTGCCCAAGGCCTTAGGACATTTCATTCGGGCACACATGTTTCCTTTCAATATCAATATCAATAAAATGTTATTTCAGATTCTCCAATAAATTTCAGTTTTCTTTTGCACTTGCGTTTTATTTTCTTTTGGCTCATTTTTCAATCCGTCAATTTATACTAATGCAGATTTGAAAAAAACACCGTTGAAAATAGCAACGCCAATAATTCATACTGCGACTTTGAGCACCCCATTAATCAAACTGAGGAAGATATTGAAGATAACTGGGAAACACCTCCAGAGTTAATGAGAATGATGGAACAGGAAGAAAAAATAATCGAACCCCACGAGGAATCAACCGAAACAATCAACTTGGGCACGGAAGAGGATAAAAAGGAAGTCAAGATTGGCACCACCTTGAAAGACAGTGAGCGAGAGAAATTGATTAGACTTTTGATCGACTATGTTGACATCTTTGCATGGACATACCAAGACATGCCGGGACTGGACCCCAACATAGTCGAGCATAAGTTACCAGTAAAACCTGAATGCTCGCCGATAAAACAGAAGTTAAGAAGAATGAAACCAGAAATGTCACTAAAAATCCGAGATGAGGTCAAGAAACAGTTCGATGCAGGATTTTTGGCGGTAGCAAAGTACCCTCAATGGGTAGCCAATATTGTACCGGTCCCAAAGAAAGATGGGAAGGTTCGGATGTGCGTCGACTATCGAGATTTGAACAGAGCCAGCCCAAAAGATGACTTCCCTTTGCCTCACATTGATGTCCTGGTGGATAGCACAGCTCAGCATTCCCTTTTCTCCTTCATGGATGGATATTCCGGATATAACCAGATTAAGATGGCCCCTGAGGATATGGAAAAAACCACCTTCATCACTCTCTGGGGAACCTTCTGTTACAAAGTAATGCCATTCGGGTTGAAGAATGCTGGGGCAACGTACCAGAGGGCGATGGTAGCGTTGTTCCACGACATGATGCACAAAGAAATAGAGGTCTATGTGGATGACATGATTGCAAAATCCAAGACTGAAGAGGAACATATCGTCAATCTGCGAAAGCTATTTGAACGACTAAGGAAGTTCAAACTCAGATTAAACCCCGCCAAATGCACTTTCGGTGTAAGATCAGGAAAGTTGTTGGGGTTCATAGTCAGCCAGAAGGGTATAGAGGTAGATCCAGACAAGGTACGAGCAATTCTTGAAATGCCAGCGCCTAAAACCGAAAAGGAAGTTCGTGGGTTCCTAGGAAGGTTGAACTACATCTCCAGATTCATATCCCAATTGACATCGACCTGCGAGCCAATCTTCAAATTGCTGTGCAAGAACCAAGAAACAAAGTGGAACGATAAGTGCCAGGAGGCCTTTGAAAAGATCAAGAGGTACCTCCAAAATCCACCGATTCTGATGCCACCGGTGCAGGGCAGACCCCTCATTCTATACTTAACAGTGCTAGACAACTCAATGGGTTGCGTACTGGGGCAACATGATGAGTCTGGAAGGAGAGAACATGCCATCTATTACCTCAGCAAGAAGTTCACCGAATGCGAGACAAGATATTCATTGTTGGAAAAAACATGTTGCGCT
Organism: Astragalus membranaceus; assembly: GCA_039519185.1. Lineage (NCBI taxonomy): Eukaryota > Viridiplantae > Streptophyta > Magnoliopsida > Fabales > Fabaceae > Astragalus > Astragalus membranaceus. The sequence continues at coordinate 115,658,166 of CM076850.1, forward strand.
TTGGCCTGGGCTGCACGTCGCCTGAGGCAGTATATGTTGAGCCACACGACTTGGTTGGTATCTAAAATGGATCCCATCAAGTACATTTTTGAAAAACCAGCACTCACAGGAAGAATCGCCCGCTGGCAAATGCTACTATCCGAATATGACCTTTTGTACGTCACTCAGAAAGCAATCAAAGGTAGTGCCTTAGCGGAATACTTGGCGCATCAGCCCATTGAGGATTACCAATCAATGCAGTATGATTTTCCCGACGAAGATATAATGGCTTTGTTCGGAGAAGGAAAATCTCCAGACAATGAAAGGTGGAGGATGTCATTCGATGGCGCTTCTAATTTGTATGGGCACGGGATTGGAGCTGTGTTGATTTCTCCTGATAACCGCTTCATACCATTTACTGCTAGACTGAGCTTCTATTGCACCAATAACATTGCAGAATATGAAGCGTGTGTCCTAGGCATCAAAGCGGCCCTTGAATGGAAAGTCAAAAGACTCGATGTATATGGGGACTCAGCGCTAGTCATCCATCAGATAAAAGGTGACTGGGAAACCAGGGATCCCAAATTGATTCCTTATCATGATCACATCCAAAAGATGATTGAACGGTTCGAGGAGATCACTTTCCACCATCTCCCTCGCGAAGAAAACCAGTTGACTGACGCTTTGGCGACTTTGTCATCAATGTTCAATATCAATAACAACAAGAGCCTGACATTCATCCGAATCCAGCATCGAGATCTACCGGCGCATCATTGTGTGGCAATCGAGGAAGAGCCTGATAGTAAGCCTTGGTATTATGATATCAAACACTATATCACAAATAGAGAATACCCTCCCGGTGCCACTGAGAATGATAAGAGAACACTTAGGAGGTTATCAATGGGTTTCTTCCTAAACGGGGAGGTGCTTTACAAAAGGAATCACGACATGATCCTCCTCAGATGTGTTGCAAAAGAAGAAGCAGAAAGAATTATGAAAGACGTCCATGAAGGCTCGTTCGGAACCCATTCTAGCGGGCACACCATGGCAAGAAAAATCCTAAGGGCCGGCTACTACTGGTTGTCAATGGAGACCGACTGCTTTAACTACGTGAGAAAATGCCACAAGTGTCAAATCTACGCTGATAATATCCATGTGCCGCCTGTTTCTTTGAACGTCCTGACAGCACCATGGCCATTCTCAATGTGGGGAATGGACGTCATTGGTCCCATCGAACCTAAGGCATCAAACGGGCATCGCTTCATTCTTGTCGCTATCGATTATTTCACCAAATGGGTCGAGGCCGCTTCTTATGCCAGTGTAACCAAATCGGTAGTTGTCAAGTTCATAAAAAGAGATTTGATCTGCCGATACGGTCTGCCAAATAAAATCATCACAGACAATGGGACCAATCTGAACAACAAGATGATGAAAGAGTTGTGTGACGACTTCAAAATCCAACATCATAATTCCTCCCCGTACCGTCCTAAGATGAATGGGGCAGTCGAAGCTGCAAATAAGAACATAAAGAAGATCGTGCAAAAGATGGTAGTGACCTTCAAGGACTGGCATGAAATGTTACCTTTCGCTCTGCATGGGTACCGGACCTCTGTTCGCACGTCAACAGGAGCAACACCATTCTCACTAGTATACGGGATGGAAGCAGTTCTTCCCGTAGAAGTCGAAATACCCTCTCTGCGAGTGTTAATGGAAACCAAATTAGAGGAAGCAGAATGGGTTCAATCTCGATTTGATCAATTGAACCTCATAGAGGAAAAAAGAGTGGAAGCTTTGTGTCACGGGCAGTTGTATCAGCAAAGAATGAAGAAAGCTTATGACAAGAAAGTTCGACCCCGGCAGTTTCAAGAAGGAGATCTAGTGCTCAAGAAAATTTTGCCTATCCAAAAGGATTCCCGTGGAAAATGGACCCCAAATTACGAAGGGCCTTATGTGGTAAAGAAAGCATTCTCTGGAGGAGCCTTAATTCTCACAAAAATGGACGGTGAAGACCTCCTACTCCCAGTGAACTCAGATGCAGTTAAGAAGTACTATGCCTAAAGAAATATATGAAAAAAGAGAAAGATGAGCCAAGCAAAAATGAGCTCGCTAGGTTGAAAACCCGAAAGGGCGGCCTAGGCAAAAATTAGAGCGACCTGGTGGATTGAAAACTCTAAAGAGCAGTCCAGGCAAAAATTAGGGTCAATGAGTTGGACTTGGAACAAATGCAAAGGCAGTCCTCCGAAAGTTGGGTGATGGATGCTCAAGGGCATGTGTATGGATGATTGGCATTGTTACCTCCAAGATACAAACAATCAAAAGATTTGCTTTTTCTTCTTTCTTTTTAGTTTAAACTCTCAATGTAATTTTCAGCCAGTGTGACCTTCGGCACACTCGGTTTCCATTTGAATATTAAACTCTTTCTTCATTCTCTCACCTCCCTATTTACTTTGGAAAGATGTTTTATGGTAGATGATATTGATTTGCGAAACATGTGCATAATCGAAAGCATTATATTCATTGTGAAATTTCTAAAAATCACAAAAAAAAAAAGGATGATCTCTCATAAAGTTGCAAAAAGGACAAACGCATAATCACTTCAGCAAATCTTAAATAACCTGCACTTTGGCACCACTGCTTGAGGCAACCCTCGTACCCCACGTCAAGAGTCACGCGAGTTGATGATGCCAGCAAAGTCAATAAAGAGCTAAAGAGCAAAAAGAGCAAAAGAGCAAGAAAAGAAAATGAAAAAAGAGGAAAAAAGGCCAAGAACAAAAGCCAAAAAAACAAAATCATTCCACATTTCATCCATCATGTCATCAATTACTTAACTACATGCATCATTCATTGCAAGCGTCTGTTAAGATAATTTTATTTTGTGTCGTTAGCACCAATTCTTCAGACCCCCAGCGGTCCTTCAGAGCCCAGGCGCTCCTTCAGACCAACAATGGTCCTTCAATCCAGATCGCACGTCGCGTTAATCGAGCAACCGACGGATCATCCGACCCCAGGCCCTTCAGACTAGCTGTGTCCGCCTAAAAAAAACGTAGTGCACGTCCTTCGTGGTTATATCAGTTCCGGACCTGATTAACCCTAATGGCCGCTCAAAAAAAGGCCACCCCCAGACCGTATCTCTAGTACCATAGCTAGAAGCGCTCCTTCAGACCCATTGGTCCTTCAGGCTTAGGCATGCCCCTCAGACCCCGACGGTCCCTCAGTCGAACTCAAATCGATGCGCCAAGCATTGGTTCTGAACTAGACCTTCAGAGCCCCCAGTGCTCCTTCAGATCCCCAGCGATCCTTCAGATCCCCAGCAATCCCCATTTACTTTCTGTCTAAATCAACCCGGTTTTCATAATTTTCAAACCAAAGAAAAAAGAAGAAGCAACACAAAATTATCAGTCTGGACAAAATTAGCGTTTTGTTATCTTTATTTCTATTTTCCTCGAGAAGTTGGGAACCCCTCCGATTTCCTAGCAAAATATAAATAAAGAGGGGCAGCTGTAATACCCTAATTTTGTCCTATCCAAAAATGAGAAATTTTATTTATTTTTAACAAAAATAATTATTTTCTTTTTCATACCATAATTATTTTATTTTTTTTGTCACAAGTTTTTTTTTAACACAAGAAAATATTTTTATTAGAAGTGAAGAGGCAAAAATAAGCAAAAAGGAAGGGGGGGGGGGTCTATTAAAAATAAGGTGCTGTCATGGAAACCCAACCCAGCAAAAATGGCTAGCCCAATTCGCATGACCCAACCCAACAAAAAAAACCACTAACCCACAACCCATAACCCATAACCCAACTCATTACAAAACCCTAATTCCCCTCCTCCTAACCCTAATTCGACTTCCCCCTTTACCCTAAAAGCCATCCACATTCACTCTCCCCTTAACCCAAAAATCCATCCACATTCATCCCCAAAAACCCTCCTCCATATTCGACCCCACCCCCCTATTATCCCATGGTCAAACCCCACCTTTCTCCCTTCCACACTCCACCTCTCCTCTTTTCTCTCAATACCACTTCCCCACACTTCCCACTTCCCCATTTTTCCCTTCCCAATACACTCAACCTCACTCTTTCCCTTTCTCTTTCCTCTCTCAAACCTACGGCTCTACCCCCCTCTCTCACACCCACATTTTATTTTTTTTTCCCCTTCACCAAACCTCTTCCACTTCAATCACTTCACACACTTCACTCCTCTTCCACTCTCTCTCTCTCACACTCAACCCTAAAACAACACCACACTCAACCTTCACTTCATCCTCTCTTCCTCTCCCTCACCCCACGGCTCTCTCCTCTCCTCCTCCTCTCACAAATTCATTTTATTTTTTTTCCCCTTCACCAAACCTCTTCCACTTCAATCACTTCACACACTCCATTCCTCTTCTCACACACACTCACGGATTTTTTCTCTCTCACACACAAACCATCATTCCCCTTCACCAACTACCTCCAAACCTTCACCCCTCCATCATATCAAATCCTTCTCAAGTCAAAAAAAAATACTGTACAAGCATGGAGCAAGTCAGAATACAATGAAGAGAAGCAAGGGCAACATTTTTTTTGTATAAATAGGGTCACAGAAATTCGAAGAAAGGGAGTTTTTTTTGGTTTTAAGAAAAAGGGGAAAGATCTTCTAAAAAAATTAGGGTTTCTCTTCTCTTCCTCCTTCCTAAATTTTTTTTAAGTTTAAAAGTTCACTTGTATTGAAGAAATTCGAAGAAGAAAATTTCTTCAACATTTCTGGATTCTTGTTGTTAAGGTACTAAAATGTAATGTTTTATGTATTATTGCTTTTTTATTTTTTTTTTGCAACTGTAATTGTTCATATGAGTATTGTTTATTTTTATTATTTTTATTTTTATGCTACTCTTTTGTTTATTATTGTTCACGTTTTTAGATATTATTATTGTTGTTTTGTTTACAAATTTTAGTTACTGTTTTTGTTATACAAATACTATTTGGTGTTTTTTACATATTAGGTACTAATTTTCGGATTGAGAATAAACCAAAAAAAAAAGTGTTAAAAAAATGTGTTCCTTTTTTATTTAGGCACTAATATTTTCGGATTAAAAAAAAAGTAAAAAAAATGTTGTGCTTTTTTTAATAAATTATTCTAATTTTCGGATTAAAAAAAAGTAAAAAAAAAATGTTGTGCTTTTTTTAATAAATTATTCTAATTTTCGGATTAAAAAAAAAGGGCAAAAAAATGTTGTGCTTTTTTTTATAAGTTATTCTAATTTTCGGATTAAAAAAAAAAGTAAAAAAAAATGTTGTGCTTTTTTTAATAAATTATTCTAATTTTCGGATTTAAAATAAACCTAAAAAAAAAGTGTTAAAAAAAATGTGTTCCTTTTTCTTATTTTCGGATTAAAAATAAACCTTTTTTAAAAAAAAAATAAATGTAAAAAATTTATTTTCTTAAAAGAAATGGTTACTAATGTCACTACCCCTTTCAAAAAAAATATATATAATAACAAAAATCTTTTTTTCAAAAAAAAAGTAAAAAGACCCCTTTTTATTAAATAATAACTATGACAACAAAAAAAAACAAAAGAATTTTTCTCCATAATCCGTTTTCAAAACACCAGGCTCGTTTAGTCTAGGTTCCGTTTTTTTAGAAAAAAAGTGCTTCAAGAATCACGTGTTCTAGAGTAGAATAGTAAAAAAGAAATCAATCAACCGTTTTTTTAGCGTCAAAACGCTACTCGCACCCTCAACGGCTGTTTCTAGCGTCAAAACGCTATTCACACCTCCCTTTTTAATACAACTCCTTTATTATTTGCACCCCCTTTTATCACCTATTCCGCTTTTATTCACAACGTGATGCTTCCGAACCGTTCTTTTTTCTTTCTTTCGAATAATCAAATTCGCGTAAAAAATAGGTTGTTACTAGTGGTCACTCTGAGCCTTGCTTGTTTGACCGTTAGGACTAACCTTCTTTTTTTTCACAGCGGATTAGTAGCGGTGATCACTCTGAGGTTACCCGTTTGATCATCGCAAACATCCGCCTAAACTTTTTTTAGTTAATAAAGTACGAAAATAATTTCGACTCCTTTTTTATCACGCTTCCCGGTAAGCACGTTTTCAAATGTACAAAGCGCTCAATCACAAACCGGTTGTCTATAGCGGTCACTCTGGGCCTCGCTCGTTTGAACGCTGTAAATACCATTCTTTTCCGAACAAGCCATTAATGACGACCACTCTGGATTTATCTGTTTGGTCACCATGAACGGCCTCTAGTTTTCCCAAACTTTTCAAAAAATAAAAAAATACCAACGCACAAATATTTTCTACCCGAGAACTACGTAGCTTTGATTTCTCCATCGCACCCGGAGATACGTAGGAGCGGGGGCCCACCCCTGTCAAGCGCAAAAAACTAAAAATTTTATTAAGTCTTCCTTTCCGATTTTTTTTACAAATAATAAAAAGGGTAAATTAAAATGTTTTCTTTAAAACTAACTTTTTTCTACACATTAAATTAAAAGGTAACCTTTTTTAGGATGTTGCGGGGTGCTAGTACCTTCCCCGCACTTAATCGACCCCCGAACCCAAAAACAAAGGTTTTTTCAATGTTTTCCTAAAAATAAATATTGATGGCGGCTCCATTGTTCGAAAACAACGAAGAATCCCTCCTCCGGATTTTTCGGTCGCTACAGTGGGTCATGTCTAAATTGGGATTCTCAACATGATCTAGGGTCACTTTAGTGACCATCCTTTCGGGTGGCTCTATTCACTTCCTCACAAAGGTCTCCAGAGCTAAATCCCCTTCATGATATGATCCACAACGATAGCTAGCTACCAGGTGTGGGATACCATAAAAGGGCGTACTCTGGCGGAGACTTTCATGAGAGTTAGACGAATAAAATCCAGAATGACTGTCACTAATAATCTCCACTCTTCCTAGGTTATTTTCAGACCCGGGTATAAGGCCCCACTCAAAAGTGTGTGCAAAAAGTGTAAGTGAGGTGTGTGATGAGGGCAAAATACCTAAACTAACCAAGCTGGAAAAGATATATAACAACAATAACAAGAAAAGTCGTCTATCCTAAGGTTCAATAATATAGAGAAATGCTAATAAATAAATAAAATAAGCATAAGGGTAAAAACAAAGTATAAATTTAACAAATACTTACACATTTAGTTAATTAGGCTTGACTCTCTTAATCAGGTCCCCAGTGAAGTCTGCAGCTGTAGCGACCGAAAAATCTGAAGGAGGGATTCTTCGAAGTTTACAATGAAGCCGCCACCAATATTTATTTTAGGAAAAACATTGAAAAACCTTTTAGATGGATAAGGGGGTTTTACGGACCAGGTTTAGGCTCAGGAGTCGTTTATGTGTAGGGAAGGTATTAGCACCCTACGACATCCTTCCTAAGGAAGGCTACCTTTTAGCTAAATGTGTAAAATTATTCATTTACAAAAACATTCTTACCCTTATTCGTAAATTGAAAAAAAGGACTTTGAAGGAGGACATTTAATTATTTTTGTTTGTTTTGGGGAAATAGAAAAGAAATTGGGGAAAAACTAAAAAAAAGGTTTTTATTAGTGCAATTGACAGAGGTCGGCCGCCCTCTGCTCCTACGTATCTCTTGGTAGAGAATCAAATCACAAGTAGTTCTTGGGTAGAAAATAGTTGTGTGTTGGTATTTTTTAATGTTAAGTGTTTTGGAAATTGGGATAAGTGTTTTGTCAAAAAAAAAAAATTGGGATAAGTGTTTGTAATGACCAAACAAGTAAACTCAGAGTGGTCCCCACTAATAGCCTATTCAAAAACTAAAGTTGTTATTAACGATCAAACAAGTTAAACTTAGAGTGACAGTTAGTAACAACATATTTTTTGACGTGAGTTTGATTGTTCGAAAAAATATACTTGGAAGCGTGATTTTCTTTTAATAATGGCGAAACAAAGAAACAATCATTTTTTTAACAAAGGGTGTTTAAATGAAAAAAAGGGGTGTGCACAACAAGAGCAAAAATCTGTGACAACCTATAACTTAAACCAAAAGCCCATGAACATGAATCAGGGGAGGGGTTACGAGATAGTAAACAGGAGGTGCAAAGAACAACTATTCGTAACAGAAGCTCAATATAGAAGAAAAAAAAGGTCTAAAATAATAAGGGGGTGCGAATGAAGTATAACTGGTGGTGCAGTTATAAATCTGATCTTATTATCAAAGGGGTTGCATTATTAGAAAATAGGAGGGGGTGTAAATAGTCAAAAGCACTATCAGCTTTTTGTTGTTTTTAAAAGAAAATGACTAAAAAGGAAAGTAGTATTTAAAGCAAACAACTAGGGTTTTCAGTTTTGAAACCCTTCTTTTCCTCTTCAGTCGCAGCAACTTTCAACAGAGAGAGAGGAAGGAAAAAAATGAGATGAGAGAGATACGACGAGAAGGAGGAGGAAGAAAGAAGAAGGAGAGAGAGATGGTCATGAAGACGAAAGGGGCTACGACGACCTCATGGCCGGAGAAAGGGGGTTTGCAACGGTGATGGCCACCGTACGGTGGCCAGAGCTTTCGGGGTGATTATTGTTTTGTTTTCATGGCCAGCGAAGGTAAGAGGAATGGCGACGGAAATACTTTTGGTTTGGTCTTGAAGGCTAGTTAGAGATGTAGGACGGTGACAGGGTGGTATGGTGGCTCGCGGTAGAGGTTTCGCCGGAGTGTAGTGGTTGTGGTGATGCGCGAATAGAGAGGGGGGAGGCCGTGAGACAGTGTTTGGTGTTTCATGGAGGTGGTGGTGGGTTTGCGACGGTGGAGACGGTGCTCGCCGGAGGTCACGGTGGCATCAACGGCGGTGGTTCGGAGGAACCTTCTCTCCCCCCTTTTTTTTAACTATTTCTCTTCTTCTTTTCTCTTTTTCTGATCTCTCTATTTTTTCTTTTGATTTTTGATTCTGTGTTTTCCTCACCTCCCTTTCACTATGGCTACTCAGTTGTATTAATAGGCCAATTGTGTGGTGTAGGTGTGGTTTAGAAGCAGGGGAGAAAAACTCTTGGAGACAAGTTCTGAAGATCCAAAACAAAACAGTCGAGAGGTGGTGGTACTGCTGCTGCAAAAGACAATATTGTTGGTACCAAAAGTGGGAAGACAGCAAAGAACAAGGAGAAATAGGTTTGAGCTGGTAGCTCAAAAGAGTTTTCAACCGCAGCAACAGCAAGGGCAGCGACACATGCTCCCTTGCTTTTTTAGTTTTGTTTTAATTTTTTTTGGTACTATTTTGCTTTTAATTAATTTGTGTCTATATATGTGTACTAAAGTTGACTTTGTAAAAAACTGATTATAATAATAAAAATAAAAAAGCATTTATTCAAAATCTGATTTTTATTAGATTTTTTTATAACAATAGTAGTAAATTAAACTAATAACAATGACGATAAAAATTTGTACCTTATTAGGAATAAACATACTTACACGACTGGTGTGGTTATTTTAATATATGCAAGTATACATAGTCACACAAGTAATAAAGTGATAAGAAATGTCGAACCCACAGGGATTATGTATTGTAAATTTTTGTAGTTCAAAGTGTACACTTAGTGTGTCTACACTATTCAGTATTTTTAGTTTGGAGTTTTCAAAGTAAGTAAAAATAGTAATAAGCAATAAAATGTGTGAGAAATCAGTGGAAAAAGTAGTTGAGATGTTTTCACCAAGTACGTTACTTCTAAGTGTTTTAATGGAGTATGTAGTGTGGGAACACTGGATGTAGGTGCATCAGTTTGTGCCTTTCAGCACTTCTCTTTAGAGTTTCATTACAAGCTCTTATGATCTTTGTTTTTTACAGTAAAGAAAGGTTTGTCAATTCCTCCCTTGCCTCCTAACAATGATCCAAGTTGCTAAATAGGTTCACTCTTGTAATTTTATTATCCTAAGGACTATGCTATCCTATGTCTAGGTTTTAGCATGTATTTAACAAAGTTTCCTTTATTAAATACTTGTCCCTATTAACTCTTGAGTTCATAAATGTAGCCCATGTCTGCTGCTACAAGTTTTACCTATTCTAAAGTGATCAATTCCAGAATAAGTTGAAAGAAGTGTTATGCAAGAGTTTAAAGTGTTTACACTACATAAACCATAATAACATATTTAGAAGTTCATTACAAGGTTAGAACATCTCAACTTAAGGGAATTTAGCTCATGTTACTCATGTTATAAAGCAAAGAATATGCAAAGAACATAAGTAAAAGAATAATAAAGCAAAAGAACTTAAAAGAGTAGAGATTACTTGAATAGAAGATCTTTTGCATTAAGTTCCCAAGTTGAAGTACAATAGAGATTTCTTACACGAATTTCTTCAAAGTAAAAGTGAAGGGAATGGTTGTCAAACACTTCCTCACCTTCCTCTCCTTAGAAACTTGAAATGAAAATAAACTAAACCTAAACTAAGCGATCCTTTCAGAAAACAAAATGAAAAATACAAATGAAAGATGAAGGATGATAAAGGATGTAAAAGATGTGAAAGGATGATTTTCTTGTGAAGATATGATATCTATTTATAGGCTTGAAAGCTTTCCTCTTGCAAGGGGTTTCCTTTGGCGTGAAAGATCAGCTGAGGGGACCAAACATGGTTAGTTTGTTGACAACCAATCAAGCAAGCTGCACAGGTTTGGTCGCTTGCATGCATAACAAAAGATGAGGTCCATTGGAGAAGTGCCACATGTCTTTTAGATAAGTTTAGTCTTGCAACTTGATTTTTATGTGTATCGCCGACTTCTGCAAGTGGCTCAGCTCTAGGTGACTAGGTATGACGTCACAAATCAAGTGTGGAAGCATTGAAATGGTCTTTGGATGTTTTGGTATAAACTGTAGAATTTAGCAGGTGTTGGCAGTGTTTCCACTCCTAGTGTTTCCATTCCTGGTGTTGGCAGTGTTTCCACTCCTGCAGTAGCTGCACTGAACAAAAACATCAAACCTAACAAGATTTGTGCATTTTGCCTAGATCATTGCCCTTTATCCATTTGAATATTTAGAATGTTGTTCCTTGATAAATAAGCTATAAATATATATAAATGTTCTTGAAAATAAGCAATAACTCAAGTTTAATTGTATGAATAACTCTATATAAAATAGAGTTATCACACCCCCAAACTTAAATTGTTGCTTGTCCTCAAGCAACGACAAGAAACAAAACACAAGACTTATATAATTATGAAGACATCTTAACTCATGTTTTTTAAGAAGTGTTTGAAGTGTATTGTAATAAGCCTTTCTCTTTTGGTGCTTTTTCTTCCATGCCCTTGCTTTAAAACATTCAGAGTTATAAAAACTCATTTGTGTGAGTGTGTGGCCCATTGAGTTTCTAATTGGTTCCATAACTGAACAAAGAGTTTTTCCTTAGCTTTTTGAAAAAGATGGAACTCTTTTGGTCACTCTTAGAGATTTTTCAAAATATGGCCGAGACTAACAATTTCTTCAAGTATTTAGGGGACTCTTAAGCACAACAAAGGGCTTTTGGTGTTCCAACTTGTTGAGCCAATACCTTATTTCTATTCTTGGTGTTTGATTTTTGATGATATAATGCAGTGAGTGCAAAAACATCATTTTTGGATTGTAGGTTCACCTTATTTTGAGTGTAGGTGCCCTTTTGATGTAGATGGTGTTGGCACACTAAGTGTTGCCACACTTGGAACTCTTTGAGTATTTTTGGTAGCGTACACTGCCCTCCTCACTGACCTCCACATGCATTTTCTTCTTTTTCTTGGTTTGTTTTTCTTTTTCTCTTTGAACTTTGTTCATATTTTTCAAACCAAATTGCACTTAAGGGACAGGTTCAGTTTATATGACTCAGGCAAGTGTAGCTCATTTTTGGGATATTTTTGGTATTTTTGAGTGGTTTTGACACTTGTGGCTTGCACTCTTCAAGCTGTCACACTTTGGCCTTTGTATTCATGGAATTTCCCCCAAACTTAAGTCTTTATGCTCTTCTAAATTTTTAATAAAAATCTAATTTTGACCTCAAATTTCCAAAATTTCCTTGGCTTTAGATAGCTCTTGATCTAGCATGGTTCTTTTCAAAAATCAAAACTCAATTTTGTTGTGTCAAAGTATTTATAAAACTGATCATTTTTAGAAAACAAGGCTTTTCATTCAAAATTCAACTTATTGATACACTTCTTCAATTTTTGAGAAAAAGATGAATTGATCATGTTTCATATTTATTTAAGTTTTTAAAACATACATATGATGTACTTAGTTCTTCTATTTTTTTTTTTGAAAACATTTTTGATCATGTCATTTACATGCTTTGTTAAGTACATCTAAACACACATACTAATATTGCATATTCACATACATATACTACTATAGCATATATTAGTTTTCACATAGTGCATATTTAGTTCAAAAGATATACTATTCTCCACTCTCCCCCCCCCCCCAACTTAAAGATGAGCAGTGTCCTCACTGCTCTAAGTTTAGGAAACATGGGAGTACTAAATTTGGGAGAAACAAACAAAAGTATTTAACACATAGCAACAACTACCACATAGTATTTTAAACAGTTGAAAGTAAAGCAAAATATAGTTTTAGGAATAAACATTAAAAAGTATCCTTTTACTCTTTGTTTAGGAATCTGGGGCTGGCTCTCACAGCAGGGCTATGCTTGGCTCTTGTCTTCTTTGGCTTCTTAGCAGTGGCCACATCAGAGGTAGGCACACCAGGATCATCTACAGTAGCCTCAGGCATTTCTGCCTCTTCAGGTGTAGCTTCTGCAGGAACATCTGGTGTAGCCAGTGTTTGGACTTCAGGTGCAGGTACACCACTCTGCACTGGAGTGTGTTCTGTTTGTTGCTCAATTCCCTCTGGTTGTTGCTCTGCTACCTTCTCAGTTTGTTCTTCAGTTTCTTTATTTGTTGCCTTGTCACCAGTTTCTGCTCCTGTACCCCTTGATCAGAGATGATTCCACTAAGTTGATGATTTGTCAAGTGAACAGTTTGCTTCTAAATTTTTCTAACACCAGAGTAGGCAGTGTGGCTGCATCAAGTGTAGAAACACCAAGTGTGGAAACACTAGCTACTCTGTTGTCCTGTTTTTCCTGCAAAATAACAAAACATGAAATTGCACAAAATAATAATATTAACTATATAGTGATGGGTTGCCTCCCTCAAGTGTAACGCCCAAAATAATTTAATTAATTAATTGATTAAATTATTTAGGTGTTGCATTATTAATATTATTATTTATAAGGTTATTATTATTATTATTATTAGAATTATTTTAAGAGGTAGTATATGGTAGAGGGGAGTGGCGAAATAGAGAGGAATGGGCTTAAGTGAAGCCCATGATCCAACTAACCTGGGTTTTGAGAAGGGACTTGCCTAGGGCTAGTCATTTTTGCTCCAAAACGAAATTTTGAAACCCTAGAGTGCTAAGAGAGAAGAGGTGCCGTGAGCTTGGGGAAAGAAGGAGAGGATTCGCGAAATCAAGAAGGAAAAAGGAGAGAAGGATTCGAGATCAAGAAGAAAAGAGGTTTCCCGTTGTTGCTGTGGCTCTGTAGGTGTTTGCCCTCTAGAATTCGATTCATCTTCTTGAAAAGGTAAGGGTGAGCGTTTCCAATTTAATATAATTGAGTATATGGAGAGTTGTGGGTATTTTTTTTGGAGTAATTGAATTCGCAACTTATATATATAGAGGAGTAATGGATCGAATTGTTGTATTGATATGCGAAATTTCTTAGGATGTGAGGAGATGAATTGCGAATTGCCCCTATGATAGGAAAAAGATGAACTTCGAATTAGTTGCTGTTTTTCTATAGATATTTTGCTGTTATGCAGAAATTATGGTTGCTGTTTTTCTATAGATATGTTGCTGTTATGCAGAAATTATGGTTGCTGTTTTTCTATAGATATGTTGCTGTTATGCAGAAATTATAGTTGCTGTTTTTCTATAGATATGTTGCTGTTATGCAGAATTTTGTTGTTGCTGTTTTTATAGAAACAAATACTGCTGTTGCAGAATTTTTGTATGTTGCTGTTTGTTATTTTAAGGTGTTGTTGTTGCTGTTTTTATAAAAACAAATGCTGCTGTTGCAGAATTTTTATGTTGCTGTTTGGCATTAAAATGTATTGCTGTTTTGCTGTTTTTATTAAAGAAAAATAATGCTATTTTTACTGTTTTTGCGCATAAATGGACACTGTTTTTCAGTTTCGATTTGATGTCAAAATGCTACTGTTTTGCGCATAAAAATGCTACTGTTTTCCAACTTCGGTTTGTTGCCGTTTATCAACCGAATTTCTGTACTTTGTAAAAGAGAAGAGTACGTAAATGTGACTTTGACACTATTACTATTTTTCCGGTTAAAAATGTGAGGTTTTCTTCCGCTTGGAAAATGAGATGTTCTTCCCAAATTTAATTGTGGCGCTTCCTAAGTATGAAAATGAAATGTTTATTCCATAATTTTAAAAGATGTAAAGTGAAATGTTTATTCCATAATTTTAAAGATGTAAAGTGAAATGTTTATTCCATAATTTTAAAGATGTTGTTACATTATTTTTTTGAATGTGATTGTTATGAAGAGTGGTGATATTATTATGGTGACTATGATGAATACACTCTATGAGTGTCTTATGGTGGTGATGATGAGTACTCCGGGTGAGCAAATTTTGGTGATTGCACATGTGTCCATAGTGTCTCATAGCATGTGCATCTTATGACGAATAGGCTTCGGCCTCTTAATGACGGTGTGCCCATAGTGGCTTATTTATGACGAGAAAACAGTGACGGTGTGCCCATAGTGGCTTATTATGACGAGTATGGTACCATCATGCATATGCCCAGGTGTGGGTTGCATCTTCATGCGCATTCATTTTTTTTTATGACGGGTGACGTGAATTGTGATTTTATTTGGTGTTGTGTGTGACGACGATGAAGTTGATATTAGTGACGATGTTGTGTGATTGTTTGCTCATATTACTCTGCTGTATGTTTAATTATATTTTGTTGAAAATTCTCACCCCTTCTGCTTGGAATGTTGCTCTATCGTGGCAACGCTGCAGGTGACTCCGATTGAAGGACATGCCGCCTTCCCTTATAGCTGTTGAGATGTTTTGAGTCGCTCTCTGATATTGTAACACCTAGGGGGCGGGGTTGAAGTTGATGACTTATTTAATTAACTGTTTTAATAATTCTATTGATGTGTGAGACGTGTTTGAGCGATTTTGGTGAGCTAATATTTCCGCTGTGATGAGATTTAATTTTGAAGTTCGACTTTTGTGAAGAATGCGTTTTTACACGGATGTTAATGGCGTAGTCGATGAGTTTTATCAATGAAGATGTGACATTTCTTTTCTACTAATTAAATTATTATTTTTTAAAAAAAAAAAAAACGAAAGTACTCTGATAATGACGTACAAATTAAAGGGGTAGAAACGGGGTGTTACATTAGTGGTATCAGAGCAATGGTTGGTCCGTCCGGCCATGTCATCGAGTCGTTGTGTCAGATAGTGACCAACTGTTGTCTTTCAGTGCTGACCATTGTTTATGTTGCAGGTACGCCAAAAGTTTCCATTGGTAAGTGAACTAGTGGGGGAGATGTCCCTACTAGCGCTGTGTGCCTTATTGTGTTTTCGGTGTGTGAATTGCGTCTGTTTGTTGTGGTCCTTGTTGCTGACTTCCCTTGCTGCGTGTTTCTAAAATGATTTGCCTTGTTGCCTGTTACTCTGCAATGTGTTTTGATGTTTGAAAACTGAATGTGTTGTAAAATTATTTTGTGGACTATTTCAAGTTATTGCTGCACTAATAACTGTCGTAGCGTTTTAATCACTGCAAACGAAAAATATCTTCATTGAGTGCTATAATTTTGACCTCAACTCTTTTTGGAAAAGACCGCAATTTGCTGTAACAATTTTAGCTGAGGACTACCGTCTCATGTGATTGCTATTTTGATTTGCCTAATTTTCCTCAAGGTGGAGTCTTGTATGCTTGAGTGTTATGACAAAATCTTTTTGGTCGTTACTTCTTGAATTGCGCTATAGAGTTTTATAATCCGAAAAATAATGGGAGTTCCGAAATTGTTTTTGAACATCCATTAAACACTTTTACGGCTGGATACCGAGATTGGCATTGAAGATCACTTTTATAAACGATTCGGATTTTGTTTTAGCAGTTGCACTCTTGTGATATGCGTTACGTGGTTTTAAAAATCTTAAGATTTAAAAATGTGCATTTTGGACGCTTGTGCACTTGGGCCGAATTAACTAATTGCTGTAAATGTTAATGTAACTATTCATTTGGACTGACTAGTTGTGATAAGGTTTTAGATGTTAACCGTATTCCTGTGTACTTAGTTGATAATGTTTCGTGGATTATCCTGAGATATTTGCTATTGCTGTTTGAATGATAAATGCCATGCTGTTTTAAAAAGTCGAATGCTACTGCTGTTTTGTTTATACTGCTGTTGCTGTTTTATTTAAATAATTGTTGCTGTTTCTGAAAAATGATCATTGCTGTTTTCAGAAAATAACGTTGCTGTTTTATTCGGATAATTGTTATGGTTTTCTGCAAAACGACTATTGCTGAAAAATGATTGTTGCTATCTTTTTAAAAGTTGTTGTTGCTGCTTCCTAAGGCCGCTGTCAGTGCTTTCAAGAATAACTGTTACTGTCCCTACTTTTGTACACTGCTGCTATTTTACGAGTTGTGCCTGTTTTTGGGTTGTTGACTGTCTCTATTTTTATGAGTTGTCCTATTTGGTGGTTTGGGGTCTAAAGGATGAAGAGATTTTGAAAATTTCTTTTGAACGACTCATAGACAATTTTATGGTTGGATACTGATAGTAGCATTGAAAATTATTTTTTTTTGGGACCCTGTTGCGAACTTCTTTGAGTCAGCTTTTATTGCCATATGTTCTTAAGGATATTCTACTCAAACCATTTAAGCTGTCGTTCAGTCTTGAAGAGAGAGAATCAATTTCTGTGACGTGTTTTATTTCTTGTGTTGAAAACTCCAAATAAAATGTTTCGTGCGTGTGGGTCACTTCTCTAAGAAGCTATTCTGTAGTTGATGACTAATATCACTGGACTTGGTTTTCGATTTTCTGCTGGTTTGGAAAATGCTTGGTTTTCGAAAGGATGCCGTAGTTACTTCTTTTGGATCCCGGGGAAAAATGTTTTCGAGGTTTTTTTTCGAATTTTCTAAACTAATTTGAAAATTAAGTGTTCTGACTTTGTGACATCTGAATCTGGACTGTAATTTCAAATAGTACATTTTTGCACTTCCGCTTACAAATATTTTTGAGGTAAAAGGAGTACCGTCTTTAGTGATATGTCGAATGTGCGACTGTTGTGCTGTTTGAATTTTTGTGCATTGGGTGTTCACTGATTCTTAGTCATAAGATTTTCTTAGTGCCATACCCCTTAATCCTTGATCTTGAACACCTTGTGATATGCTTTTATGTTATATGTAAATGTTGTGTTATTTAAAATTATTGTTACTGTTCTCGATCTTATGCGCTGCTCCGTGTATCTTGTTGTTTTGATATGTTGTCCGTTGACCCTTGGTTGACGTTGTGGAAATATGTTATGTGATCGTATAATACGTGCCAATTTGTTGCTGTTGTCGAAGGCGCTTGCCCTCGGGCGCGCCATGCCTGTTTAGTTGTGTTGCTTGCGGCGCCTTAGCGCCCACCGTTGTGACTAAGTTGTTAGTCCTGATGCTGCTGATTGTTATCGTGATTGTTGAGGTTGTGGTTGCTGCCTGGTCGTATGCTGATGTCTTACTATTGTTGTCTTGGGTATCGCCGAATGGCCCAAGTTGTGTTGTTGTTTGCCTTGGGTATCGCTGAATGGCCCAAGTGGTGTTGTTGTTTTGTCCGGGTACCGCTGAATGGCCCACATGGATTGTGTTATTATTATTGTTGATTTGCTATTGTGGGCCTATGGCCGTTGTTGAGATTGGATGTTGTTGTGCTGTTATGCAAATTGTTGTGTTAAGGGTATCGCTGAATGACCCAAATTTGACGTTGGTGCTATTTTGTTGATGTTGATTGATACGATTGTTTTAGTGGTGCTTGTGGTGTTATAGAGTTGCCTAAAGCTAGGAGTAATGGAGAGTGAGCCTGATTATTAGTTAGCGCTGGTTGTCTAAAGGGTCGTTAGTTGGCTAGTGGAAGAGTGATTGCGTCGGTAGTTAAAATTTCGAGGGCGAAATTCTCTTAAGTGGGGGAGAGTTGTAACGCCCAAAATAATTTAATTAATTAATTGATTAAATTATTTAGGTGTTGCATTATTAATATTATTATTTATAAGGTTATTATTATTATTATTATTAGAATTATTTTAAGAGGTAGTATATGGTAGAGGGGAGTGGCGAAATAGAGAGGAATGGGCTTAAGTGAAGCCCATGATCCAACTAACCTGGGTTTTGAGAAGGGACTTGCCTAGGGCTAGTCATTTTTGCTCCAAAACGAAATTTTGAAACCCTAGAGTGCTAAGAGAGAAGAGGTGCCGTGAGCTTGGGGAAAGAAGGAGAGGATTCGCGAAATCAAGAAGGAAAAAGGAGAGAAGGATTCGAGATCAAGAAGAAAAGAGGTTTCCCGTTGTTGCTGTGGCTCTGTAGGTGTTTGCCCTCTAGAATTCGATTCATCTTCTTGAAAAGGTAAGGGTGAGCGTTTCCAATTTAATATAATTGAGTATATGGAGAGTTGTGGGTATTTTTTTTGGAGTAATTGAATTCGCAACTTATATATATAGAGGAGTAATGGATCGAATTGTTGTATTGATATGCGAAATTTCTTAGGATGTGAGGAGATGAATTGCGAATTGCCCCTATGATAGGAAAAAGATGAACTTCGAATTAGTTGCTGTTTTTCTATAGATATTTTGCTGTTATGCAGAAATTATGGTTGCTGTTTTTCTATAGATATGTTGCTGTTATGCAGAAATTATGGTTGCTGTTTTTCTATAGATATGTTGCTGTTATGCAGAAATTATAGTTGCTGTTTTTCTATAGATATGTTGCTGTTATGCAGAATTTTGTTGTTGCTGTTTTTATAGAAACAAATACTGCTGTTGCAGAATTTTTGTATGTTGCTGTTTGTTATTTTAAGGTGTTGTTGTTGCTGTTTTTATAAAAACAAATGCTGCTGTTGCAGAATTTTTATGTTGCTGTTTGGCATTAAAATGTATTGCTGTTTTGCTGTTTTTATTAAAGAAAAATAATGCTATTTTTACTGTTTTTGCGCATAAATGGACACTGTTTTTCAGTTTCGATTTGATGTCAAAATGCTACTGTTTTGCGCATAAAAATGCTACTGTTTTCCAACTTCGGTTTGTTGCCGTTTATCAACCGAATTTCTGTACTTTGTAAAAGAGAAGAGTACGTAAATGTGACTTTGACACTATTACTATTTTTCCGGTTAAAAATGTGAGGTTTTCTTCCGCTTGGAAAATGAGATGTTCTTCCCAAATTTAATTGTGGCGCTTCCTAAGTATGAAAATGAAATGTCTATTCCATAATTTTAAAAGATGTAAAGTGAAATGTTTATTCCATAATTTTAAAGATGTAAAGTGAAATGTTTATTCCATAATTTTAAAGATGTTGTTACATTATTTTTTTGAATGTGATTGTTATGAAGAGTGGTGATATTATTATGGTGACTATGATGAATACACTCTATGAGTGTCTTATGGTGGTGATGATGAGTACTCCGGGTGAGCAAATTTTGGTGATTGCACATGTGTCCATAGTGTCTCATAGCATGTGCATCTTATGACGAATAGGCTTCGGCCTCTTAATGACGGTGTGCCCATAGTGGCTTATTTATGACGAGAAAACAGTGACGGTGTGCCCATAGTGGCTTATTATGACGAGTATGGTACCATCATGCATATGCCCAGGTGTGGGTTGCATCTTCATGCGCATTCATTTTTTTTATGACGGGTGACGTGAATTGTGATTTTATTTGGTGTTGTGTGTGACGACGATGAAGTTGATATTAGTGACGATGTTGTGTGATTGTTTGCTCATATTACTCTGCTGTATGTTTAATTATATTTTGTTGAAAATTCTCACCCCTTCTGCTTGGAATGTTGCTCTATCGTGGCAACGCTGCAGGTGACTCCGATTGAAGGACATGCCGCCTTCCCTTATAGCTGTTGAGATGTTTTGAGTCGCTCTCTGATATTGTAACACCTAGGGGGCGGGGTTGAAGTTGATGACTTATTTAATTAACTGTTTTAATAATTCTATTGATGTGTGAGACGTGTTTGAGCGATTTTGGTGAGCTAATATTTCCGCTGTGATGAGATTTAATTTTGAAGTTCGACTTTTGTGAAGAATGCGTTTTTACACGGATGTTAATGGCGTAGTCGATGAGTTTTATCAATGAAGATGTGACATTTCTTTTCTACTAATTAAATTATTATTTTTTAAAAAAAAAAAAAACGAAAGTACTCTGATAATGACGTACAAATTAAAGGGGTAGAAACGGGGTGTTACATCAAGCGCTTGTTTTAAGAGTCTTACAGCCTGACTTGTACCTTGGTCTAAGGTTTTGCAAAGTGAGTGGTGATCTTGTCTCTCTCTACATTCTCTCCATAGTACATTTTCACTCTTTGTCCATTTACTTTGAAAGTGGTATCAGTGGTTGCATCATATAGATCAACTGCACCATGGGGGTAGATTTTAACTAATTTGAATGGTCCTGACCATCTTGATCTCAGTTTTCCAGGGAAGAGTTTCAACCTAGAATTGTACAACAGAACCATTCCTCCTTCTTTAAGTTCTCTCCTTTGGATTTTCTTGTCATGCCATACTTTGGTTTTAGCTTTATAAATTTCTGCATTCTCATAGGAGAAATGCCTAAATTCTTCTAATTCATTTAGCTCCAGAAACCTTTGCTCTCCTGCCTTAGCTGCTGTTCTTTGGCTTCCAAAGTGACCTCCATATGGTGCAGCATGACAATGCAGGAGCACTGCTTGCTGTTTTTCTTCAGGAATGCACTTTCTCATGATTTGATCAGGACATATCTTGAATAGGTAAGGGTCATCCCAATAGTATTGTTTTACTATGTGGAAGAACCTTCTTTTCTGTTGATAGTTCATGTCACATGGTACAATTTTGCTTACAAGGAAGTTTACTATGTCTGCATACCATGGTGTTGAAGCATGAGGTGTGGCCACACTGAGTGCAGAAACACTGGCTGTATTCATGGTAATTGCTAGTAATTTCTCATCAGGGAAACTTTCCTTGATTTCTTCAATTGTACCTGCATTATTACTTTCAAGTCTAGAGAGGTGATCAGCCACTTGGTTCTCTACTCCTTTCTTATCCCTTATTTCAAGATCAAATTCTTGAAGTAGTAGAACCCATCTTATTAGCCTAGGTTTTGCATCTTTTTTAGAAATCAGATACTTGATGGCAGAATGGTCAGTGTACACAATTACTTTGGTGCCAACCAAGTATGATCTAAATTTTTCAAAAGCAAAAACCACTGCTAATAGTTCCTTCTCTGTCACAGTGTAGTTCATTTGAGCCTCAATTAGTGTTTTGCTAGCATAGTAGATAGAATGAAACACTTTGTTATATCTTTGCCCTAGGACTGCTCCTACTGCAAAGTCACTAGCATCACACATGAGTTCAAAAGGCTTACTCCAATCTGGAGTGACTACAACTGGTGCTGTGACTAAGGCCTTTTTTAGTTTTTGAAAAGCTTCTACACAAGATTCATCAAAATTAAAAGGCACATCATGTTGCAAAAGCATACACAATGGTTTTGAAATTTTTGAAAAGTCTTTGATAAATCTCCTATAGAATCCTGCATGACCTAAAAAACTTCTAATCCCTTTGATTGTTGATGGAGGTGGTAGTTTCTCAATTACCTCTATCTTTGCCCTATCCACTTCAAGACCTTTTTTAGATATTTTATGACCAAGCACAATGCCTTCTTTTACCATGAAATGACATTTTTCCCAATTAAGCACTAGGTTAGTGTCTTCACACCTTTGAAGAATTTCTTCTAAGTTTGAAAGACACAATGAGAATGTTTCTCCAAAAACAGAAAAGTCATCCATGAAGACTTCCATTGATTGCTCAATGAAGTCAGAAAAGATTGACATCATGCATCTTTGAAAGGTAGCAGGAGCATTACAAAGTCCAAAAGGCATCCTTCTAAAGGCAAAAATGCCATAAGGACAAGTAAAGGTGGTTTTCTGTTGATCCTTAGGTTCAATTGCTATTTGATTGTATCCTGAATAATCATCTAAGAAACAATAGAATTCCTTTCCTGCTAACCTATCTAACATTTGATCTATAAAGGGTAAGGGGAAATGATCTTTCTTAGTGGCCTTATTGAGTTTTCTGTAATCCATACAGATTCTTCACCCTGTTACAGTTCTGGTTGGGATTAATTCATTATTTTCATTGGCTACAACTGTGACTCCACCCTTTTTAAGAACACATTGCACAGGACTAACCCATGCACTATCTGAAATAGGGTAGATAATACCAGCATCTAGCCATTTAATTATTTCTTTCTTAACAACCTCTTTCATTATTGGATTTAATATTCTTTGCCCTTCTATGCTATTTTTAGAATTTTCTTCTAAAATTATCCTATGCATGCATGTTGAGGGGCTAATCCCTTTAATGTCAGACATTTGCCAACCTATAGCTTTTCTATGTTTTCTCAAGGTGTTAATTAAATCATGCTCTTGTTCTAAAGATAGATCAGAAGCTATGATTACAGGAAGAGTTTTATTCTCACCTAGAAAAACATATTTTAAATGCTTAGGTAGTTCTTTTAATTCTAGCTTAGGAGGTTGTTCAACAGAAGGTACATTTTCTTTAAGGTTGGGATCTTCTAAATTAAGAGATTCATAAGTTCTAGCCCATACCTTAGGTGCAGCTTGTTCCTTGGGCAATATGCTTTCTTCAATAAATTCCTCAGCAGGCAATGCAGAAACATCAGGTGCTATTGCATTGGCAAGGTGATCATACTGCTTGTGGAACTGTTTCTCTACCAAATGATCAAGTGGGATTGATGAACACTCTTCACTCTCCTCTGCAGGATACTTCAAAGCATTCAAGACATTGAATTTTACTTCTTGATCGTTCACTCTCATGGTTAGCTCTCCTCTTTGCACATCTATCAGTGTTTTCATTGTTGCCAAGAATGGTCTTCCAAGTATGACTGGCACTTCTTCATCTGCAATGAAATCAAGTATAACAAAATCTGCAGGAAACACAAATTTGTCAACTTGTACCAATATATCCTCAATAATTCCTTCTGGATATGCTATTGATCTATCTGCCAAAGATAGTGTCAATGTGGTAGGTTTAGCATTTCCAATCCCTAGCTTTGTGAAGATAGATTTGGGCATCAAATTGATGCTTGCACCTAAATCACATAATGCTCTTCCTGTATAGTACTTACCTATTGAAAAAGGGATTGTAAAGCTACCTGGATCCTTTAGCTTCCTTGGAATTTTGTTTTGTAAAATCAGACTACATTCTTTTGACATAACAACAGTTTCAAATTCCCCTAATCTTCTTCTTTTAGAAAGCACATCTTTCATGAATTTGGCATAGTTTGGCATTTGTTGAAATGCCTCTATCAAGGGAACATTGATATGCAATTGTTTTAAAACATCTAAAAATTTACTGAATTGCTTCTCCTCATGTATTTTTTTCAATCTTTGAGGAAAAGGAGGAGGAGGGTATTCTGGTACTAACCTTGGAGTAGGAGATGTAGGAACACCAGGTGTTTCTGCATCTTGAGAATTTTTTTCATTTTTATTTTGTTCTCCCTTCTCCGTACCTTCAAGCTCATATGGTTCTGTTAGATCCTTGCCACTTCTCAAAGATATGGCTTTGACCTGCTCCTTACCTTGCCTTTGTGAGGGTGAAGCTTTTGTGTTTGATGGCAAAGTACCTGCTGGTCTTTGCTGCAAAGCAGTTGCTAATTGCCCTACTTGGTTCTCTAGGTTCTTAATTGATATATCATGAGCTTGCCTAGCAGTTCTAGTTTCACTAATGAATGATCTAAGCAATTCTTCTAGAGAATTGGCACTGGCAGGTGGGTTTGATCTTTGTTGGCTTTGAGGTAGGAATCCAGGAGGAGTACTTGGTGCAGGTGCACTTTGTGCAGGTGCATTAGAATTGTTCCACCTAAAATTTGGGTGGTTCTTCCATCCTGGATTGTAGGTATTAGAGTAAGGGTTGTTATTTTTATTGTAACCTACATAATTGACAGAGACAGGGTTGCTAGGACATTCTTCATATAGATGGCCTCCTCCACAATACACACAACTTGTAGTTCCTGGAGGGGCTTGTTCTATAGCTGCTGCAGTGTTTTCTTTAGGTGTTGCTACACTAGATGTAGGTGCACTAGTGCACTGTTTGATCAGATTGGTTAAAGTGGCTACTTGAGCAGATAGGGCTGATATATCATTAATCTCATGTACTCCAGAGGTTCTCTTTTGAGCACTTACCCTCTCAGTAGGCCAACTTGAACCATTTGTAGCAATTTTGTCAATAAGATCACATGCTTCATTATAAGACATATTCAAAAGAACACCACCAGCTGATGCATCAAGCATCACTCTGGTTTGTGGTTCTAGACCATTGTAAAAAGTTTCCATTTGTATAATGACAGGTAAACCATGATGTGGACATTTTCTTAAAAGCTCTTTCCATCTTTCCCATGCTTCAAACAATGATTCAAATTCTTTTTGTCTAAAAGATGTAATATCATGTCTCATCCTAGCATTTTTAATAGGAGGAAAATATTTGCTTAAGAATTTTTCAGCTAATTCATTCCATGTATGAATAGAATTGGGCTCCATAGAATTTAGCCATGATTTAGCCCTATCTTTCAAAGAGTATGGAAATAACTTAAGCCAAAATGCATCCTCACTAATACCAGGAATGATAAAGTTACTACAAACTTCTATGAATTGCTTTAAATGCTCATGGGGATCTTCATGTGGAGATCCACCAAATTGACCAATTGTTTGCAACATTTGAAACATCATAGGTTTAAATTCAAAATGAACAGCATCAATTTGAGGTCTAGCAATACTAGTTTGTATGTGCTGTTGGTCATATTGAGCATAGACTCTCATAGGTCTATCTCTATCATTAATCATACCTATTGGTCCCATTTGAATGAATTGCTGTCTGTGATCTGGTCCACCTTCAGGTTGTTGATGTGAATTAGGTCCTCCTCTTACTGAGGCATTTTCACTGTGGTGAGACATTGTTCTGCAGTCTTGTTGTCTTTGTCTTTGCTGTCTTAGCAATCTCCTAAATCTTCTCTCAATTTCTGGATCACAATCAAATTCTGGTGGTCTATCTCTGGGCATAAACTAGTGTTTCCACACTGAGTGTTTCTGCACTAAGTGTTTCTGCACAGAAAACAGAATACTAGTAGTACTAATAAAACACTAAATTAACAATCTAAACAACAAAATTTTACAATAATCCCCGGCAACGGCGCCAAAAACTTGGTGTGGTTATTTTAATATATGCAAGTATACATAGTCACACAAGTAATAAAGTGATAAGAAAGGTCGAACCCACAGGGATTATGTATTGTAAATTTTTGTAGTTCAAAGTGTACACTTAGTGTGTCTACACTATTCAGTATTTTTAGTTTGGAGTTTTCAAAGTAAGTAAAAATAGTAATAAGCAATAAAATGTGTGAGAAATCAGTGGAAAAAGTAGTTGAGATGTTTTCACCAAGTACGTTACTTCTAAGTGTTTTAATGGAGTATGTAGTGTGGGAACACTGGATGTAGGTGCATCAGTTTGTGCCTTTCAGCACTTCTCTTTAGAGTTTCATTACAAGCTCTTATGATCTTTATTTTTTACAGTAAAGAAAGGTTTGTCAATTCCTCCCTTGCCTCCTAACAATGACCCAAGTTGCTAAATAGGTTCACTCTTGTAATTTTATTATCCTAAGGACTATGCTATCCTATGTCTAGGTTTTAGCATGTATTTAACAAAGTTTCCTTTATTAAATACTTGTCCCTATTAACTCTTGAGTTCATAAATGTAGCCCATGTCTGCTGCTACAAGTTTTACCTATTCTAAAGTGATCAATTCCAGAATAAATTGAAAGAAGTGTTATGCAAGAGTTTAAAGTGTTTACACTACATAAACCATATAATAACATATTTAGAAGTTCATTACAAGGTTAGAACATCTCAACTTAAGGGAATTTAGCTCATGTTACTCATGTTATAAAGCAAAGAATATGCAAAGAACATAAGTAAATGAATAATAAAGCAAAAGAACTTAAAAGAGTAGAGATTACTTGAATAGAAGATCTTTTGCATTAAGTTCCCAAGTTGAAGTACAATAAAGATTTCTTACACAAATTTCTTCAAAGTAGAAGTGAAGGGAATGGTTGTCAAACACTTCCTCACCTTCCTCTCCTTAGAAACTTGAAATGAAAATAAACTAAACCTAAACTAAGCGATCCTTTCAGAAAACAAAATGAAAAATTACAAATGAAAATGAAGGATGATAAAGGATGTAAAAGATGTGAAAGGATGATTTTCTTGTGAAGATATGATATCTATTTATAGGCTTGAAAGCTTTCCTCTTGCAAGGGGTTTCCTTTGGCGTGAAAGATCAGCTGAGGGGACCAAACATGGTTAGTTTGTTGACAACCAATCAAGCAAGCTGCACAGGTTTGGTCGCTTGCATGCATAACAAAAGATGAGGTCCATTGGAGAAGTGCCACATGTCTTTTAGATAAGTTTAGTCTTGCAACTTGATTTTTATGTGTATCGCCGACTTCTGCAAGTGGCTCAGCTCTAGGTGACTAGGTATGACGTCACAAATCAAGTGTGGAAGCATTGAAATGGTCTTTGGATGTTTTGGTATAAACTGTAGAATTTAGCAGGTGTTGGCAGTGTTTCCACTCCTAGTGTTTCCATTCCTGGTGTTGGCAGTGTTTCCACTCCTGCAGTAGCTGCACTGAACAAAAACATCAAACCTAACAAGATTTGTGCATTTTGCCTAGATCATTGCCCTTTATCCATTTGAATATTTAGAATGTTGTTCCTTGATAAATAAGCTATAAATATATATAAATGTTCTTGAAAATAAGCAATAACTCAAGTTTAATTGTATGAATAACTCTATATAAAATAGAGTTATCAACGACCAAACGCAAAAACGCGTCTGCAATGAGAATACGCGAACTCGTGCACTAAAATAAACACTCGTACACAACGAGACGCGAACACGCGTCCGCAACGTGGACAAAAATGTGTACATTATTAAAAAAAGTGTGCTGGCAGATGAGAAGTAACACGTCTATACACGACGGGGAATGACACGCGTAAACGTCAAAAACAATATTTTGGATTTTTCTAACAAACTCTAAATTAGCTGGACAAAATTAGGGTATGACAAGGTTGACGTGGCCGGAAGGAAGCCAAAATCTACCAAGGACTGTCTCAAAAAAAAACAGCTAATGTGATCATAAGCTTTCTCCAAATCAATTTTAAAATCAACGTCACATTTCTTCTTCTTTGACTTGTGCATCGCATGAATCACTTCTTGAAGAACAATTGCATTATCATTGGTACCCCGTCTAGGAAGAAAACTGCTTTGGGAAGGCCCTATGATTTGGTCAAGATGAGGACGAAGCCTACTAACCATTACTTTTGTGATGAGTTTATAAATAGTATTGCAGAGACTAATGGGGCGAAACTCTTTGAAAGTAGAAGGGATGTCCACCTTTGGAATTAGAGCTATCAGCGTCTCCGACAAGGAAGGATCAAAGCAACTAGTAGCGAAGGCTTGAGATATTAGCGTAAAAACATCTTTGCCTACAATATCTCAATATTGCCGGAAGAAAACACCTTGATATTCGTCTGGTCCCAGAGCCTTGTAAGGATGCATTTGGTTCAGAGCAGTAAGAACTTCTTCTCTTGTTACCAAAGTTGTCAGGTCCCATGCAGCATTATTATTAAGCATAGGCATTTGATGGGAGAGAGGTGTCTGCAAGGCATGCGCAGGGGCGGCGCAAAATAGCGACTTAAAGAACTTTTGTGCTTCTTGTTGCAATATTTCATCATCAATACACCATATACCTATTGGAAGATTAAATCCATGGATATTGTTCCTCTTTCTTCTGATAATAGTCTAAGCATGAAAGAATTTAGTGTTCTTATCCCCTAAAGTGATCCACTTCTCTCTAAATTTTTGATACCAAAGTAGCTCCTCTGCTAATGCTCTTGTTGAAGTTGATGTTCAAGGTGAATAAGTCTAAGTGAGTCAACCATTTCTAACGTTCTTTGAATGCCTTTGAGACGTCTTTCCAACGTATTTTTCCTTTAAAAATATTCCCAAAGGTATCTTTGTTGAACGTAGTAGAGTCCTCTTTAATGTGAGATAGTGATTGTGCAAAGTCATGATTACCTCTATTCCAAGCTCGTTGAACAACCTGTTGATACTCCGAGTGGGTGATCCAAGCAGCTTCAAACTGAAACAAACGAGTACCATTTGTTTGAGGGAGACCCCACAGCGAAGAAGAATTGGATTATGATCAGACCGAGACCTACATAAAACCTCCACAAAAGCTTCGGGAAAATGGAGTCTCCAAGATAAATTGGCAATACATATATCAAGTTTCTTAGAAACCCGTCGCTCACCCCTACAACTTCGATGCCACGTAAACTTACCACCAATCATGGAGAGGTCAAGCATGTCGCAAGCATCCATCATGTTGCGCATAGCTGTCGCTCTGTGATGATAATAAAGACCCCCTCGTTGCTCTTTTGGCGCAATAATTTCATTGAAGTCACCTACCATTAACCAAAGACCTTGGATATTGTTTGAGAGATTAAACAAGTACTCCCTGAGAAGAGGGCGAACAGTTGGGGTGGGACTAGCGTAAAGACACGTGCAAGTCCAAGAATTACTTACTCCCAATAGTTAACTTCAAAGTAATTATGTTAGTGTGAACCTCCAGGGTGACGTCCATACCACAACCACAGTGCTTAAAAATCCACAACCCTCCTGAGTTCCCCTGTGCTTCAGAGATCTCCACTTTGCTATACCCTGTTTTGTCCCAAAACCCCCGGGTCTTTTCAAATAGAACATGTGTTTCCATAATAATCAACAAATTCGGCTTGTGTTTCTGTAACATTTCCAACAATTGTCTTTTTGATTTCCTGTTTTGTGCTCCTCAAATATTCCAGGAGAGCAAAGATACTTCTTTGAACTCAATCTGTCAGATTCCATGGATCAATGGAATCGGTTCACATTCAGTTGCAGAGAATGAAAGTAAAGTGAGTTTCATTTCTGGAAAAGATAATTGATACAAAAATGTGAACTAACTATTACAAACAATTGAAAGACAATATATACACTGACTTCAACCTGTAACTAATCAACTTAAATCTAACTAACCTAACAGCATTCAGTTAGTCTCTAACTGGTTCACTAACAGCCAATTTAACTTATTACAAAACAGTAAAACTAGTTGTAAATACAGGTTACTACAGTAAATAAAATGTTGACCAATATTTGACTTTGATACTCCCCCTCAAGTTGGGAGATAGATGTTCTTGAGACCCAACTTGGCAACTAAATCTCTGAATTTGACTTTGGGGAGAGCTTTGGTTAACAAGTCAGCAAGTTGTTGAGCAGTTCCAACATGTATCAGCTTCAAGAACTTTGACTGCACATGCTCTCGGATAAAATGACAGTCTATGTCGATGTGTTTGGTCCTCTCGTGGCTCATTGGATTCTCTGCAAGCTGAATTGCAGATTTACTGTCACTCAGCACCATAGTGGAGGTAATGTTGACCCCAAAAGCTCTTAAAAGCTGCTTAAGCCATAAAAGTTCAGTAGTAACAGCAGCAATAGCTCTGTACTCTGCTTCTGCAGAGGAACGAGCCACGGTGGCCTGCTTTTTGGACCTCCAAGTGATCAAGGAATCACCCAAATACACACAGAACCCGGAGGTGGACTTTCTACTGACTTGGAAACTTCCCCAGTCAGCATCCACGTAAGCTGTAAGGTTCAATGAAGACTTGGCAGGAAAGAAAACACCAAGGCCTGGAGTTGCCTTCAGATACTGTAATAGTGAGTATGCAGCTTGTAGGTGACATGTTCTAGGCTTGGCCATGAATTGGCTAAGTTTATTGACAGTGAAAGTGATATCAGGACGAGAAATGGTGAGGTAAATGAGCCTGCCAATCAACCTTCTGTACTGTGAAATGTCTTCAAGGGGCTCTCCATCTGTGTCATTCAGTTTCAGGCCAGAATCCATGGGGGTGTCTGCTGGCTTAGCAGAGGTATGCCCTGTATCTGATAACAATTGCAGAGTGTATTTTCGCTGGCACAAGTGGATACCAGCTTTAGAACGAGCTATTTCTAAGCCCAGAAAATATTTTAAGTCACCAATGATTTTCAACTTGAAGTGCAGCTCAAGGGAGGTCTGAACCTTTTGTACAAGGGCAAGTTTGGGGCCAGCAATGACTATATCATCTACATACACAAGCAGGGCTACAAAATCTGCACCAGACCCTTTTGTAAAGAGTGAATGGTCAGCTGAGCTCTTTTGAAACCCCAAGGTGATGATGATTGAGCTGAATTTTTCAAACCATTGTCGGGAAGCCTGTCTAAGCCCATATAGAGATTTGTTCAGCCTACAAACCTTATTCTCCCCCTCACTAGGATATCCAAGAGGTAACTTCATGTATACCTCTTCATGGAGCTCCCCATTTAGAAAAGCATTATTGATGTCTAATTGGAGGAGATACCAATCTAGTTGAGCAGCTAAGGAAAGAAGGATCCTCACAGAAGTGAGCTTAGCTACTGGAGAGAAAGTATCAGAAAAATCAATGCCTGCTTGTTGGGTGAATCCTTGGGCCACCAACCTAGCTTTGCACCTCTCCAAGGTACCATCAGCATTATATTTTGCCTTATACACCCACTTGCAACCAACGGCTCTCTTATTTGCAGGGAGAGGGACAACGGACCAAGTATCATTGGCCTCTAAGGCAGCTAGTTCCTCTGCCATGGCAAGTTGCCATTCAGGGTATTTGATTGCTTGGTGGTAATGTTGTGGCTCGAAAACAGATGAAACGTTTAAGACAAAGGTTTTATATGGAATGGAGAGGTTATCATAGGTCAGGTGAGGTTGGATAGGATACGCAACAGAGTTGCATTCATAGTTTTGAAGGTGAGTAGGTGGTCTTGAAGCCCTAGAGGAACGTCTAAGAGTAGGAGGGGGTGGAGTGATAGCTACTGGTGGTATAGGATCAGTTTGTGATGGAGGAACAGGGACAGGAATGTCTGGCATGTCTGGTGGAATTTCTGGTATGGCTAGAGGGATAACAGATGTGTCTTGGGAGTCTATGGTATTCATAGCAGATGGAAGAGGACTGTGAGAGGTGGGAATAAGAGCTGGTGGGAACAGGGCATCTATATTGGAGGTGGGATGCACATTGTGATAAGGAAAAGTAGTTTCGTGAAACACTACATCCCTAGAGATGATAAATTTGTTGGTTTGTGGATCAAATAATTTGTATCCTTTGACACCTAGAGGATATCCTAAGAAAATGCATGGAATGGCTCTAGGGGAAAACTTGTGTCTTAGGGATGGGATAGTGGAGGCAAAAGCCAAGCAACCAAATACTCTCAAGGCATTGTAGTCAGGTGTTTTACCATATAGCAGCTCAAAAGGAGACTTACCTTTGAGATTGTGTGAGGGTGTCCTGTTGATGATGTGAGTGGCTGTTGCAATGCATTCACCCCAAAACTTTACTGGAATTCTGGATTGAAGCAAAAGTGCCCGAGCAACATTAAGCAAATGTTGGTGCTTCCTCTCCACCACAGAATTCTGTTGTGGCCTGTGGGGGCAAGAGAGTTGGTGGAGAGATCCTTCCTCTTGCAGAAACTTGTGTAGGCCCAACTCAGGAGCATTGTCACTGCGAAGAACTTTGATTGTCTTGGCAAATTGAGTCTTCACATACTTGAAGAAACACACAAGCAGGTGAGGGGCTTCGGATTTATGCTTCATAAGATGTACCCAGGTGAACCTCGTGGAGTCATCAACTAGAGTCAAGAAGTATTGCTTGCCATCATAGGTAGGGTTATGGAAAGGTCCCCAAACGTCACAATGCACCAAATCAAAAGGAGAATCAGAAAAATGGTTATTACAATTAAAAGGCAGACGATGCATTTTTGATAATGGGCATACAGTACAATTTTGAGTATTACATGAATATTTGGCATTGAGAGATAAGGAAGGAAACAACAATTTCAAAACACTGTCAGACAAATGTCCTAACCTAGTGTGCCAAAGATGCACATTATCAGTAGAGGCAGTATTACAAACGGTGGCAGACAAACTAGGAGAAACATTATTACATGGAGTAGGAACACTATTACAACAAGAAGTGTAAAAATAGAGGCCATGTTCAAAGCTACTCTTGCCAATCACCCGTTGTTGGTTGCTGTCCTGGATTGAGAACACATTGTCAAAGAGTGAAATGTGGTAATCAGGATCAAGATGCAAGCAACCAATAGAGATAATATTCACACTAAACTTAGGAATGCATAATACATTTTTAAGAACTAGTGTGGAATGAACAGTTACTGTGCCTATGGCCAGAACAGGGACTTGTTGGCCATTTGGAAGAGTGACAGAAGTGTTTTTAAGTGTGGTGTATGAATCAAAACAGCTAAGTGAGGCACATATGTGGGCAGAGGCACCGGAGTCAATAAGCCACTGGGCTAAATTGAAGAAACTGAACGAAAAGAAAAGGGAACAGATCATACCTAGGCAATTATCAGCAGTAGTTGATGAGGAGGCCTTAGCCAGTTGAGCTTGCATAAACTCAATCAACTGTTGGTATTGATGATGATCCACGTGAGGTTCAGGTGTAGAGGTGGCTCCAGCAGTGACCTGCAGCACAGTTTTGGCCGGTTGGTTATCAGTTCTCTTCTTGAAGCCCGGGGGAAAACCGTGCAGCTTGAAGCACTTCTCCTTGAGGTGGCCGAGCACACCACAATGCGAACACTGAGGGCGATCCCGTCGTGTATTCTTGGAGGTGTTGCCGCTCACAGCGAAGGCGAGTGGAGACGGAAATTCCGTGGTGGTGAGGCCAATCTCACGTTGCTTCTCATCCTGAATGACGAGGGAAAATACACTATTGATGTCCGGCAGAGGATTCATAGGTAAGATCTGACCACGAATGTGAGAGAATGAGTCATTTAAACCCATGAGGAAGGTCATTACATGTTGGCGCTTTAGGTAAGCGAGGAGTGCATCGGAACCACCGCAGGTACAGGTGTTTTCAGGGTTATGCTCGGAAAGTGCATCCCAAAGCCCTTTGAACTTGCTGAAATAGGCACTAACAGACAACGTACCTTGTGTGCAATTCAAGATCTCCTTGTTCAACTGAAAAATGTGAGGACCGTTGTTCTGAGCAAACCGCGTTTTCAATTCCTTCCAAATTGCAGCCGCAGAATCGGAGTAGATCACACTGTTATGAAGCTCTTTGGCAATGGAGTTGAGAATCCAAGATGTAGTCATGTGATTGTTGCGAATCCACGAAGCATAGTCTGGAGAAGCAGGATCGGGTTTGAGGATAGAACCGTCCACGAAACCAAGCTTATTCTTGGCTCCCAACGCAATCGTCATGGCACGGCTCCAGGGACCATAGTTCGTGTCGGAATCAGCGAGGACATTAGAGACAAGGATGGCTCCAGGATTATCTGAAGGATGTAGATAATAGGGACTTGAAACGGAGTGATTCGCTGGAACCGCCATGGAAGAAGAACGACGCAAGAATCAAGAAGGAAGACGAAGCGATGAAAAAAACACTTCGCAACAGATTCTTGGAAACGGAAAAAAAAGGAGATCAACAAATCGAAGCAGCAAACGAGGACGATTTGGATCGAAGAGAGTTCTGGAGATCGCGGAAGCGAAGGAAAGCGAATGATACCATGTCAGATTCCATGGATCAATGGAATCGGTTCACATTCAGTTGCAGAGAATGAAAGTAAAGTGAGTTTCATTTCTGGAAAAGATAATTGATACAAAAATGTGAACTAACTATTACAAACAATTGAAAGACAATATATACACTGACTTCAACCTGTAACTAATCAACTTAAATCTAACTAACCTAACAGCATTCAGTTAGTCTCTAACTGGTTCACTAACAGCCAATTTAACTTATTACAAAGCAGTAAAACTAGTTGTAAATACAGATTACTACAGTAAATAAAATGTTGACCAATATTTGACTTTGATACAATCATTAAAAAGATCTGAGATTGAGTCAAAGAAGGAATTCCAACTTAGTTCATGTCAGTGTCACCCCCCTCCACCTGTTGAGGCAGCGACAGTGTCATAGTCACTAGGGACCGAGTCAAAAGTATCCTTCACTATCTCCAGTCCATCATCCATTCCCTCCATGTCATTCACAGTATTGTGTAATATATACTATTTCCAAATTTACAACTTCAGTTCAATACAAACACAACACGACAGACCCCGTGTGCATGCACGGGTATTCGACTAGTTGTAGAGGAAGAAGGGAACGACAATGAGAGGCAAGTGAAAGGGGTTCTTTGCATTTTATCAATTAAACGATCTTAATGCTCTTTTATTTGAAATGTTTTGTTTTCTTAGTGGGACATGATAATATGGTTTTTAGAGTGTGAGAACCCGAAGTGTGGGATCTGGTTTGTCCATGCCAAGATAAATCTTTCCTTATGCTTTGTCAACCATGTGTCATGCACATACTTAATAAGAGCGGGCAAATCATTGCAGGAGTCCTCAAAAACCTTCAAGTGAGCTGAGTACTCTGACTCGTCAAGTGAATCAATAATGTTATGCCAAAGATAGAGTACGTCCTTTTGCCTATCCATGTCCACCAACTCTTTAATCTTTGCTTTCACATTTTTAGTCACGTGCCAAGAACATAACAAATTTGTAGCCGAAGGAAATACATCAACAATACCGGACATAAGACCAAGATCTCTGTCAGTCAACAACACCTGAGGCTGAAGCCCATGCAAGTCAAATAATTCTTTCAGTTGCTGCAATGCCCAAGTAAAATGAATTCCAAGCTCGTGTGAAATATAGGCAAAAGCAACCGAGAAAGTTAACTCCGTTGAAGTGACACCTACAATCTCCAATAGAGGTAGATTGTATTTGTTGGTCTTGTAGGTGGTGTCAAGAATAAGAACCTTTGGAAACAACTGGAATAACTTAATAGAAGTGGGATGCGCCCACATGATGTCACTGACCACATTCGAACCCTCGACTTTTCTGCTCCAACATAAATAATTTTGCGACTCAATCAATCTCAAAAGCTCCTGAATGTCCGTTCTAGGACCCCTCTTAGAAGACCTATAGGCGTAACGCTGCCTATATATTTGAGGAAGAGAAGTGACGTTGTCCGGATAATGGTTCTTCAAAGCAGTAAGACAATCTTTCGGGGCAACATTCAGATAAGTGTGCTCATTAACAATAGCTTTCTGCAGCTTAGTTAAACGACCAAAAGCTGTCGACCCAACCGGGGTAGTAAGCAACTCATGTGTGTGAAGACCACACCTAACATTCACACGCCAACCCCCATGACGTATTGTACAAGTAGCTCTCAATGTAAACGGACAGCTTCTTCTCTTAGACCCGAAAACTCTAGAATCATTAGACCACTTCCATTGCTTCTCGCAACCAAATATAATTTTATCTCTAGAACCCCTTTTACCTCCAATTTTGTCAGATCTTACGATGATAACCACAACTCCAATACGCCTCCCAACCGCGTTAGCCCACTCTTCAACATCCTGGCGTGTAGAAAAAATCTCCAAGATAGAAAAAAGGGTTAAAGGTATGTTTCGTCCCTGCAAATATCACAATAATCCAGTTTCGTCCCTGTAAAAAAAAAGTTTTAAAACAGCCCTTGCAATTACCAAACGCTTCTAGTTTCGTCCCTGCTGTTAACTTTCCATCCAAAAAACTAACAGTTGCCACGTCATCAACCCTTGCCCAAAAAAAAGTTTTAAAACAACCCTTGCAATTACCAAACGCTTCTAGTTTCGTCCCTGCTATTAACTATTCATCATCTTCAACCTCTTGATTGTCTTCTTCAAACCCAAATCCCATCAAATCTCCTTATTTCCTTACACAAAATCTCATTCTCAGAGTGAGTGAACTTCTCCCAGACTAGGTGCAAATCATCTCTTACAATTTTCGCGGTCTTGCTTTTACCAAAGTTTCATCAGTAAACCTTACTCCATATGCCATCATGGCTGTACACACAGTCTCTTTATAGAATATTTGCAAAAAGCCTTGATGAGTGTTAGCATGCGAAAACATTTTCATTTCCTCTATTGCAGCCTGCACCATAGCATCATAATTGGTATAATCATGATTTGGCCGTCTAAGAAGATAGGCCCATTTCTAGGTGTGATAAATCAAATACCACTCTATCAGTATACCAAAAAAAGTACCACTCTATCTAGCATTGCCTTGTTTCACAAGTAGCCAGTTTTTTCCCCTCTTTTCAATGGAGTCAATATCTGAAAAGTTTTACTTAAATGATTTGTTCCAAAATCTGAAACAAGGACTCTTTTATCTAGTTGCCTCCATCCTTTTGTTATATTTTCCTACTCAAATCTCATGAAGTATCTACATTTTTAATTATTAACGAATTCTTGCAAATCATGGATGCAGAGATTTTGCTTTTTTTCATGTTTTATTGAGTCATGGTCGCTTAGTACCTGTTTCTTGCTGTATTTTGTCTCATGCTTGTGGCAGACAACAGGGCAATCTTCGTCTTCTCAGATTAATAAAAGCAGGGAGGTTAACCTCAGTCCTACCCCAACAGGTATGAGAAATGTTCTCATTTTTAATGTGCATGCCTTTTGTTTGTTTTTGGCTTATACTCTTGATGTGTTTCATTTTTTTTGATGATACATGCACTTGTTTATATTACATGCACTTGTGTTACCTGAATTCAGTTAGGCACTTAAATGATTAATACTGCCATATTATTGCTGCATTTTTTTCTCAGTATTTTGATAAACTCGTGATATGCATTTTTATGATAGGTTGATTGGGAGGGTGAAATGAGTTGTATTCAAGCAGTTTCAGCTGCTTTGGGAAATTTCTATGCTATGCATCCACCAATGTTGCCCAATCCATTTGGTGATGGATTGCATTTTTACAAAAGAAAACTGTTTGACAGCTGTGCTGAAGAGAATACCAGTGCTATTACTGGTATGGATTTCATGTTTGTGGTGAGAATGAGATTTTGTGTAAGGAAATAAGGAGATTTGATGGGATTTGGGTTTGAAGAAGACAATCAAGAGGTTGAAGATGATGAATAGTTAATAGCAGGGATGAAACTAGAAGCGTTTGGTAATTGCAAGGGTTGTTTTAAAACTTTTTTTTGGGCAAGGGTTGATGACGTGGCAACTGTTAGTTTTTTGGATGGAAAGTTAACAGCAGGGACGAAACTAGAAGCGTTTGGTAATTGCAAGGGCTGTTTTAAAACTTTTTTTTTTACAGGGACGAAACTGGATTATTGTGATATTTGCAGGGACGAAACATACCTTTAACCCTAGAAAAAATAGATAAATGTTGCGTACTTAATTAATTAAATATCTACCAAACTTTGATCAAGAAAATTGGTATTGAAAAATATACCCTCTCCGTCCAGAATGCCTCTGTAGTGTCTACCACGAAAGGAACGACCTGCGACTCTGTATGCACAATATCTGTTTCAAAATAGAACAACAGTTATAAAGAAAATAATTTAAAAAATAAAAAAACAAATCGGATTTACGTGCCTCAAACGTAAATCCGCTTTGTATTTTTTACAAATCGGATATACCCTCATCCAGGTATATCCGATTTATTAAAAGATAAAAGCGGATTTAGGTAAATTCGATTGCGCATCGGATTTAGCTAAATCCGATTTACTAATATTTAGCTTTCTGTTCTGAATTAAATGGTCAAATCGGATTTATCTGTCAGTTTGATAGATCCGATTTGACTTATGCGTGTGAATTAAAGTATTTAAAGCTAATCGGATTTACCTTCCATTTAGGTAAATCCGATTTCCAGATTAAGTGGTCCCCCACCAGAGAATCTTCCAAAAGTCAATTTTTGTAGTTTATGTCAGGGGTATTTTCGGGATTACGATTTTGGGTGGGGGTACATGGGAGCTGATGGGGGTATAAAAAAAACCCAAAAAACAACTTCACTAATTTTTAAAAGAATCGGGCTTTGGGTCAGCCCAGCCCATGGCGGGCTAGCCCACAATGGGCTAAT
Organism: Astragalus membranaceus; assembly: GCA_039519185.1. Classification (NCBI taxonomy): domain Eukaryota; kingdom Viridiplantae; phylum Streptophyta; class Magnoliopsida; order Fabales; family Fabaceae; genus Astragalus; species Astragalus membranaceus. The sequence goes on from CM076850.1 coordinate 115,696,414, forward strand.
AGTTTTTGGGCCAGGCTAAGTTGGGCGAAATATTTTTAATCTCACATATTACTTCCCAGTCCACCTATTTGATCGGGCGAGTTGGCCCTACTCATCTGGCTGGGCTCGTTTTGATGACTCTAGTACAATACTCCATCTCACAAAAATCTATTAAAAAGAAGTAAGTCAATTAGTAACCGCCTTATATGTCAATCATACCATAAAATGTTATTGATCGTGGTTGTAAAAAAATGTATGCGTATAGTGACTAGCAATTAAACTCTTTAGTTAACACAATTTCTAATTGGTTGTCTAATACCCTATTTCACCGCAAGGTTATTATTAGAGAGTGATAACTCCATTTTATATAGAGTTATTCATACATCTAATCATAACTAATTACTTGAAATCAAGTAGAATATGTGTTAAATATAATAGTATAAGTAAGATAACAACATTCTAGGAATTATGTGATGAATAAAGCATTTTGTATATATATTGGTATGTTTGATGTGTTTGTTTAGTTTACCTACAGATGATGCTTCTGCACCACGATGCTTCTGCACCATGATGCTCCTGCACTTAGTGCTTCTGCACCATCCTGCGCTAAATGTTTATAACCCCACAATGGAAGCACCTCAATTCATACCACTGCACAAAAAATTCTATGACATCATGCTTTGTCACAAATCACATGGAGGCACATACCCACATGCATAAGGAGGTGCCCACCATAAACATCATCATGAAAGGCTACTCATCTAAAGACACATGGCTCTCCACAATTGGACCTCCCCTTTAGACTCAATCTTCTCAATCAAAGCTCTGAAAAGTAACCATGGTTAAGCCACCTTTGATCAAGCTTGATCTCCAAGCGAACCCTTACTTGAAGGAAACCTCCAAGGCTATATAAAGGCTTCCACTTCTCACTTGAAGAATATCGCATATCTCACTTGATAATATGTAGATCATACACTTTACTTATATTTTAGTAGTTTCATTTCTTGCATTTTATTCAGTAGTTAGTTGTAAGAAGGTGAGGAAGGAATTGACACCCTCTTCCTCCACTTCTTCATAGATAGGCGAAGGAATCAGTGCTTCTGCACCAATCAGAATTCCATGCAAAGGAACATCAATCCATGTAACTTCTACCCTATTGATATCTTTTGTATTATCCATATTGTTATGTTCTTTGCAGATTCTCTCTATTATATAATGAGTAACATGAGCTAAATTTCTTTAGTTGAGATGTTCTAAACTTATAATGATCTTTTGAGTAAGTTATTATGCTTTTAAGTGTCGTATCATTTTGGGTCTTGTGTTATACTACATCCATCTTATTTTAAGGTTGATCTCTTACAATAAGTAGAGTTATATTCACAGACATGGTTTATAATTAGAAATCAAGACTAATAAGGGTGAGTGTTTTAATAAAGGCTTTGTTAAACTTGTTTAATAAAGAAACTGTGTTAAAACCATGTTAAGTCCTAGACATAGGATAACATAGTCCTTAGGGTGAAACAGTGGGTACTTCAAAGGCAGGAGTGAACTTATTTAGCAAGCCCAGACATGAGAAGCTTGTAACGAAACTCTGAAGAAAGTAGCTGAAAAGCACACACTTATGCAACTGCACTCAATGCTACTGCACTTGATGCTTCTACACTTGATGCTTCTGCACTTGATGCTTCTGCATCATAGTGCTTCTGCATCTCCAAAAGCATAGAAACTCTCAAAAGAAGTATTATCTAGTAAAGACATCTCAACTATCTTTCTCAACTGATTTCCTTCATCTTATTTTACATACTTGCATTCTATTTTCACTTAACTTAAAAACCCCAAAATTTGTGAGTAGAATAGTAGTACTAATTTATATGCTTTCTAAACATACATAAAGTTAATCCAATCCCTGTGGGTTCGACCTTTCTTATCATTATATTACTTGTTTATGACTGTGTATACTTGCACATCTTTTCACACACCAAGTTTTTGGCGCCGTTGCCGGGGATTGCCATTAATTTTTGTTGTTTAGATTTATAAGTTAGTGTTTTATTACTCTGGTATTTTGTTTTCTGTGCAGAAGCATTAGGTGCAGAAGCATTAGGTGCAGTTGCACTGAATATTTGTGCAGGGTCAGAACACCAAAATTTACATTAGATCCTGAGATAGAGAGGAGATTTAGGAGCTTGCAAAGACAACAAAGACCCAAAGACAGAGGTTCTAGCATGACTTCACCACAACAATTCATCAACATGGGAGCAATAGGTATGTTAAAGGAAATAGACCCATGAGGGATTATGCTATATGTTTAATCATCAAAATATGCAAACAAGTATAGCAAGACCTCATATTGATGCTGTGCATTTTGAATTTAAACCCATGATGTTCCAAATGCTACAAACAATTGGTCAGTTTGGTGGATCTCTCCATGAGGATCCCCATGAGCATTTAAAACAGTTTTTAGAAATATGTAGTAACTTTATCATTCCTGGTGTTAGTGAAGATACATTTAAACTTAAGCTATTTCCATATTCTTTGAAAGATAAGGCTAAATCTTGGTTGAATTCATTAGAGCCTAATTCTATTCATTCATGGAATGAAATGACTGAAAAAATTTTAGCAAAATATTTTCCACCCATCAAAAATGCCAGAATGAGAAATGATATTACATCTTTTAGACAAAAAGACTTTGAATCATTGTTTGAAGCATGGGAAAGATGGAAATAGCTTTTAAGAAAATGTCCACATCATGGTCTGTCTGTCATTATTCAAATGGAAATTTTTTATAATGGTTTAGAACCCCAAACCAGAATAATGCTTGATGCATCATCTGGGGGTGTGTTATTAAACTTGTCTTATAATGAAGCATTTGAATTGATTGATAGAATTGCAACAAATAGCTCTAGTTGGCCTACTGAGAGGGTGAGTGCCCAAAAGAAACCATCAGGAGTACATGAAATTAGTGATGTATCAACCCTATCTGCTCAGTTAGCCTCACTGACAAATTTGTTTAAAAACTTCACTTCAACCAGTGCATCTGCACCTGGTGCAGCTGCACCAACAGAAAACACTGCAGCAGCCATAGAACAAACCCCCCAGGTGATACAAGTTGTGTGTATTGTGGAGGAGGTCACTTGTATGAAGAATGTCCCAGCAACCCTATTTCTGTTAACTATGCAGGGTACAACCAAAATAACAACCCTTACCCAAATACCTATAATCCAGATTGGAACAGTCACTCAGATTTCTGGTGGGGGAGTAATAATGCTACTGCACCTAATGCAGCTGCACCATCTACTCCACCAGGATTCCTTTCTCAACACGTCCAAAGACCATCTGCACCAGAAATGGACAACTCCATGGAAGCCTTATTGAAATCATTTATGGATAAAATAGATGCATTTATGGATAGGACGGAAGCATTTATGAGTGATACAAAAGTTCAAATTCCAACTCTTAATGCCTCCATCAAAAATTAGGAAAATCAAGTGGGACAATTAGCAACAGCTCTGTATCAAAAACCAACAGGCAGTGTTTTATAAACCGGCTCGGCCCGGCCGGTCGGACCGGTCGAACCGGGAACCAGGGGGGTAACCGAGCCGAGCACGGTTTTGGATCGGCCATGCAGCAAACCGGTGGGAACCGGTGTGACTCGGCCGGTTTTTGGAAAAACCGGTGACCCAGTGACCCGGCTCGAACCGGACCGGGTTGTGCATTTTGTTTTTTTGTTTTTTTTTATCAAATCTTTGAACTGTAATTGGAGGGGCCGCGCGAACGCAGGCCCCCACTAGTGATTGCCATCTAGGTAAGTATGTTTCCCATTGACATATGCCTTGCTTTTATATCTCATTCTCCTCCCTGTTCCGTTCATTCTATCCGATGTGGGACTATTTGTAAACTACTTAAAACAAAAGAGACTAAAAAAACCCTCAACAAAATGCCATTAGTGGGGTTTGAACCCCTGATCTGTTGAAAGCAAATGCTGAGCGCTACCATGAGGCTACCAATCTTATTGAGGATATTATTCATTTCAAATATATATAATTGGTACCTCTTTTCAAAAAAGTCAAGTACGCTCATCCTCATGGCATTAACTTGTAATATTAATATTATGTTTCAACAAACTTATTTAATATTAAGTATTTTTTTAAAGATTTATTTAATATTAAGTTGTTAACTTATGAAATTTGTTCTAAATATTTATTGAAACATGATATGAACTTTTAAAATTTATTTAATATATACCAAGTAAATAAAAATAAAATAGGCATGGTGTGTAATTTTAGCAAATTAAGTTTTACAAGTATGAAATATATAGGTCCTGAAAATTTGGGAACTTTTTATATTTTAGTAGATATAAAATAAACATAGTTATTAATTTTACAGGGACGAAATTTATATTATATACTATATAGGTATTGAAAATTCTCGAAATAGAGACCGGGTCCGAGTCATCCGGTCCCGGTTTTGGTCATGCGGTTCAACTGTCGACCCCTCGATCCGACCATTGACCCACTGACCCGGTACCTTCACCGAGTCGGTCACCGGTCCGAGTTTTAAAACATTGCCAACAGGTACACTACCCTCAAACACAGAAGCTACCACATCCCATAGGCCAGGAAATGAACAGGTGAAGGCCATTTCTCTTAGAAATGGAAAGGATCTTGCAGAACCTTATGAGACTGAAGGTGAAGGTAAGGTAGAAAAAGAAAAAAATAAAAACAGAAAAGAAAAAAATTTGCAAGATGCAGAAGCACCTCATGCACCTGCATCTCAAGAAGTTCAAATGCCAAGGTTAGTTCCTGAATACCCTCCTCCTCCTTATCCTCAAAGATTAAAAAAGACACATGAGGAGAAGCAATTCAGTAAATTTCTTGAAATTTTAAAACAGTTACACATCAATGTTCCCTAAGTTGAAGCACTTCAACAAATGCCTAATTATGCTAAATTCATGAAAGATGTGCTTTCAAAAAGAAAAAGATTAGGGGATTTTGAAACAATTGCTATGTCTAAAGAATGTAGTTTAACTTTGCAAAATAAAATTCCAAGGAAATTGAAGGATCCTGGCAGTTTTGCAATTCCATTCTCAATTGGAAAATTTTATACAGGTCATGCATTGTGTGATTTAAGTGCAAGTATCAACTTGATGCCTAAATCAATATTTAAACAACTTGAGATTGGAAATGCTAGACCTAAAACTATAACACTTCAACTTGCTGATAGATCAATAGCCTACCCAGAGGGAATTATTGAAGATATTTTGGTTAAGGTTGACAAATTTGTGTTTCCTGCAGATTTTGTTATTCTTGATTTTGATACAGATAAAGAAGTCCCAATCATCCTTGGAAGACCATTCTTGGCAACTGGAAAAGCACTCATTGATGTACAAAAAGGAGAACTAACCATGAGAGTGAATGATCAAGAGGTGAAATTCAATGTGATGAATGCTCTGAAATATCCTGCAAAGGAGAGTGAAGAATGTTCAACAATCATTTCTCTTGACCATTTAGTGCAGAAGTAATTCCATAAGCAGTATGATCATCTCACCAGTGCACTTGCACCAGATGCAGCTGCACCACCTGAAGAAGAAATCTTGGAAAAAGACATTCTGCCAAGAGAAGAACCAGCACAAAAGGATCATCTGATCAATGCTCTTGCATCTGATGCTCCTGCACTGCTAGGTGAAGACATGGTGGAAAAGGAGAGTGTGAGAAGAAGAAATGAATCAGAAGAAGAAGGAAGTGTTAAAGAGATTGAGCCTGAACCAGACGCTAAAGAAGCACTCAACAAACAACCAACTCTCCCAACCCAATGCCCATCTCACAAAAATCCAACTCCACAAAATTTGGTGAAAGTGTCTCCTAATGGGGCAGTGGAATTGTTTGATGAAGCCACCATTTCCACATTCCAAATCAATGGAAAAATGGTGAAGCAGTATAATGGAGCACATGTGGTGAGGGACAAAGGCACCACTCATTTCCAAAATCTCTAAATCAAAGAGATAGTCAGGCTAAAAGACTCTTAAAATCAAGCGCTTATGGGAGGCAACCCATGATTTTGTAGTAAGTTATTAGTTATTTTGTTCAAATTGATGTTTTCAAGTGTTTTGTAGGAACACAGGTTTTAGTGCAGCTGCACTGCATACATGCTCAGTGCTCCTGCATCAAACAACCCAAAGAAAGGTGAATCAGATGCTGCAGAAACAACTGTTGCAGTGCAAGCTAGTGCAGGAGCACCTGATACACCTAAAAAAAACCTGATGAACCAAAACCAACAACAGAGGTGGCTAGTGCAATTGCATCTAGTGCAGATGCACCAAAAGCTGAGGAGCCCAAGAAGAAGAAGAAACAGAAGGTCAAACACATTCCTGTGAGATCAAGCTCAAGGCTCAGGAGTGGAGCCAAAAAGTAAACTTTAATGTTGTTCAGTTATTTTGCTTAAGTACTTTGTTTAATATGTTTGGTTTGTCCCACATGTACTAACCCCTCTCCCCATTTTGAACAAAATTCCTTTTTGAACTCAACTTAGAGCAGTGAGGACACTGCTCAACTTTAAGTTGGGGGGAGCACTTTATGCATGTGTGTGTTTAACTATAGTATGTGTGTTTGCTTTGATATTTGTTTATGTTTATGTGTGTTTACTTTGATATATGTTTGTTTTTATGTGGGTCTACATATTTAAATATGTGTTAGGATTTGATAGATCAGCTTAAAAATATTTTTTACAAACATAGACAAATGCACCTCTTTGAACTGATTTTTAGTGATGAAAAGAAGAAAAAGAAAATAAGCCTTGTTTTCCCCAAATGACCAATTTTATTATTACTTTGACACATTAAAACTGAGTTTTGAAAAGAACATTGCTATTTGAAAAACTATCTGATGCAAGAGGAATTTTCAGAAAGCCAAGGTCAAAAACAAATTTTTACTAAAAATATAGAAGAGCATAAAGAATTAAGTTTAGGGGAATTTCCATGAATACTAAGGCTAGGTATGAGAAACTTAGAGTAGTCAATACAATAGGTTACCAAAATCACTACAAAAAAGTTCAAATGTTATAAACTAGCTATATTTACCCAAGTCATTAACTGAGCCTGTTCTAATAGTGCATTTGGTTTGAAAGAAAAGAAAAGTATCCAAAAAAAAAAGAAAAGAAAAGAAAAGAAAGAAAAAGAAGAAAAGAAAATCAAACCAAACCAAAGAAAAAAGTATGCATAAGGAGGTCAGTGAGGAGGGCAATATATGCTACAAGTCTTGAAATGTAGTATCAAGTGCAGTTGCACTCAAATGCATCTGCACCATTACAAAAAGTTCAGTGCTTCTGCACTTCACAAAAAAAATATTCAGTGCAACTGCACCAAGGTGCATCTGCACCAAAGAAAAAACCACCAAAAATAAGAATAGTGCATTGACTCAACAGTTTTGAAAAACTCAATCAAAGTCCTTAGTTGTACTTAAAGCCCCCCAAGTCTTGAAGATGTTGTTAGTCTAGTCTATATTTTGAAACACCTTTGTTTTGGCCAAACGTGATCTAAAATTTTCCAAAAGTGAAAGAGAAACTTTTTACTTAGTTTTGGAACTGATTGGATCTCAGTGGGGCACACACTCACATAAATGAGTTTTAGTAAACTTTGGATTTTGGGAATTCAAAGGCACAAAGATAAAATGTTTTGAAAAATGAAGTTCATCAAATGCAAAATCATTCTTTGAAAAGATATAAGCTGATATGTTCTTCTTTATATTGAAAATCCTACTTGTGTTTTCTTTTTTGTCATTACTTGAGGACAAGCAATGGTTTAAGTTTGGGGGTGTGATAACTCCATTTTATATAGAGTTATTCATACATCTAATCATAACTAATTACTTGAAATCAAGTAGAATATGTGTTAAATATAATAGTATAAGTAAGATAACAACATTCTAGGAATTATGTGATGAATAAAGCATTTTGTATATATATTGGTATGTTTGATGTGTTTGTTCAGTTTACCTATAGATGATGCTTCTGCACCACGATGCTTCTGCACCATGATGCTCCTGCACTTAGTGCTTCTGCACCATCCTGCGCTAAATGTTTATAACCCCACAATGGAAGCACCTCAATTCATACCACTGCACCAAAAATTCTATGACATCATGCTTTGTCACAAATCACATGGAGGCACATACCCACATGCATAAGGAGGTGCCCACCATAAACATCATCATGAAAGGCTACTCATCTAAAGACACATGGCTCTCCACAATTGGACCTCCCCTTTAGACTCAATCTTCTCAATCAAAGCTCTGAAAAGTAACCATGGTTAAGCCACCTTTGGTCAAGCTTGATCTCCAAGCAAACCCTTACTTGAAGGAAACCTCCAAGGCTATATAAAGGCTTCCACTTCTCACTTGAAGAATATCGCATATCTCACTTGATAATATGTAGATCATACACTTTACTTATATTTTAGTAGTTTCATTTCTTGCATTTTATTCAGTAGTTAGTTGTAAGAAGGTGAGGAAGGAATTGACACCCTCTTCCTCCACTTCTTCATAGATAGGCTAAGGAATCAGTGCTTCTGCACCAATCAGAATTCCATGCAAAGGAACATCAATCCGTGTAACTTCTACCCTATTGATATCTTTTGTATTATCCATATTATTATGCTCTTTGCAGATTCTCTCTATTATATAATGAGTAACATGAGCTAAATTTCTTTAGTTGAGATGTTTTAAACTTATAATGATCTTTTGAGTAAGTTATTATGCTTTTAAGTGTCGTATCATTTTGGGTCTTGTGTTATACTACATCCATCTTATTTTAAGGTTGATCTCTTACAATAAGTAGAGTTATATTCACAGACATGGTTTATAATTAGAAATCAAGACTAATAAGGGTGAGTGTTTTAATAAAGGCTTTGTTAAACTTGTTTAATAAAGAAACTGTGTTAAGACCATGTTAAGTCCTAGACATAGGATAACATAGTCCTTAGGGTGAAACAGTGGGTACTTCAAAGGCAGGAGTGAACTTATTTAGCAAGCTCAGACATGGGAAGCTTGTAACGAAACTCTGAAGAAAGTAGCTGAAAAGTACACACTTATGCAACTGCACTCAATGCTACTGCACTTGATGCTTCTGCACTTGATGCTTCTGCATCATAGTGCTTCTGCATCTCCAAAAGCATAGAAACTCTCAAAAGAAGCATTATCTAGTAAAGACATCTCAACTATCTTTCTCAACTGATTTCCTTCATCTTATTTTACATACTTGCATTCTATTTTCACTTAACTTAAAAACCCCAAAATTTGTGAGTAGAATAGTAGTACTAGTTTATATGCTTTCTAAACATACATAAAGTTAATCCAATCCCTGTGGGTTCGACCTTTCTTATCATTATATTACTTGTTTGTGACTGTGTATACTTGCACATCTTTTCACACACCAGAGAGGAGGATGTTGTGTGACCATTTTGTTCCCAGCATCTTGAAGACACCTTTCATGTGTTTGTGGAAGGTAGTTATGCAAGAGAAATATGGATTCAAGTATGCATGTGGTTGGGAGTGCAGCAGGTGGAAACCAGCCGTATTGAAGAGCATTTTCTTTGGTTTGGTAGAGTATGCAAAGGTAGGAAGGATAAGAAAACAAAGTATTTGTTTCGGTTGACAAGTTGTTGGTGCATTTGGTTATCCCGGAATGGTCTTGTTTTTAAGAATGAGGAAGCTAACATCGAATCAGGTATCACTCGTATCAAAAGCTTATCGTGGAGTTGACTTATTTATAGAGTGGGTTGTAGTTCCAATTTGTCTTTTTTCTAATTGGTTGTCTAATCCCCTTCATTGCCTAAACAATGTGTAATTCATTTATTGTTTGGGTTTGAGCACCCCTAGTGCTCCTTTAATGAAGTATTATTTTTCTAAAAAAAAACTCGTTAGTTATTTGTGTTTATTTTTCTTATCAATTATTTTCTTATTCATATTTTTTCAAACTATAAAAGTCTAAAATCATCAAAGGTACTACTTCTAAAGGCACTCAATTTAAATTCAATTTTATTGCATCTCCTTTATTTTTACATTTTCTTCTTTATGTAATGTATACTTCGTCCTACCATGAACCTCTCTTCTGGTTTTAACTTTAACCGAATTTAAGTCTAGTTTTTAATAACATTAAATATTTTTATGTTTTATGTCCTTAAAATCACTGTTATTTATTTACAACCGGAAAAAAGAGTAAACCCTCACTGGGATTTCTACTACTTTTTTTCATGTGCTTTACTTGCAAAATCAACTCAACCAAAAAAGTAAATAACATAAATGAGATTTGGAAGCTGGTGGTAATAATATATCATATCTTTTAGTGCGTTCAAAAATCTCAAAAACTAAGGGTATGTTTGGGAGGGGCTTTTGGGAGGGGAAGGGAGGAGGACATATTTTTCAATTCTAAATTGACGAAGCTATAAAATGTCTCTAAACATAAATCAAATGTGATTAAAAATGTTACATTGATATCTATCAACTTGTTCTTTTAATTTTTTTTTAAAATCTCAAATACATATTAAAATATAGACCAATTTTTTTCAAACCCTCCCCTCCATTCTCCTCGCAAAAACCCCCTCCCTAACATACTCTAAGAGTTATTTAAATTATTTTTAATGATGAAATGTAATGTCATATTTATTATTTACCTATATCTATTCACAATACTAATTGTCGATTGAAAAAATACAGTGTTCTTTTTCAACAAGAAAAAAAAATGCTAATGGTTAATTTACTTATCAGATTGTTGTATAACATTTATTTATATTTTTAGGGTGGACAAGTATAACAATCACTTTTTTTCTTACCGAACATTTGTGATTTTTTTCTTAGTTGATTATTATCGAACTAATTTGATAGAATAATTATATATATTACAAATATTCATTATTATGTATTTGAGAAATATTTGTAGTATCTAACATGATACATGGTTTGAAATAAAATCAATTTATCAATTAAATTATTTATTTTTTTGATAGGTGATCTATACCTTGGTCGCCCAAGGGTTAGAACGGGTTGATGTGGATCGCTCTGGTGGGACGATGAGGTTGCGAGCAGAGCCGGCGGATGTACCTGCAAAGACACTCCGACGCCCAAGTCAGGGTGGAAATAGTCAAAGCAGCGAATATGAGATGGGGTAGAATGTGTGTACCTTTTTGCGAGGGGTTGACGTCTATTTATAGAGTTTGATGGCGCTTCCTAACCGTTGGATCATGCGGCTCGATCTTAGCCGTCGGGGCGCCCTGAGCTCATTTCTAGGCGCGCCCTTAGTTCTCTACTATAATGCCCTGGATTGGGTTTGGGCCTATCGCAAGGATTGGGCCCTCGGCCCAGTCCAGAAAAGTTGCCCCCCAAGCCGAAGTCATCCAGAGGGTGGGTTCAGGCTTGATGCTCCCGGTACTAATTCCGTAGCCCCCCCTTTCTGAAGGCGGTCTTATTACGTCTCTCGTTTTGCTTCATTCCCCCTTGAAGGTGGGTGTACGTTGGTTCTACGCTGGTTCTATCTTCCCCGTACTCGCAATCGGGTGGGTATGCCTGACTGCACTGGCCATTACATGACTTGATCATTTTACCTGCCCTTGTGAGCAGTTTACCAAATATCTCGATCGGAATTGAACTCGCTCAAAGGGAGGGGCGGCTCACTTCGTGTGGTCGCTTCGATATACTTTGATGGGTGGATCGTCAACCAAACCTAGTAAACAGTTTACCGAGACTCGACTCGGACTTAACTCGCCTAGTAGGTTGATTGGAGGCAGGGGCGCGCTTGGCCATTACGTGGCTCGATCGTATTACATGCCCTTGTGAGCAGTTTACCAGATATCTCGATCCAGATTGAACACGCTCAAAGGGAGGGGCGGCTCACTTCGTGTGGTCGCTTCGATATACTTTGATGGATGGATCGTCAACCCAACCTAGTAGACAGTTTACCGAGACTCGGCTCGGACTTAACTCGCCTAGTAGGTTGACTGGGGGCAGGGGCCCGATCTGGGCCTATCTTTGCGCCTGTCTTGGAAAAGAAACGATCAATCAATTATTATGTACAAAATTTGCCTCGTCTTATTTACGACGGACGGACCGGCCTCATTAAAAAACCCCGTGGGGAAAAAGAGTGCCCGACCCGGTTTTACAATTGTTCTTATAGTAATTGGTTGCATATTCTAGGTGTAGTATCTTCTTAACTTCGTGGCATTCCAAGTTCGAGGGATCGCTGCTCCGGTCACGAGATGGTATGTTCCCTTTCCGGTTTTTGAAACCACGCGGTAGGGGCCCTCCCAGTTGCGGGCGAGCTTTCCTTGAGCTGCATTTTTCTGCCCGACATCGACACGTCGGAGAACGAGCTGGCCAACAGCGAATTCTCTTGGGACGACTTTCGCATTGCATCTGGTTGCTATTCTTTGCTTGATTAGGGTCTCCCTCAGGGAGGCTTTCGTTCTGAGCTCTTCGATGAGGTCGAGCTCCTCTCTGATGGCTCGATTATTCTCTGGTGCCGGTTTCGAGTTCGTAGCTCTCCAACTTAGTTCCCCGATTTCCACAGGGATGACTGCCTCTGTGTCGTACACTAGCTTGAACGAAGGTTCTTCAATAGTGGAATGAGGGGTTGTTCGATACGCCCATAGTACGTATGGTAGCTCTTCCACCCAGTTTCCTTTTGCTTCGTCAAGTCGCCTTCTCAACCCGTGAAGAATTACTCTTTTGGCGGCCTCTGCCTAACCATTGGTTTGAAGGTGTTATACCGAAGTGAATCGTTGCTTGATCCCAAGGTCGGTCGAACCCCTTATCGGCGAATTGGGTCCCGTTATCTGTGATCACGACTTCTGGCACACCGAACCGTAGCCAAGGACTCTGCCTCTACCGATTAGGTGAAGTAGTCGACCGCAACGATCAGGTATTTGAATTGGCCCGGTGCTACCGGGAACGGGCCCAACAGATCGATCCCCCACCACGCGAATGGCAATTGGGGGGTGTCATACCCCAATTTTGTCCAGCTTAGATCAAAACCCTAATTTTCCACAAAAATAAATAAGTTGAGGAATGAGAAGCATCATGCATTGCATTTTGAGTCCTAAAAGTCATTCCAAAGTTTCTAAAATCATTTTTAGAGTTGAAATGCACTTTTTGGGTAAATCAGGTTTTTTTGAGTCCAAAAGGGTATTTTGGTCATTTCACAATAAAAATGATAATTCCTCATGAAGGTCATTGAGCATGCATTCTAAGATTCTAGAGGTCATTTCTAGGGTTATAGATTCATTTTTGAAGTGGAAATGCATTATCGGGCAAAATTAGGGTTTTTGGGTCAAAAAGGGCATTTTGGTCATTTTACCCTAAAAGATAATTTCTCAGTAAAAATCACTGGGCATCTTTGGAGGAATTCATTTGGGTCAAAATGAGTTGGGTTATAAATTTTTGCGCATCATTGATTAAATTTTGCATAAAAAGTCAAGTTTCGAAGAAAAGGGCAAAATGGTCATTTCCGCTAGAGTGAGGCCCAAAATCAATTTTGGGAATGGTGTTGTCATGGAATTTTGGGCCCAATGATTGAATCCTAGGATGAGCCCAAAATAAAAAAAAAAGAATCTTCATGGAATAAAAGAATGATCATAAAAAGAAAAATCAAAAAGAATCAAAATAAGGTAGTGTCCTTAATAAGACAAAATGTACTATTTTGTGACAACTTGCATTTTTTCCCTCTCCTTCCCTCCTCATGGCTGCGAATTTCAACCCTCCTTTTCCCTCATTTTGTGTTTCTTCACGCCCTTAATCCATGTGAGTTGTATTCCTAGCCATTGATTAAAATTCTAGATCAAATCCTAGGCTACAACTATGTGCAAATTGACCTAATTGCCCTCAACAATTTTTGTGTACAAAAAACTCTTCAATTTCATATGACACCAGCTCATTCCCTTCCATTTGTGCTTTCTCATTGTCCTTAATCCATGTGCATTGCAATCTTGACCATTGATTCAAATTCTATCTCAAATCTCAATGGTTGGCAAAAGCACAATGTCCTATATACCCTTAATTTTGCACCTCATATAAAACCCAAAAATAAGAAACCAAAGGGAGAGGACTCTCATTTTTACCCTAGCACACAATCAGCTCAAAAACCCTCTCCTCCTCTTCCTCCAAAACCGTAGCCCCTCCACCCATTTCCACCATCAATTCTTCAATTTTCAACCATCAAACCTTCAATATTCTTGGTTCCTACACTAAATCCACTTCTAATCTCGCATTATCTTCAAAATTCATCATCAAATCCTTCAAGATCAAGTGATTTTCGTGGTATTCAAGAAGAGCTTCAAGTGTTCTTGGTTTTTATTTCATTCTCTACTTCATCTTTTCGCTAAATCTTGAAAGGTAAGCCTAGATCCTTGCTTCATTTTTAATTTTCTTGCATAAACTCATCTTCTACTCCTTTTTCTTCACATATCATCATCAAAAATAGCTAAAATGTAGTTTGTTGTTGTTGTTGGTGGGTGAGAGTTGGCATCTCACCCTTGAATAATTGTTTTTATGTCGATTTTGCATTTGTTAGTGAAATGAATTTTTGTTCATGTGTTTTTCACCTTGTTCATGAGTTTTTTTATCAAATAAAACTTATTTTCCTCACCTCTTTTGCTTCGGCCTAGGGCCTATTTTGTTGAATAATATGTTTTCTTGCTTGTTCCATGCTTGGAGATTGATATTTGGGTTTGATTCTACCATGAGTGCCCTCGGGTTAGAGCTTAAATCCTAGGGTTTATGTTGCTTGATTGTTTTCTTGAATTTTTGAGTTGGATAAATACATGCCTTGCTTGATGCTTGTCTTGTAATTTTACATGTTAGTTTAGGGTTGTGCCTTATGTTGCTTTTGTGTGCTAATTTACAAAGTTTTGGCATGAAATTGAGGATGAATTGTTGCTTGATGTGCTTCGGCCTTGGAGGCCAATTTTTGATCATTTTGTTGCTTGAAACTTGCTTCTTCGATCTTACTTGAGTGAATAAAATTGGTGACATTGTGTTTTTCACCTTTTTACTTTTTACTTTACCACTCATTAACTTTTTACCAAAAGTAAAAAAAAAACATTTTAACTTTTTACTTTACCATCTCATTAAATAATTACCATTTATCTCATGCATTTTTACTTTACCATTCACTAACTTTTTACTAAAAGTTTTACCACTTGTCAACTTGCAAAAATACCCAAAACATTTTCTCACTTGCATTTCAAACTTTTTCATCTTCCTAAAATAAACCCCAAAACATTTTTACCACTTTCAAGACAAAAACATTTCATCTCATTTCCAAAACACCAAAACCCAAAAACATTTTACTATTCATTACCAAAACATTTTCACATTCATGCATCTTCACTCATACTTAGTTTATGCGACACTCTCATGCATTCTCATATGCTTATGTCCCTTGCATCCTTTTATGCATCCTTGTATGCCATTTATTCATAAACAAAATGCTATGCATTCATTCACTTGTATGCTTTGCATCCATTCTTAAATGTTCATGCATCCATTAATACCATGTATTGCATTCAATAATGCTCATCCACTCCTTGTATACTCATGCATTCACATGCTTGCCTAATCATGCATCCTTGCTTACATGTTCAATCATCAAACCTAGAATACTCTATGTCTACAATCAATGGTATTCACTTGTTCTTGATGCCCTTCAAATGTCTTGACTTAATTGTGCATAAACCCTCTCACACAATCATGTGCCCTTATAAGACTACCAACATGTGTATCATAGAGGCATATGTGCTCCTCTTTGAGATTGTTGCCGACATGTGTAGCAATTCTCCTTCACACACAAACACAATTGATTTGAGAACTTTATCTAGCATCTTTGACAATTAAATCCTTTGATTGTATTGACATGCTTAATCTTGGTTGGTGATCAACATGATCATGATTGTTTGATTGGTCAATATGTTTGAATTGCATTCATTGTTTTCCTTTCTAAACAAACTAGCATAAAAATGGTTGTTAGTGACAATCCATCGCAACCTTTGTTGGTTTGATTGTCATGAAGGCCGCAATTTCAAAAAAGAATTTTCATATGCATAAGCTATTAGTGGTAATCCATCACAATCTTTGTTGGTTTGATTGTCATGAACGCGTCCAACTTCAAAAACATTCTCCTTTTCGAATTAGAACTACGTCGCTTTGATTCCCATTTGGGATACGTAGGAGCGAGCCACGTCCTCGTCAAGCACAACAAACCAAAATTAATTCGATTGCGAAAGCCCTTTTTGATCATCTAAAATAAAAACCGATTATCATTAATGATCACTCGCGCCGTTGCCGTTTGGTTGTTAATGATAATTTCATTTTCAAAAGAGTTAGTAGCGCGGCCACTCTAAACCGTTGTTGTTTGGTCGTCGCAAACACTCGAATCAAAAGCAAAACCGATTATCGTTAATGATCACTCGCGCCGTTGCCGTTTGGTTGTTAATGATAATTTCATTTTCAAAAGAGTTAGTAGCGCGGCCACTCTAAACCGTTGTTGTTTGGTCATCGCGAATCCTCACTCCTACTGCGAAAACTCATCTAAACAGACTAAAAAACAAAAACCTTTTTAGGACAACCAAGAACTACGTAGCTTTGAATTCTCCATCGCACCAGGAGATACGTAGGAGCGAGAGGCCAACTCTCGTCAAGCGCCAAAAATAAAATTTTCATTAAGTTTTCCCATTCATCTTCAAACAAGAAATAAATAGGCAAATCTAGGTATTTTTCAAATCAAACGTTAAAACCACACATTTAATTAGAGGTTCCCTTTCGGTAGAAAGGACGTGCGCGGTGCTAACACCTTCCTCGCACGTAATCGATCCCCGAACCTATATCTCTAGTTTTCAAAAGACCATCCGCCTTGCTCAAAAGACTTTTTTTCAATGTTTTGGTCTTAAAATTAAAATATTGGTGGCGGCTTCAAAAATTTTCCACGTTGTACATTGAGAAACCCAAATCGGATTTTTCGGGGTGCAACAGGGGGGTCATGTTGTTCAACTCTGTAGGAGGAGCGATATGGACATCGACGTGTCGCTGGCACTTGTCACACTTCTTGACCAGCCTCTTTGCGTCTTCGTCCATGGTGGACCAATAGTAGCCCGCCCTGAGTGCCTTCTTGGCAAGCGATCGGCCACCCAAGTGGTTCCCGCATATGCCTTCGTGTATCTCTCGCAGCACATAGTCGGCCTCATCTGGTGGCAAGCATTTCAGTAGTGGCATGGAGTACCCCCTGCGGAAGAGCCTTCCTTCGATGACGGAGTATGATGACGCTCTTCTCCTGGTTAGAGCGGCCTTCAGGTCTTGAGATTCTTCCCCATCTTGAATATACTTGAGGATGGGATCGATCCAACATTCTCCTGGGTTGAACACACAAACGTCGGTGCCAGGAGTGGCTTAGATTTGTACGCTAGGCTGTGACAATGTTTCCTGAATAACGCTTCGGTGGTTCCCTGGATTCTTGGTACTGGCAAGTTTTGAGAGGATGTCGGCCCGTACGTTCTCTGTTCTCAAAACATGCTTGACCTCCGCATGTTCGAATGTTTTTAGTAGTTCCCTTACCTTTGCTAAATACTTCTGAAGGACCACGTCCTTTGCGTTAAAAGCTTCTTTGATCTGAGAAACCATCAGGAGAGAGTCGGAGTGGAGTTTCGACCCTGGCTACATTGAAATCTCGGGCGAGTCGCATCCCGACAATGCACGCTTCGTACTCGGCCTGGTTGTTTGAGGTGGAGAAAGAGAAAGTAAGTGACACTTCCACAGTTAAGCCTTCAGAGTTTTCTAGAATAAGACCGGCTCCGTGCCCTTTGCTGTTGGAAGAGCCATCGACATGCAAGGTCCAGACGGGCTGAGTGCTTGCTTCTGGTGTCGGGGTCATTTCTGCAATGAAGTCTGCCAGGACCTGAGCCTTCACAGCCGATCTAGCTTCGTACTTGATTCCAAATTCGGAGAGCTCAACTGCCCACTTGATCATCCTTCCCGCTAGGTTTGGCCAGTGTAGAATTTGCTTAATTGGCTGATCTGTTCTGATTATGATCTAGTGGGCGATGAAGTAGGGCCTTAGTCGTCGTGCGGCGATTACCACTGCCAGGGCGAGCTTTTCCACTTTCTGATATCTCAACTTGGGCCCTTGCAAGACTTTGCTGACAAAGTAGATGGGATTCTGCCTCAAGCTATCTTCTCCGACGAGGACTGTGCTGAGCGCCTCGTCGGCTATTGCCAAGTACAGATATAGTGATTCCCCGGGTTTTGGTGTCGTCAAAACTGGCGGTTGCAAGAGAACCGTCTTGAGCCGGTCCAATGCGAGCTCGCACTCGGGCGTCCACTCGAATTGCACGCCCTTCTTTAGAAGCTTGAAGAGCGGGAGAGATTTATTTGCGGACTTTGAAATGAAGCGGGATACGGCTCCAATCATCCCGGTGAGCTTTTGTATCTCTTTCTTCGTTGTGGGCGGTCTCATCTCCGTGACCGCTCTACATTTATCCGGGTTGGCCTCGATGCCTTTCTCGGTCAGGTAGAACCCTAGGAATTTGCCAGCCCTTACCCCGAAAGTTCACTTCTCTGGGTTGAGCTTGTGGGAATTCTTTCGAGCCTCAGCGAACACTTCTCGTAAATCAGCTATATGGTCTACGTCTGCTTTACTTTTCACAATCATGACGTCCAAGTAGACCTCGGCGATTCGCCCTATTTGAGCCTGGAACACTTTATTCATCATTCTTTGGTATGTCGCTCCTGCGTTCTTTAGCCCAAACGGCATCACCCGGTAACAATAGTTTCCTTTTGGTGTCATAAATGCCATTTTCTCTTGATCGGACAGATACATTGGGATCTGGTTGTATCTAGAATAGGCGTCTAGGAAGGACAGCAAACGATACCCGGACGCATTGTCAACCAACTTGTCGATGTGGGGGACCGTGAAGGCGTCTTTCGGGCAAGCCCGATTTAAGTTCGTGTAATCGACGCACATTCACCATTTACCATTTGATTTCTTTACCAAGACGACGTTGGATAGCCAGGTAGTGTACTTTATTTCTTTCACAAACCCGGCTTTGATGAGATCTTTGACTGCTTTTTCTACGGCTTGGGCTTTGTCTTCCCTTTGTACCCGTCGCCTCTAAGCGACCCATTTGACTTGTGGGTTCACTGCTAAGCGATGGCATGCTACCTCCGGTGGTATCCCCGGCATGTTGGCCGCGCTCTAGGCGAATAGGTCGGCATGGTCTTTTAGATAGCGAACCAACTCCTCTTTTATCTCCTCGGGGAGGTCGGCCCCGTTGTTGACAGTTTTCGACGGGTCTTCACCTAACTGGACCTGGACGAACTCGCCGTCGGGCTCTGGCCTTGTGATCCATTTCTTCAACTCTCGAGTCAGGGGATTGTCCCCTTTTTCGTCTTCACTGTCAGGGTCGTAGCGGGCATCCAGGTCGGCCGCGCCTACCTGGTCGCTTTCGGGGGTTGTGTTTGCGCATTTTCTTCTTGACTTAGTTTCTCTTAGCTGCTTCATACCCCTGAAGTGGCATCGTCTGGCTGCTCAAATATCGGCATGTATAGTGACGATCTCATTATCGTTTGAGTAGAATTTCATCTTGAGGTGTGCTGTGGAGGAAACGGCCCCGAGCTTTGAGAGGGCGGAGCGACCTATGATGCCTTGATAGATCGATTCGCATGGAAGGACCAAGAAGGGGATCGCTACAGTTCGGCCGAGCATTTTCTGAGTTGTGATCGCTGAAAGTGACCATCAGATCTAGACGTCCCAGGGGTGTGGTAGCTGAACCGTTGAATCCGTAGAGGTCGCTGCCTCTGTAGGGCCCGAGGCAATCCCGGGAGATTTTCAATACATTCAATAAGTCTTCGAATATGAGATCGACGGAGCTTCACTGGTCGACCAGGATTCTCTTTACTTCCACGTTAACCATGATTACTGATATCACGAGAGGAACGGACTCGTTAGGTCTTCTGTCGGGTAGGTCGTCGTCTCTAAAGGTCAGGGCGGGCCTGATGGTGTCTGGCTTCGGGCCAGAGGTCGTGGTCGCGACCAGGACTTCCCTCCACCGCCTCTTTGTTGATTTGCTAGTTTCGCCTTCTTCTAAAGTGTATCCGCCCGTGATCACCATGGCTTCCGGAGAGTGTGGAGGCCACTCACCGAGCGGCTTACTTTGGGAAGCCATAGGAGGACATGACTGTTGATGAGGTGGGACAGCGCACGGGCTCCCACTGTGGTCGCCAATGATTTGTACCTTGGTCGCCCAAGGGTTAGAACGGGTTGATGTGGATCGCTCTGGTGGGACGATGAGGTCGCGAGCAGAGCCGGCGGGTGTACCTGCAAAGACACTCCGACGCCCAAATCAGGGTGAAAATAGTCAAAGCAGAGAACATGAGATGGGATAGAATGTGTGTACCTTTTTCCGAGGGGTTGACGTCTATTTATAGAGTTCGGCGGCGCTTCCTAGCCGTTGGATCATGCAGCTCGATCTCAACTGTCGGAGCGCCCTGAGCTCATTTCTAGGCGCGCCCTTAGTTCTCTGCTATAGTGCCCTGGATTGGGTTTGGGCCTATTGCAAGGATTGGGCCCTCGGCCCAGTCCAAAACAGTAGGCAAGGTTAGTGGGGGTGGGGGAAATGTTAGTTTCCGAGAGTTGAACCCGGGACCTCCTTCTTGCACTCATTTGGTGCGCTTCTTTGGTATCCCTTATCGATTAAATTATTAATCTATTGAGTATTTGTTTTGCATAAATTGAGTGAATACTTTGATTCTTTAGGCGAATCTCGTTCGAAGTTACCCGCATTGTTCTTAAGATGAGAGAATATGGAGAGATATTGCAATAATTGCTATGATTATGACATTTGTTTTTGTTGAGGCAAAATCCCCTGTGTTAATTTTGATGAAAACAAACCATTTTAATAAATGTTTAAGTTATCTGATCCATTATGGATCTAATGGTTTTCTTGAGTGATCTAAAGTGCAGGAACTATTCAATCAAATACAAATCTCAAGAAGACGGTGTGCTAAGCAAGCACCACATGAGAAGGCATAATTGATGCCTTAGAAGAAAAGTATAAAGGCGTTGAGGTCACAAGAATATAGAAGGTTAAAGATAGCTATAATGGATTCTCAGATGTGAAGACAACCTTCAAAAAGCCTCTAAAGGTGAGTAAGGAATAGTAAGATCCTTCCAATATGAGAAGACATAAGATATAGTAGCTTCGCAAGTTAAGAAGACTCTCCTCAAGAAGCCTCATAAAGAAAGAAGGCTTAGCAAAGCCTTATAAGATAAGAATAATGGTCAAAAAGGTCTAAGAAGATAGCTATAGTGGTTTCTTAATATGAGAAGTTGTTTCTTCGGGAAGTCTCTCAGGAAGAGTTGGTAATGAGAAGCTTCTCAGATAAAGAAGACATAAGCTATATTGCTTTTCAAATGAGAAGATGATTCTTCAAGAATCCTAACAATGAGATGGCAAGAATAAGAAATTTCTCAAGATGAGAAGACACAATCCATATAGTCTCTCATGATAAGAAAAGTCAAGTCAAGATGCTTCATTAACTTTAAGAAGACATAAACCATTTCTTTGTATAGGAAGAGAAACACCACATGGCTTCTATTGATCAAATATATGAATTTGTTGAACCTGTTTTCCTTGAACTTCTATTGATTATATCTATCTATTGATTTCAAATCGTTCATTAACATAATTGAACTTTTATTGATCTAATTGTAATGAACTGTTTGAAATCAATTCTTAGGTTGCTATTAAAGTTGTTTTTAATTATATTTTTAACAATGTGTGCATTTAAAAATTTTGAAGCCCCCAACCTTGGGTCATGGGTCCGTCATTGTCTACTACTTTAACCATGATAGCTGCAATGTAAATGTACTGCTTAATTGAAGAGTGAAAGAAAAGAAGAGATGGGGCTGTTTTAATGATGACATATTGCTAGAAACAAGAATAGAATGCCTCTAAGAATTTGTTATATTATTTTGTGTCAAATCATTAGCCCGGTCAACCTTAAACTTCTGAAGATTTGTTCATGCCTCTTTCCTTTGGTACCTCACTGACCACATGATTAATTGCTCCATCCTGATTTTCCTCCTAATTATCCTCCAAGATTTGATACAACGCCTTCTCTCTTTTTTAAAAGACACCCTCTTGCTCTCTCTCTCTCTCTCTCTCTCTCTCTCTCTCTCTCTCTCTCTCTCTCTCATGTTATCTTGTGCTTCTTCTTTCCTCCTCACGGCTTATTTTATGCGGTATCATTCCATTTTTTCAAACCTTGATTGATTATGTATGCTTTTTAATGTAATGTCGTTCTATAAAAAAACTGGTCTTTACTCCAATAAACATATCTAGCTATGATCATATTCAGTAACGTTAGTTATCAAGAGAGCCTTTCCTGGCTAATTCTACTTGTTCGATTAGAAATGTAATAGGTATTCAATTAAATTGTTTTATCAGGATCATTATAGATTTTAATTTGCATTACTTAAATCCTAAGCAAATAAGGCTATACGACAGCAATGATTTTTTGTGGTGGCAATTTAAAACCATACCAAACATAAAATTGTGACTCGTCAGTTGTCAAAAGGTGCAATGTTAAAAATTCACCATCCAAATACTAATTACTCAAAATAAATAGGAAATTAGAAAATGAAAAATTGATATCAATATACAACCCCATTTTATTGTCCTAAATTGTTGTTATCTTTGTTCCCTAAATATGAAGATGTTTTCAGTGTATTAATGGGTTCCTTGACAGATAAACTATATGTGACTCAATGTCAATCTTCACTGTTATCACTGGAAGTGAATTGTTTAAGGACTATGTAGAGCATGTGATTCTAGACACTGAAGCGTTTGAGGACTATGTAAGTCATGTGTTTAGCAAGGATGACAGTGACATTAATGAATCCACTGCTGACTGTGAGAATCTACGTGAAAAGCTAAAGGCAAGCAAGCATGTTTCGACATTCAATTTTCATTATAACTTGTTTCTGTGATTCTGTCAACTTAATTATGGTAATAAGAGAAAAAAACAATAGCTCGTTTTGTTAAAATCATCTATAGTGGTATTTTTTTTCTATTGCAACAAATATCATTTTATTTTGATTCTTCCTTTTGTCTAGGAATTCAAAATAAATGTACAATCCCTACTTCTCATTATTATGTCCCTTTTCAAACTTTCCCTTGATACATGTATATGAATCCTATCTATGTGAAAAATTTAGCAAAAAAAGTTAGCAATACTGCCTAATTTTACCTTGTGTTGTGCTTCAATACAGCCTACGCATAAGGAAATTGAAGAAAAGCTAGCAATATATTTGAAAGATTTTCTCGACCAATATGTCCGTGGTGACAAAGAGGGTTTCCTTCAGCGCGCAGAATCGGAAGCAAGAAGACTTACTCATGAAGGTTATTAAATTTTTAACTGCATTCCTTGATTGCTTACATATTGGTACTCCAAAGCTTGACTTAACACTTTTCATATTGAAATTTTAGCCGAGAACATTCAGATATTTGGCAATCAAAATAGTAAGTAACTAACTACATAATTGTAATTATACAAATTTTGCTATATAAAATGCTTTTGGATCAAAGATATTAGTTATAGTACCCCATGTCTCTGAATGCAGGCATTGGAATTGATATGCTACATATCATCGGCTATGTATATTCAAGATAGGCAGCACAAGAACTAGGGAGGAAAGTTCTTTATCTTGGACTGCCATTTCTGGTTGAAGGGGTTCGCAATGAATGGCATTTTTGAAGGACACGTTATGAAGCTATGAAAGGTAAAATGACAGACAATTCCATTAGCATTAATTAGCAACCCCTTCCTTAAAAGTTAATTACTTCTTCCTCTTTATTTTTTTCTTAATAAATTCGGCATGATGCACTACTCAAAAAGCTAGGAACGGCGGCGCTCATCTCGCGGCGGTTACCCCCAACCGCCGTCGCTCGACTTGGAGCCCGCGGCGGTTCTGCTTAACCGCCTACAAATGAGGATCATTGGCGGCGGTTCGTGTAAGGTTCGCGGCGGTTCGAATTTTCAGAAAAAATTAAGGGGACGCGCGCAATTGTTTTTTCTTTCCCCGCGTATCTCAACCCTATTATGCTTTCCCCTTCAATATCTCAAACCCACGATTGAACGCCCTTTCCCCTTCATCTGATAACTGATTTGCTCTGAGAACGCTTCGACTTCGACTTCTGCTCTGAGAAAACGCTTCGACTTCGTCTGGTAGAAAACGCTTCCTTCATCAGGTACCATAGCTAACAGAGAAAACGTTTTCATGGTTGTAATCGCTAAGTGCTTTATGTTCCTCTCTCCCGTTCTGCTCTGATCTTCGACTTCTGTTCTCATGTTCGAATTCTACTTCTATTGCTTCAGGTACACTCGCTAAGTGCTTGATTCATCATCTCAACAACAGGTTAGGGTTTCTAAATTTGCTCTTTCTTCCTCTTCTGATTGATTGATTGCTGGAATGTTTTGGTTTGTGGCATTTAGAGGAGAACAGAATATAGATTAGTGTCAATTAGTGTGTTCTGAGCTAGGGGGTAATGATGATCTCGCCCTCTGTACTTACCCTTTACTTAGTACCATTCTCCTTGGCCTTTTTACCATTATCCTGACTTCCTATCTTTTTTGGCTTGGGAATCAGATTTTGAAATTAGTTATAAATAGGGGTTTGCATAAGAGGGTTTATACATTTCTACTCTCAGTTTTGTGTTTACTTCCATTAAGGGTTATTTTTCTTGGTTTATCTGTTTTATCTGGACCTGAGAGTTTTATGTCTGAGGCCTTTGTTTTCTTGGCTTTTCTTTCATTTGTATGTTGTTCTGGGTTGTGCATGTGCACACTTGTGTACCTTCCAGTTGCAGATTGTTTGGCACTGGGAAATCTACAAGACTTGGAAACTAGGAGGTTTAACAATGATCATCATAATGATACTGTATCCCTTATTGATAATGCTGAAGAAAATGCTCGGTCTAGTTCTGGTAGGCATACTGTATCCCTTAGTTCTACAACCGGAATATTTGTAGAACTAAGCCTCTTCTCTCCCAACTATAGTGCAACCCCTCCAAAATCGCCTCCAAGTCTAGGTTGGCCCATGCATTCCCCAACACAAACTACCAGACAATAGCAGCAGGCTAGTAACTGAATATGTTGGGTGAATGCCAATTTTTGGAAAAGGAAACTGATTGTAAAGGGTTTAAAGCTTTAATAAGGCTTTTTTTTTTTATGTTTGCTAATTCTAGGTATAATGTTTTGATGCAAATTGTAATTGCATACTTCTGTTTTCAGCTTACCGGGAAAGCAAGATGGTGTAGTGTTAAGAGTCGCACGCACTCCACACTTTTCAATCCAATCCTCTTATGCTGAGTAAGTATTCTCTGCAAGTATATGTTGGTTTCATCAACAATATAATCAAGAAGATAGGCTAACATGATATGTATATCAATAAAGTTGTTAAACTAATCTCTGGACTTACTTTGCTTGGTCAGGTGGAACATCTCTTAGCCACTCAAGATCAATTCTCTCGTGTTTATCAACCAACAGGATTCAGGAAACTCTGCACAGTATATCATTTGACATAAGCTGTGTTGCGGGTATTCTGTTTCCAGCAAATTGTATTTGTACGTATACAATATTTCATGGATGTTAAATTTTACCTTAATGCGCTCAGCAAGCATGTTGTTCATACCCCTTTCTCTGATTGCATCAGCAATTTCACTGACATCTGCGCGTTGTTATTCGTTTCCAGCGTGCGATTCATCAAAAACCTCTCTTCTCAAGTTAGGATTTCCAGCGCGCGATTTAGCTTCAGAACGTCTCTTCATCTCAAGTTACGGTTTCATCAGAATCACAATGGCATTCACATAAAGCTCTCTTCATCTCAGGTAATCGCTAACAGCAACCTTACATCTCTTACCCCCAATCGCTAATTTTTGTAAAAACTCTGTTTTTCTCTTCCTCTATTCATTCTCTTTTTCGGACTGCAACCTTAATTTGTTATTCATAATTCATTACTCTGTTTTTCTCTTCCTCTATTCATTCTCTTCCTCTATTCATACTCTGTTAAGGTTTGGTTCTCTTTTTCGTTCTCTTTTTCGTTACCTGCCATTACTTTGTATAGTATAAAGTGGCTGAAGTTTCAGAGTTGTGTGAGGTTGTTAGATATGCGTTATATGTGTGATGATCTCTACTGTTTGGTCATATGAAAAACTCAGAATGGTCCCAAAACTGTTCAGCTAAGATTTTCATCAATACACACCAATTAATATACAATTTTTTTTCATGGATCAATTACTTAATTACCGTATGTTAGGTGTTACTTTTGGTCTTTTCGATTCCTGACTTTTAATTAACAAGTAGGATTTCAGTTTTTGTCTTCAGTTTTGATTATAAAATCATTTTCATCGTTTTCTATAAAAATATTTGAAAACAGGAAAAGAGTCAAAACAAAAGACAATTTCACAATTTAAAACAAAATATGAAATAAAAACATAAAATATTTTCTCAAACCAAACACCTTTTAAAAGAGTACTTTTTGATGAGGAGATTGGTGCCTTCAATTCTTTGCAACCAAGCTGACTTTGCAGAAATCCATACAGATCAACTACAAAAAAAATTTATGCCAAATATCTTGTATGCTCAACAACAAATATCTAAGAATAACAGTAACAACAGAAAAGTTAGGGCTTGCCTAAATTGTTTTTGTCAGCTCCAGAGGTTATGTATTTTGCGACATCAGCACAACATGTAAGTTTATCTGCTTTCTCATCAGGAATTTCTATGGAAAATTCCTCTTCAAGAGCCATAATAAGCTCCACCCTATCTAAGCTGTCCATGCTCAAGTCCTTTTGAAAATCAGCTGTTTCAGTAACCTACACAAAGTAACATCAAGTTTCCCATAAAAAAAAGTAACATCAAGTTTCCCACAATGACTGTTCAAGTTCAACAACACTAGAAGATAGCCATATAAAAAAGTAAAATTGCTTTCGGACCACATTACTTAAATACCTTTGCAGCATCAATTTTATCATACTTCTTGACCAGTCTGATTACTTGGTCTAGTATCAGATCAGAGTTGGCACCTGTTGAAGAGCACCAACATCTCAAATGAACAAGTGCATTCCCATCCTTGGCAAAAGAACATCTTTCGGCTGACCTTCTCAAACTCTGAAAAGAGGAGTTGTGACGTATAAAGTGGCTGTGACAGTAGAGATCATCACACATATAACGCATATCTAACAACCTCTATTCATACTCTGAAAAGAGGAGTTGTGTCTTAGGTTTGGAGACATAAGGCTGTTTAACATTAGTGTGTAAGGTTTGGAGACATAAGGCTGTTTAACATTCCGTTGTGTTCAACTAATAGGTCCATTTTGAATTTTATCTTCTTTTTTAGATTGTTTTTCTTAGAATCAGCAATTAATTTTGTAATTATGTTGATTGCCCTTTGATTGATTCTAGTATTGATTTGCTTCCTATTTTAACTTTTGGGTTTAGGGCTGGAAACAGAAAGAAGTACAATCGCTAAGTTCTTGATTCGATTTCCATTACTGTCTGTTGCTTCAGGTACAGTTCTCTTCCTCCTCTTCGTATCATTCTAGACTTGTTTTATATTGAGATAACACACATGTTGTTCTACGTTGTTCCTCAGTTTGGTTTTAGGATTGTAATATATATGTTCTTGATGGGTTACATTGTATGTATGACTAATTAGGATAAGTTTATTTGAAGGTGTTGGTAGAAAGATAAAAAGAAAGAAATTGTAATTTTGTGAATCAAAACCCTAACCCACTTTTATGTGTGAACTGATTTATTTTGCCGTTCCTTTAATGATTCTGATGTTTTAGCAATGGATAAGTCCTGGATTACAAAGCCGCGAAACACAGATGAGTATGTGAAAGGGGTAAAGGAATTCATTAATTTTGCCTTTAAACATCGTGCGGTAAATGGGAAAATATTATGTCCTTGTCAAGAATGTGGCTTCAAAAAAAGGAGGACTTGGGATATGGTATATGACCACTTAAGATGTACACCGTTTCCAATAGGATATACCTGTTGGTCCTATCATGGGGAGAAAAAGTCAAACCATAACGCCTCATGCAGTAGCACTCTACATGCAGCTCAAAGCACAACTATTGAAAATCCCATCCAAAATATGATTAATGATGCTTTTGGTGTTGATGGGGACTGTGCAAATGAAGTGCCAGTTGCATCCAATGTAGAGTTTGAGAGAGATGAGGATGTGATGCAAAATACCACTCAAGAAGGGAATGAAGCCAAAGAATTTTATGAATTAGCAAGAGATGGAGAACAACCCTTGTATGAAGGGTGTACAAATTATTCAAGGTTATCTTTTTTGGTGAAGTTGTATCATATCAAATGCTTATGCGGAATGAGTGACAAGGCCATGACAATGATTTTAGAACTTCTCCAAGACGCATTTAAACATGCAAAGATCCCAAGTTCATTTTATGAGGCAAAGAAAACAATCACCAAACTTGGTTTGAACTATGAAAAGATACATGCATGTCCAAATAATTGTATGCTGTATTGGGGAAATAGGGAAGATGAAGTGAGGGAAAGTTGTAAAGTTTGTCACACTTCTAGATGGAAATCAAGGGAAAAGCCTAGGGGTACTCAGGTGAACACTGATGACAATAGTGTGAAGAAAGTGCCTGCAAAAGTTCTTCGTTACTTTCCTTTAAAGCCTCGATTACAAAGACTATTTTTATGTTCGAAGACAGCCGAGGACATGAGATGGCATGCTATTAATAATAACAATGATGGAATGATGCGGCATCCTAGAGATTGTGAAGCATGGAAACGATTTGACTCAACACACTCTTGGTTTGCATCCGATTCACGAAATGTTCGTCTTGGGTTAGCTACTGATGGCTTTAATCCCTTCGGTGTTATGAGTTCAAATTATAGTATTTGGCCGGTTATTCTCTTTCCATACAACACTCCTTCATGGGTGTGCATGAAACAGACATCTTTTATAATTTCAATGATAATTCCTGGAAAAAAAATGCCAGGCAATAATATAGATGTCTATCTGCAACCTCTTATCAAAGAGTTAAATGAATTATGGACAACAGGTGTGGATGCTTATGATTCTTTCAATCGTGAGATGTTTAAATTGCATGCAGCGTTAATGTGGACAATAAGTGATTTTCCAGGGCTAGGAACACTTTCTGGGTGGAACACATACACCGGACTTGCTTGCCCATCGTGTAACTTTGACTCTATTCCCTGTCGTCTTCCTCATAGCAGAAAGTGGTGTTTCATGGGTCATCGTCGTTTTCTTGACAGGAGGCACAAATTTAGATTGAATCGGATTCGTTTCAATGGTGAGCAAGATATGCGTAGTCCGCCAAAAAAGTTGTTTGGTTCTGATATTCTTGAGCAGGTTTCTAACATTGATGCAACATTTGGACTAAGACCAGAGAATGAGGGGACAAGAAAAAGAACAAGAGGTGGGCGACTTCCACAGGGTACCACTCAACAATGGAAAAAGAAAAGTATATTCTTTGAACTTCCATATTGGAAAGATAACTGTTTGCGCCATAATCTTGATGTGATGCACATTGAAAAGAATGTATGTGATAATATCATACACACTTTGCTAAATGATAGTGCAAAGTCAAAAGATCACATAAATGCTCGAAGAGATCTGAAAGATATGGGCATAAGACCCGACCTTTGGCCAGATGAAAATGGAAAATATCCTTTAGCTGTCTTTACAGTGACTAAAATGGGCAAGAGAGCTTTTTTGGCAACTTTAAAGAACATGACCGTGCCCAATGGTTATTCGAGCAACATTTCTAGGTGCATTGACTTAGATAATCTCAAGTTGAATGGAATGTTAAAAAGTCATGATTGTCATGTATTGATGGAGCAGTTGCTACCGTTAGCCATGCGAACATCATTGCCCAATGAGGTTTCAGCAGTGTTGAGTGAGTTATGCTCATTCTTTAGACAAATATGCAGTAAAGTATTGAAAATTGAAGATTTGGACAAATTGCATAATCAAATTGTCCTCACTTTATGCCACATGGAAACTCCTTCATTTTTCACTGTTATGGTTCACTTAGTTGTTCACCTTGTCGAAGAAGCTAAGCTTGGAGGTCCTGTCCATTATCGTTGGATGTATCCAATAGAGAGGTAAAACACATGTGTTAACTTCTTTTTCATGTTTCAATTTGAGAATGTAATGGTTATTCTAAATGACATTTGCATGGTTTATAAATAGGTATCTTGGACATTTAAAATCCTACGTTCGTAATAAAGCACGTCCGGAAGGGTCTATAGCAGAAGGTTTCCTAATGGAAGAAATCCTTACCTTTTGTTCAAGGTATTTAGACAATATTGAAACAAGATTGAATAGACGTCCTCGTGTAGACGATGAACCCGATGCCATGCAGGCTCAGTCACGAATAACTAAACTATTTCCTATAATTGGAAAGTCGGTTGGTGGTTCTTCGTATTTTACCCTTACACCAAGAGAAAAGTTACAAGCTCATCGACACGTGTTAACAAATTGTCAAGTTGTTGATTATTATCTTCAGTAAGTGTTTCTTCACTTAGATTGATTGTTCATTTTATTTTTCAGCACATCTAATACTATATAATTAAATAGGCAATATAGAACTATTGTGCGAAGGAAACTTAGGACAAAAAATGCTTCTGAGATAGACAAAAAGGTTCATAGAGAATTCGTTTGTTGGTTCGCCAATCGTGTAAGTGTTTATGCTATTTGTATTTCATTAATATTTTAACAGGGACGTGACTAACAATCTACATTATGACATCCAGATTAGGAATAATCTTGACACTCTTAGCATACAAGATAAAGATGTTCTTGTTAGTCTTGCACAAGGTCCTTTTAATCAAGCTAGAAGGTTCACCGCATTTAATGTTAATGGTTACAAATTTCGGACCTTAGAACGAGACAAGTTTTTAAAAACTCAAAATAGTGGAGTTTTTGGCATGTTTGGAACGAGAAGTTATTCAAGCAGTAGTGATACCCAAATGAGGTTTGGAGGGGTGCCTTACTATGGACGATTGGTAGACATCATTGAGTTGAGCTATAGTGGCTTCACAGTAGTCATGTTTAAAGGTGAATGGGCAAATACCACCAATCCAAGAGGTATGAAGATGGATAAGTTGGGCTTTACCTCTATCAACTTTGCACGACTTATACATGGTGGAGAACATGAAGATGATGAACCATACATTAGAGCTTCTGAAGCTCAAATGGTCTATTATGTAGAGGATGAGAATGAACAAGATTGGAGGATACCGGTTCATTTGAAACCAAGAGACTTGTACGACATGGGTGAAGATGAGAATGAAATTGTGGCATCAAATGAGACATACCCATCACAAAATTTGGAACAATTATTCTTGGATGATAATACACACATTCCATTGGCAAGAGCAGTTTTAGATAATGAACCTGAAAGTTCAGCAGTTAATGAAAATATTGATGACGATGATCCGGATATGGTTTTATGAATGTGATTGGTAGTTCAATAATTTCATATGTGCACATTAGTTCTGATTTTTGTCTTGATTATCTTTATCTTAATTCCAATTCTGGGTGGTTTCCAGAATTGAGGAAATATAAAGAATGTCTTTGAGAGATGTTATCAGGCTTCATTCCCCTCAAGTACAGCTTAGTATAGCTTTACATCTAATCTATACCAAATACTACAAACACATATTTTCTACACAAAATATAATCTGCATTATTGTCTCACTAACTGGATAAGTGGAAAAACAAATCCAAATAATCTGAAGGGGGTGAAAAGTTGAGAATAATATATATATATATATATATATATATATATATATATATATATATATATATATATATATATATATATTGTGGTACATCTAGTTCTAGTTTTTAGTTTTCAGTCAAAATATAATCTTAGCAACTTTCAAAATATAATCTAGTTCTAGTTTTTAGTTTCAGTTCTAGTTTTCAGTTCTAGTTTCTAGTTTTCAGTTTCTAGTTTTCAGTACTAGTTTTAAGTTAATATTTTCAGTTCTAGTTTCTAGTTTTCAGTTCTAGTTTTCAGTACTAGTAATGATGTTTGAGTTCTAGTTTCAGCTCTGGCTATCATGCTTGTTTTCAGTTTCAGTGTCCAATCAATTTTATATATTTTTCTATTTTTAGCTCTTGTGAATATTGTATTTGGTATATATGTCTTTCCTTAATATTTTCATCATGGTTTATTTGTTCAATCATTTCATCAGGTAGGTTTGCCTCCCAAAAAAAGATATGATGGTCTCCGTAATTGTCGATCCACACCAAATCAAGAACATGGATCTTCTGTGAGAATTCATAGGGTACCGTTACCCCAAAGGGCGTCTATGCCTAACATATCTTCATCTTTGGAAGATGACATTTCTGAGTTCGAGGATCTTCGAAACGAACCTGGTATCACAGAAGATTCATCTACTTCAAGTCAACCCAAGACTAATGCCAAATGGATAGTGAATGTTATTGGTATATCTACTATAATTAGGTAGTGGATTTTCCATTATTTATATTTTGGTGTACTAATATTTTGAATTATTTTGTGTTAGATGAGGAGGGTAATCGCAGCCAAAGAAGTCTGAAAGTGAGAGATTTGATTCCAAACAACTTAGGATTTAGGGTGGTGACCGAATGGAATGAAAGATCCCAACCAGTTGGAAAGTCTGCTGGTTTATTAGGAGGGTTTTTGGGTTTTAGTGCAAATAATTTTGACACATTCCCTATTTTGTACCATAAGTGGCCTAAAGTTCCCGAGGAGTACAAAAATAATGTTTATGACAACACTATAAAGGTAAAAAGCTTAATTACCTTAATATATTTTATTGTTATTTATGTTTTGTTACTAATATCGTTTATTATATTTGTATTAAAGGAGAAATTTGTGGTAAATGATGAAAGTCACAAGACATGGATTTTATCCAGTTTGGGAAAGAAATGGCGGGACAATCGTTGCAAGCTTTTTAAAGACTATTATAACTAGGAGCTTAGTCTTGAACAAAATCTTCGTAACCCGCCGCCGGGCATTGACGAAGATCATTGGAGGCTGTTTTTGGAATATAGGATGAAGCCTGAAACTATGGTAATAAGGAAAACTTTGAAATTGAACATGTTTTCTAGTTCATTGTTTTTTATTTTAAGACTTCCAATTTGATTTACAAAGTATTTGGAGTGGAGCATAGCCTGGATCCTAAAATATTATGACTTTGCTTATAGGCAATAGCTGATAAAAATGCTGAAAATCGCTCGAAGCAACAGGTTCCCCATACATTAGGGGCCAAGACACTTGCTAGAAAACAACATGAGCTGGTATGATATCTCATTTTTTATATTGTTTGAAATTTTGAGAAAATGGTTTAATTATATTTATATGTTGAAACGTTTTAGGAATTGCAAGATGGGCGACCTTATAGTAGAGGAGATATGTATGGAATTGCTCATAAAAAATCAAATGGTGATTTTGTTAATGATGAGGCAAGACAAAACCATGTAAGTCCAATATTATATATTTATTAATGTTACTGATTGGACTGAATGCAATTTAGTAATGATGTTTGAGTTCTAGTTTCAGCTCTGGCTATCATGCTTGTTTTCAGTTTCAGTGTCCAATCAATTTTATATATTTTTCTATTTTTAGCTCTCGTTTTTATTGTAAGTGTGAATAATCTATACTTCTAATCTTGTAAGTTTGTCTCTGGGGGATTAAGCATACTAGCTTTGGTTTTGGTGCTATAACCACTACACATAAATCAATCTCAATCGAAATGCACAAGGGAAATGGGGGGCATCGGGGGTTTTTCATGATTATTCCCAATTATTGGAATTTGGAGCTCGATTTTTCTGAAAGTACTAGTGGAAAATAGTATCTAATGTTGAAAGAAATCTCTGTTTTTGCAACTAGATGCAACTAAGTCCTTCTTTGAACTATCAACTGTGTCTTTATTTGAGATTTATTATGAATCAAATTCAGGTTTTTTCTTCTGCTTGCTTTGCAGATATCTTTGCAATTTCTATCATGATGACTTCAAGGGTGCTTCAATCTGTTCAATATCACTTGTTATGCCTAATTTGAAATCTAAACTTAAAGATGAAGCTTCCTCATCCCTAATTAAACCCCTAATCGGATGGCAAATTTCACAAACTGATGCTGAATTAATTGACATAAACAAAATGTTCTTTACAATCAGAATCTACAAACCATCCATACACAATATAGCTAAAAGAAAAGAATTATATGCCCAAAATTGTACACTGAGATTTTGTTTCCTTCTAAAGCACATTGCTTATGATTTTATGATTGATTTATACATGTAGGAAAAACTGCAACAGGCAATTCTTGAGTCTTCTTCTGTGCATGAAGCCTTTATTCAAGTTTTTGGGAAAGAACATCCTGGGCATGTTCGAGGCATGGGACTCGGCGTAACACCAACTCAGATCCTTGGAAACAATTCTCATTCTACAACAGGATCATATTCATCGGATGCTAATGAAAAGATGTCACAGATGCAAAATGAAATTGACGCTTTAAAAGCACAAGTTGCTGAAGTTGACAGTCTAAAGGCTCAAGCTGCTGAAGTTGATGCTCTAAAGGAACAAGTTGCTGAATTGCCTCTATTGAAGGAACAACTTGCTTATGTTATGCAAATTCTTAAGCAAAATCAAAATCAGGTGATCACCGTATTGAAATTCATACTGTTATGCAACTTGTTTATGTTATTGTTTTTGATGAAAAAATTGTTGATATCAAACTATGAAACCTGAATAATCCTGAAAAAATTGTTGATATCAAACTATGAAACCTGAATTAGGCTATATACGTCTCTTGAAGTTGAAATTCAAATTTTAGTTGGTTTTAATGTCCCAAATTATAGAGCTTCTGGTGTACTAATATTGTACCTTCTGGTGTACTAATATTGTACCTTATAGAGCTTCTGGTGTACTAATATTGTCCACATATAGCTCAGCACCTTGTGAAACTGAAGTACAATCCTGTATACGTGAAGAATAAAAAGGCACAAGTCACTTACTATATCTTGAGAAACAACACCGACGTGTCTTCTTAAACTCTGCAACCGAATGTTCTGGATGTTTTGGTTATCAATCAGTATAGAACCTGCAGGCATAAGAAGAAATAAAAAAGCTATTGAAAAGAAAGATGATGAGTGTTAAAGAAAAACCATTTGGTTTAATAAATGAAATGTATTTGATAAATCACTATCCAGTATCCCTGTAACATGATCCAAATGAACAGCATCTGGTTTCTCAACCTCCTATTATTGAGAAGAAGATTAATCTATTATTGCAGTTCAATTAATTACCTTGACTGAAATTTTTAAAGAAAGCAGAACAGTGGATATATAAGTGAATCAGCATCATGAAATTTACTATATGCGACATTGTTTATATATTGGTTCTAATTTTATTTATGACTATTATTTTTCAGCCGGATAATTTGGAAACACATGGTTTGCGACGCTCTTCTGAGTCAAGTAACATAGGACAACATGAAGCAGCACCATCACGGAGGATATCTAGATAGATGCTCATTGGTTGTATTTTGACTTTATTAACTAAGTTGATTGTATTTTGACTTCATTAACTAAGTTGGTTGTATTTTGACTTCATTAACTAGTTCTAGTTTGTTGTTATGAACTTAGTTTGATTTATAAACTTTAGAACATTTGTATGTTTTTAGCATAAATTTAGTTTCTTTTAATATTTGTATTACCAAATAATTAATAAGTACATTTATAAAATTCGTAAAAGAAAGATATATATACTGAAACACAAAAAATCCTTATAATTAAAAAAACAAAAAAATTGATCGGTTGGCGGCGGTTCCAAACCGCCTCCATTTTTAAATAAAAATTTAATTTTAATTTATTTGCGGCGATTCCAAACCGCCGCTAACAGTAACGTGGAAAATCAGTTGGCACATTGGCGGCGGTTTCATGGCACATTGGCGGCGGTTTCAAACCGCCGCTAACCATAACGTGGAAAATCAGTTGGCACATTGGCGGCAGTTTCTAACCGCCGCAATATCCGCGGCGGTTTGGGTGACGGTTTCGGGAACCGCCGCCAACAACACCTCCCGACGCTGAAAACCACGGCGCTTCTGGAACCGCCGCCAGCCTTCATTAACGGCGGTTTAAACCGCCGCCGCTGGCCTTTTTAACCGCCGCCGTTAACAATGTTTTGCGTAGTGATCCTGTTTGATTATAAAAAAGGTTAGTTATGTTGAACTCTGTTTGATTTTATTGTGCACATATAATTTAGCTTCTTGGGAGGAGTTACCTCAACTTGCTGAAAAGATCGAGAAGCAATATAATCACCCTATGAGAAGTGACTCTATTCCTCGTCTTGAGCAAAATGCCTTTTTGAATATGTGTTGGAAGTTAAATGCATTCGACATAGAGGTCACCCTTGTACGTGTGTGTCAAATGGTAAGTTTTTAATGCATTTTAATTATATAAAATACACTATGTTTTTCTATCTGTGTAATCTAGATTATACCACGAAACCATTAAAATGAAAAGGAAAAAAACAATTGTTATTACCATATGGTGAAATGAGGAATTGTCAACTATAAAGATTTTAGCTTTATTGTATCTGAGACAAATTGATAATGAGTTTTAGACATGACTTCTATTGCAAGAATTGTTTTTACTAGCTGGAAGAACAAAGGAAATTAGAAGGCTTGAATATTCTTACTCATAAATCTATTATTACAGGTGCTAGGGGAAAACGGTGCTAGGGCTACCGCTCTTAAAATTCTTGGAGAGATACTTCAGCTGCACTTTGATTTATTTAACTTAGCATGTCACCAACGACTAAAGTAACATCAAAATCAAAAAATGAAAGGCTCTCTCTCTCTCTCTCTCTAATCCCCAATTTGTAATTTAACCCCCCCCCCCCCTCTCTCGTTGTTCTTTGCACCACTCTTCTCCCTCTGAATTCCTACAATGTCATCACAGAGTCACGCATCTTCATCATGGTCCAGAGTTTCTTCACAAGTTGTTTTATTTTGTCGATGTGGTAGAAGGGTTGTTAGGCGTGTTGATGATACCAACATTAACAGAGGAAG
This sequence comes from Astragalus membranaceus, assembly GCA_039519185.1. Taxonomy (NCBI): domain Eukaryota; kingdom Viridiplantae; phylum Streptophyta; class Magnoliopsida; order Fabales; family Fabaceae; genus Astragalus; species Astragalus membranaceus. The sequence continues at coordinate 115,733,549 of CM076850.1, forward strand.
GCCATTCTACACTTGTTCCATCAAAAAGGTATTGGTATTCTTGGTTTAGGGTTATATAATCTTCATTATGTCTTTTAAATTTATTAATTCCATATATGTGCTCTGTTTTGAGAATTAATTGTCAATTATAGGGTGAACTCTTGGATATTGTGGATACTTTGTTTGGCTTGATAAACTGACCGAAGCACTTAGATATGATGAAGCACTTGAAAGAGATTTGATGGATCAAGGAAGAGAAATTGGAAGACAATCAGGAAGAGAGGTGGGAATAAAAGATGTAAGAGAGGTTGGATGAAAAGATGTGAGAGAGGCAAATGGAGATTGAAATCAATATGTTTACAACAACCGTATATTTATCATGCAATTGTCATTGGTTGTGTGTTTCTTGTATTCACAAGACATGGGAATCTAGTTTCGGTCTAAGGTAATTTGGAATTTTAATTCGGGTCTGAATTTTAATTTGGGTCTGTGGTTGTGTATGATTATTTGAGGTAATGATGCAATTTAGTTGGAGACTAGTTTTGAGTAGTGTTTCAAGAATTGTATCAGACGGTTTAAGGGTGTTATTCTGTTTGGAGAGCAACTGAAGAAATCAAGGAATTTCAACAATGTTCCCCAGAAATTTTCAGAATCCCTCTCTCTCCACTTCACTCCTTCGATTTCCCCCTCTCTCCACTTCGTCCCTCTTTCTCTCTCCCCCAAAGATTTCAATTTTCAACCCATGTAAGCCTAGAATGTTAACAGCCCTCTATAAAAAAATATCTTTAGATCTGAACAAAGTAAAATATCTAGCTGCTTTGATTTGCGAAAGAAGCTTAACCAAAAGTTTTATAATTCTGAATTGTTAAAAAATAAATAAATTAGGGGATATTGGTTCCGCTATTAAGTTGAGAGGGCTTAATTACACTCTCAAATGGGGTGAGGGACGCGTCTGTGTTGGAGAGGGAGAGGGCTGCAATTGTGTTGGAGGATTCAGATGAGAGAGATGAAACGAGAGAGAAGGAAAATGGGTATAATAGGGATTTCAGCTTTAGTTTAATGACGTGGCAACCCACGTTTACAAGGGATCCATGTCATCATTGCCACCTAAGCTAAAATGTGTCACCTAATCTATCAAAACAAAAAAAATGACATATCAGCTTAAAAATGACACTAGAGACTAAAATGGATAAAATAACGTTTTGAAAGGGGATTTTTAAAAAATATTTGTACATGGACCAAAATGATATTTAAGCCTTTTTTTTTAAAATATCCAAACAAAGGAACATCATACTACTCTATTCCATTTCATCTCATACGACCAATCCAGACATACGCGTGAGTTCTCAACTCCCAAATTCTCACCAGAATTTCTCTATCCAAACATGTGAGAACTTTTTTGTGTTATCAATTACTACTATTTCTCTTCAAGAATCTGTTATATCATTGCACGCCAAATCATTATCCCAGTCAACCTTAAACTTCTCAAGATTCATTCGTGTCTCTCTTTTTCCGTCCGCTTTTGGAGCCTTATCATACGTGTCATTTCTTCGATTTTCGTGCTACTTCCCAGCTAACTATAACCTTCGGCACCTCACTGACCACATGAATAATTGCTTCATCCTAATTCTCCGCCTAATTATGCTCCAAGATTTGAAATAATATGTCTTCTCTCTTTTTTAAAAGACACGCTCTTGTGCTCTCTCTCTCTCTCTCTCAACCGCATTCTTTGTCTTCATGTTATTGTGCGCTTCTTCTCAAAAAATCTCCTCCTCGCACTTTTGATTATGCGGTATCCATTTTTTCTAACCTTGATTGATTATGTTTTCAATTTATTGTCGTTCTAAAAAAAACTGATGTATGCTATTAATCAGGGTTTCTTAGATTAAAAATTTGGCCCCTTCCTTTCTGAAATCTTATTAGGCTTGCACGTCTCTGATACCTAGTTTGTTGTTTGTGCACATTTTTACTCCGGTAAACATTTCTATTCTAGTTGTGAAATCATTACAAATGTGGAGAACAAGTCAAGACATGAGCAAATGTGATCGGTAGCTCCACTATCAACAAGCCAAGTAATGATCCAAGCAAGAAGAGAGCTACCTGATGGAGTAGAATGCACTGTGTTCACACTGACCATATTGGCAGAGGCAGTGGCTGTAGGAGGAGTAGCAGGGAGCAACGATAAGAGACTTTGAAGTTGCTCTGCAGTGAGATTTACAGGAGATGAAGTAGATGCAGCAGCCTTTGGAGAATCTTCCACATTGACATTGTTAACCGTTTTGTAAGAAAATTTAAGTCCCGGAGGGTAACCATGCTTCTTCCAACAAGTCTCAACGGTATGATTAGTGTGATTGCAGTGTGTACACAAACGGTTACCACATTGAGCATAAGGTTTACCTCGACCACGAGGTGTAGAAGGTGGAACGGAAGTGTGAACAGCAGCAACCGAAATTTCTGGTGCAATAGGACTTCCAATTTGACGCTCTTGCTGCAAAATCATCGCATAAACCTTTGCAAGAGGAGGGAGAGGTTCCATAAGTAAGATCTGATGGCGAACAACAGCAAAGTTCTCATTCAATCCTTGCAAGAACGACATGACAGCGTCGCGTTCGCGATAATCAGACACAGTTTTGGCAACCTTGCAGCAATAAGTTCCCGGAGGAGCAAGACACGCAGGAATAGGGCGATAATTGCACAGTTCATCCCATAGAATTCGCAATTTGGTAAAGTAGGCAGAGACAGGGGTATCACCTTGTTTCAATGAAAAAATATCAAGTTGAAGATTAGAGATTCGAGTATTATCACCTTGCGAAAAACGGTTATGCAATTCCTTCCAAACGATGTAGGCATCGGTGATCCATAAGATGCTCGACGAAATTTCCGTGGACACCGAATGATTAATCCAGGAGAGAACAAGCATATTGCACCGTTTCCATAAAGCGTATTTCGGATCTGAAGATGCAGGGCGAAGAATAGAACCATCGACGAAGGGAAATTTGTTCTTCATTTCCAACGCCATGGTCCTGGCTTGGATCCAGCAGTGAAAGTTGGAGCCATCGAGAACGGGAGTGACGAGAACAAGCGAAGGATTCTCATTAGGATGTATATAGTATGGATCCGAGTAATCACGCGGTTGCGAAGAACGTCGTCGAGGCGTTTGAAGAGTGGACCGAGTCGATCGATCAGAGTCATCGGAAGAAGAATCCGATTCAGTTCCAGTTCCGGTGATAGTCGCCATTGACGCGAGAAGAGGAGGGAAATTGGTTGTGTAACGCAGAGAGAGACGGTTACACGAGAGGGAGAGAGCGTGAGATACGGAATTTCACTGATACCATGTTATAAGGGATAAAATGAATTCTCTCAATTGTATTGAATGGTCAAGGAGTGTATATATACAGTCAAATTATCCAACTACAAAAAATAGAAGCTAAGAAGAAAATGACTAACAATTAAATAGTCTAACTAAACTAGCTAGAGTAAATAAAATGTACAAGATAAAATATCATGTAACAGTAATAGGTATTAAATTAATTTTTTTATCAGGATCATTATAGATTTTAATTTGTATTACTTAAATCGTAAACAAATAAGGCTATATGGCAATAATTGCTTCCCCAATATGATTGCTTGATTTTTTCGTGGTGGCAATGAAAGCATATAAAATTGTGACTTGTTAGTTGTCAAAAGTTGCAATGTACAAAATTCACAATCCAAATACAAATTACTCAAAATAAATAGGAAAATAGAAAATGAAAAATTGATATCACTATACAACCCCGTTTTATTGTCCTAAGGTGTTGCTATCTTTGTTCCCTGAATATAAAGATTTCTTCACAAAGTATTAATGAGTTCCTTGACAGATAAACTATACGCCCTCCATGTCATTCTTCACTCTTCTCACTGGAAGTGAATTGTTTAAGGACTATGTTGGGCATGTTATTCTTGACAGCGAAGCGTTTGAGGACTATGTAAGTCATGTGCTTTACGAGGATGACAATGGAAATGAATCCACTGCTGATTGTGAGAATCTACGTGAAAAGATAAAGGCAAGCATATTTCTACATTCAAATTTCATTATAACTTGTTTTTGTCGACGTAATTATGGTAAGAGAACAAATATAAGCTCGTTTTGCTAAATCATCTATAGTAGTATTTTTTTATTATATAATAAACATCATTTTACTGTGATTCTTCTTTTTGTCTAGGAATTCAAAATAAATGTACAATCCCTACTTCTCATTCTGTCCTTTTTCAAACTTTTCATCGAGTCCTAATGCATGCATGCATGCTAGATACATTATGTTACATCATCCGGTGATACATTGATACATGTATTCTTTCCCTAAATGCTATATATGTGGAGAATTTATAATGCCAGAGATTAATTTTACCTTATGTTGTGCTTCAATACAGCCTACGCATAAGGAAATTGAAGAAAAGTTAGTAAGATATTTAAAAGATTTTCTCGACCACTATGTCTATGGTGACAAAGAGGGCTTCCTTCTACGCGCAGAATCTGAAGCAAGAAGACTTACTAGGTTATTAAATTTTTAACTGCATTCCTTGAATGCTTACATATTGTACTCCAAAGCATGACTTAAAACTTTTCATGTTGAAATTTTAGCTGAGAAGATTCAGATATTTGGCAATCAAAATAGTAAGTATTTATCCCCGTCAAAAAATAGTAAGTATTAACTAGATAATTGTACAGATATTAGTTAGTACCCCATGTCTCTGAATGCAGGCATTGGAGTTGGTATACTACATACCATCGGTTCAATATATTCAAAATTGGCAGCAGCAGAACTAATAGGGAAGAATTAGCTATTTATCTTGGAGTGCCATTTCTAGTTGAAGGGGTTCACATTGCATTGCATTATTGGAGGACATATTCTAAAGCTGTTAAAGGTAAAATGACAGACAATTCCATTAGCATTAGCATTATCTTGGAAGTTAGTTATGTCCAATTGTGTTTGATTTTGGAAGTTAGTTATGTCCAATTGTGTTTGATTTTGTTTTGCACATATAATTTAGCTGCTTTTGAGGAGGCACCTCAATTTGCAGAAAAGATCGAGAAGCGATATAACCACAGTGTGAAGCTTATCTCCCTTCCTTGTCATGAGCAAAATGCCATATGAATATCTGTTGGAAGTTAGATGCATTCGACATAGATGTCACTGTTGTACGTGTCTGTCTAACGGTTAGTTCTTAATGCGCTTTAATTATGTTTTTCAGCCTATATGTAATCTAGAAGATACCATGAAGCCATTAAAAATGATAAAAACTAATAGTTATTACCTATAAAGATTTTAGTTTTAATGTTTTTTACTAGCAGGAAGAACAAAGGAAGTTAGAAGGCTGGAATATTCTTATTAATAAATCTATTAATGTAGGTGCTGAGGGAAAACAATGCTAGCAATGAAGAACTGACAGGTCGGGCAACCGCTCTAAAAATTCTTGGAGAGATATTTCAGGTGCATATTTAACTTATTTAACTTACAATAAGGTATTCTAGCTTTCAGCTTTCTAGGAATACTGGTCTGGCCATAAAAAGTTTCTTTATATTGTTAGTATAAGCATTATGTCTATTAATCTGTGATGAAAAATAGGATACAAATTATTTAGATCTAGTGGAAATTTGATATTGATAATGTATCCTGCATTCTGAAACAGAATAGCTGTGTACAACATAAAAACAAGAAATTTTGGTTTTCATTTGTGATTTCTTTGCAATTTTAATTTCATATTAATAAAAGGGTAACTTTATGTCCTATAAATAATAAATGCATCTTCCAATAAAGGTTTTGGGGAAGGGAAGGTATGGTTTTCATATCAAGTATCTATATATCTTACACAAAGGAAGAAAAATGATTAATTATAATGAAATTTAATGTCCTAAATTAATGCTTTATTTTTCTTGCATAAACACTTAAATAGTATATAATTCTATTAATTAAAAAATAATAAGTTTATACACCTTTTTAATCCCTCCCAAACCCTTTATGTCATCAAGGACTGACATTAAAAATGAAAACATGAGAGGCTCTCTCTCTCTCTCTCTCTCTCTCTCTAATCCCTAAATTGTAATCTATTCTCCCACTCTTCCTTGTTCTTTGCACCACTCTTTTCCCTCTGAATTCCCACAATGTCATCACAGAGTCATGCATCTTCATCATAGTCCAGAGCTTCATCACAAGTTGCTCTTTTTTGTCGTTGTGGTAGAAGGGTTGTTATGCGTGTTGATGATACAGATATTAACGAAGGAAGGGCATTTTACACTTGTTCCATCAACAAGGTATTGGTATTCTTGGTTTAGGGTTATATTATATAATCTTCATTGTGTCTTTTAAATTTATTAATTCCATATATGTGTTCTATTTTGAGAATTAATTATGTCAATTATAGGATGAATTTGGATATTGTGGATACTTTGTTTGGCTTGATAAACTGACTGAAGCGCTTAGACATGATGAAGCACTTGAAAGATTTTTGATGGATCAAGGAAGAGAAATTGGAAAACAATCTGCAGGAAGAGAGGTGTGAAGCGAAGATGTAAGAGAGGTTGAAAGAGAAGATGGAAGAGCGGAAATGTGAAAGGGTTTAAGTTAGTTCAAAGTATGGAGATCGAAATTGAGATGTTTAGAACAATTCTATATTTATCATGCAATTGTCATTGGTTGTGTGTTACTTGTATTCACAAGACATGGGAGTTTCGATCTAACGTAGTTATGAATTTTAGTTTTGAATATGTCTACCCAAATCCACCTCAAGAATTACAATATCATGTTTACCCTTGGACAAACTTATATGAATTTCAAAGGGTTACAGCGGTAAGTAATTATTATTACACCAGAAAAAGGTCCCGTTGTGTTGGGGATAACTGCTTTGATACCTCTGTTGCGAAAAACCGCACACGTCAACGGATTAACCCACACGCCCAAGGATCTTTGAAGGAATATATATAAACACACCGCAAGAATAAAGGAAAGAACACACAATAATTTACGTGGTTCGGCACCTCTTGCCTATGTCCACAGGAACACCTCAATATAATTCATTCATCTTCTCAAAATATGATTACAACAATTTGTAACCCAAATCAATATGTGTATCACCCTACAATACTCTTCTCACTCTAAGAGTTACAATGAATGATAACATTCGCATCTCACACAACAAATGATCACCAGCACTCTCCTCTACCTAGGACCTAACTGAAGATTCTTCAACTCTCTACATTGTCACCCAAGAATGGGGATGTCTCACCTCTTAATTTGGGCATGCCTTCACTCTTCACAAGTCTCTCTATTTATAGGAGAGAACATGACTTCCATGCATGCATAAGACTTAGTGGGCATTTATTATCTCATCTTTCCAAGGAACTACACTTCTTGACTTTTCTTCAACATTCTAGATACACCTCTTTATCTCTTCAAATGTGTCTCTTGAATTTTCCACCACTACTAATATTAAATATTATTTGGAAATTCTAATTGAATTCCCAACAAATCCTTCCTCAATTAAAACTTCCAAATTTCTTCTCCATCCTCATTTTTTATTTTTCTTTTTGCAAGACTAAGCTCCTCCACATGTGCATCTTGCACACTCACTTCAAACCAATAAACTTGTGTGTTCCTCGTCATATTTTGGATCTCCATGCTCCTCTACGAGTATTGAATGGTGATGATTCACACTTACTTGCACGCTGTTAGCAACAACCAACAGGACACGCCGCCTGACCTCCATTGCCAGGAAGACTTTTGACACAATGATCCCACATGGACCCACCACCAAACTCATTGAGCTTCAATCTTGTCTACACTGATCACTTGGTCGCATCAACGGCTTTGAGCGAGTCCCCTCCAAACCATTAGCTCTGATACCACTGTTGGGGTCCCATTGTGCACTTGTACTTGTTATTTGATTTCCACGAACGCATGGACTAAATATTGGTTCAATGATCCCCGGGTTTGGTATATCAAACCATCTTTTTCTCGACTAACAAGCATTATTATGTTGGAAATAAACAATGTGTCAACTAAGAAAATTAGAGTAGCTGGCACATAATATTTAGAGAATCAATTGAAGGTACGGAAAAAAACTATAAATCGGGATTTGAATAGATTTTTCTAAGTAGAAATCTTTTCGTAAAAAACTTGTTTCCGCCAACCTTGGTTAAACTCCAAACTACTTATAATGATTTGACCTCAAGCCTCTATGGAATGAAAATCCACGAGCGGGCTAGTTACAAGTTTGAATGATAAAAATCAATACACTCTCAACTGAGAGGTTTTACAAATAAAAGCCTTAGAAAAATACGATAGTGTTTTCTATTTTCTCTTGGCTTCAGGAGCCGTGCTTAAATGGATATTTCCTTTCCAAGGGCATAAGCTTTCTTGTATGTGGAGTGTTTAAATGATGCTTGACAGCTTGAATCATTGATACAAGTTTATCTGTTGAGATAAGGGTTTCTCATTGAGAGACGGCCGCGATAAATTCAATTAGGTTGTTGAGAGATAGCAGGTTTGAGACGTCAACTTGGGAAATTTTTCTTGTCGCCTTGGGCATTATTCTTCTTTAATTCCTTCCTTTTGTTCCTTTGATTCCTTGTACTCGGATAGTCATTAAATATGTCTTCAAAAAATGACTTTTTATCTTCCAGTAGAGAGAGTGAGAACAGAAGCTTGTGTTGAGTAGCTTTAACTAAAACAAACTTTTGCTCGTCAAACGCCTTACGCTGAATTGGTGCATTCTGATAGTTGAGCCTTTTAAGATCAGATGCTTCTGGTAATAGAAGGTTCGTGCGTTGAGCAATAGTAACTGTTTTCTTGTTTCCAACATATGATAGTGCTTCCAACCATGATACTTGCAATTGTATCTTCTGATACTCCTAAGTCCTAACATTATTTTTCTTGCAATAGTTTAAGCAATTCCCGCACACTTGAAAAACACTGTAGAGTACTATTGTATTCCTATTGTATTTGTTTTCTTCAAAATCATTCTAGATTCATTGTTTTTGGATCCATTTTGTTCCAACATCAATAAGCATACCACCATTTTGTTGTTATGAAGACAGTGGAATCGTTTCACAAAGCAATGAAATTGTTTCAAAAAGCTTCTGTTAACAATAATCATTTCACAAAGCATCTATTGAGAGATCTCTCAAAGCAGTGAAATAGTTTTACAAAACTTTCGTTAAGAAAAATCATTCACAAAGCTTCTATTTAGTAAAATCGTTTACAAAGAAGTGAAATCGTTTCACAAAGCATTTGTTAGGAAAAATTGTTTCACAAAGCTTTTGTTAAGAAAAATTATTTCACAAAACAGTGAAATTGTTTAACAAAACTTCTGTTAAGAAAAATCGTTTCACCAAGTAGTGAAGTCGATTCACAAAGTGAAGTCGTTTATTAAAGCTTCTGTTAAGAGAACTCTTGAAGTAGTGAAATCGTTTCTCAAAGCAGTGAAAATGTTTCACAAAGCTTCTGCTAAGAGAGCTCTTAAAGAGTGAAATCGTTTCACAAAGCTTCTATTAAAAGAAATCATTCACAAAGGAGTGAAAACATTCCACAAAGCTTATATTCAGAGACCTCTCAAAGCTTCAGAGAGCTCTTACACTATGTGATTACATTGAACATTTTGAGTGAGTACTTTGATTTTCACGCAAAAAACCTCTCGAGGGTGCTCGCACGCATGCATTCTACATCATCCTATTCAATGTGAGACAATATGGAGAATCATCGATCTCATTTCAATGATTATAGGTATATTTTCTTTCTTTGGGAGTAAAGTTTTTAACCTGTTATTAGAAAAGTATGAATCCCTTACAATTTTTTCCCTTCCTAAGAGCGTCACAGTATTGTTTTAATACTAGTATTTGTTGATATGATGATCATGGACATATAAAAAAATAAATATATGAATACTCAATGATAACGCTAGTATTGTCAAAAAAAGATGATTAAGCACACGTCTTCACGCTAGTATTTCTATCAAAAAGGGAACTAAAATTGTGCATTTGATAAAACTGGAGAACAAAATTGCATGAAAAAAAATAGGACTAAAATTGCAGATTTGGTAAAACTGGGGGATCAAAATTCAAAAAGTAAAATGGGGGGACTAAATTAGGGATCTAGTAAAATAGGAAGACCAAAAGTACAATTAAGGCTATTTAAAAGAGGATCAAGAGTAATTCTTGGCTTCCTAAAATGGCTTTTAAATATTGTTAGATATTACTAAATCAATAAACTTAAAGTAAGAAGAAAAATCACCTAAAATACACACATTCTACGAGCTTCACGATGCTTTTGGCTTTAGCATTAAGAAAAGCAAACATATTTAGTTTTTGGGAATTTCCCATTTTATTCCCAATACCCCAATAACCCAATAACCCTCCTTCTTCCCTATACCCCAATAACCCATTTTATTCCCAAAATACCCCTCACATTGTTAACAAAATTTAACTGGAAATTGATTTTTCGAAGGATTTTCGTAATTACGTAAAAAATTTCGGGAATATGTGAAAAACGGCTTCCGGAATTATGTTAAAAAGGCGTATTTTGGGAATTTCCAACAAAATGGCTTCCGAAATTATGTTAAAAAGGGGTATTCCCGGGTTTGGCATATCAAACCATCTTCTCGACTAACAAGCATTATGTTGGAAATAAATAATGTGTCAACTAAGAAAATTAGAGTAGGCACATAATATTTAGAGAATCAATTGAAGGTAGAAAAAAACCTATAAATAGGAGTTTGAATAGATTTTTCTAAGTAGAAATCTTATCGAAAAAAACTTGTTTGATGAGAAAATATTGTAAGTGAAGAAAAACAAGTAAATGGCACGCGAGATTTATACGGGTTTACCACCACTTGGTAGCTACCTTTAGTCCCTTCAAAATATTTAGAAAGATTTTCGCTAAAAATCTTCTTAGCAATTACAACCCCAAGAGCTTATCCGCCAACCTTGGCTAAACTCCAAACTACTTAGAATGATTTGACCTCAAGCCTCTATGGAATGAAAATCCAGGAGCGGGCCAGTTACAAGTTTGAATGATAAAAATAAATACACTCTCAACTGAGAGGCTTTACAATTAAAAGCCTTAGAAAAATACGACAGTGTTTTCTATTTTCTCTTGGCCTCAGTAGCCGTGCTTAAACGGATATTTCCTTTCCAAGTGCATAAGCTTTCTTGTATGTGGAGTGTTTGAATGATGCTTGACATATTGAATCTTTGATACAAATTTATCTGTTGAGATAAGGGTTTCTCGTTGAGAGACGACCGCAATAAATGCAATTAGGTTGTTTAGAGATAGCAGGTTTGAGACGTCAACTTGGGAAATTTTTCTTGTCGCCTTGGGCATTATTCTTCTTTAATTCGTTCCTTTGATTCCTCGTACTCGGATAGTCATTAAATATGTCTTCAAAAAACGACTTTTTATCTTCCAGTAGAGAGAGTGAGAACAGAAGCTTGTGTTGAGTAGCTTTAACTAAAACAATTTTTTGCTCGTCAGACGCCTTACGTTGAATCGGTGCATTTTGATAGTTGAGCCTTTTAAGATCAGACGATTCTGGTAACAGAAGGTTCGTGCGTTGAGAAGTAATAATTGTTTTCTTGTTTCCAACATATGATAGCGCTTCCAACCATGATACTTGCGACCGTATCTTCTGATACTCCCAAGTACTAACATTATTTTTCTTGTAATATAGTTTAAGCAATTCCCGCAAACTTGAAAAACACTGTAGACTACTATTGTATTCCTATTGTATTTGTTTTCTTCAAAATCATTCTAGGTTCATTGTTTTTGGATCCATTTTGTTCCAACATCAATAAGCATACCACCATTTTGTTGTTATGAAGACAGTGGAATCGTTTCACAAAGCAATGAAATTGTTTCAAAAAGCTTCTGTTAACAATAATCCTTTCACAAAGCATCTATTAAGAGATCTCTCAAAGCAGTGAAATAGTTTTACAAAGCTTTTGTTAAGAAAAATCATTTCACAAAGCTTCTATTTAGTAAAACCGTTTCACAAAGAAGTGAAATCGTTTCACAAAGCATTTGTTAGGAAAAATTGTTTCACAAAGCAGTGAATCAAATCACAAAGCTTTTGTTAAGAAAAAAACATTTCACAAAGCAGTGAAATCGTTTAACAAATCTTTTGTTAAGAAAAATCGTTTCACAAAGTAGTGAAGTCGATTCACAAAGTGAAATAGTTTATTAAAGCTTATGTTAAGAGAGCTCTTGAAGTAGTGAAATCGTTTCTCAAAGCAGTGAAAATATTTCACAAAGCTTCTGTTAGGAGAGCTCTTAAAGAGTGAAATCGTTTCACAAAGCTTCTATTAAAAAAAATCATTCACAAAGCTTCTGTTAAGAGAGCTCTTAAAGAGTGAAATCGTTCCACAAAGCTTACATTCAGAGACCTCTCAAAGCTTCGGAGTACGCTATGTGATTACATTGAACATTTTGAGGGAATACTTTGATTTTCACGCAAAAAAAACCTCTCGAGGGTGCTCGCACGCATGCATTCTAAATCATCCTATTCAATGTGAGACAATATGGAGAATCATCAATCTCATTTCAATGACTATAGGTATATTTTCTTTCTTTGGGAGTATATTTTTTAAACTGTTATTAGAAAAGTATCAATCCCTTACAATTTTTTCTCTAGATTGTTATCGTCATCATTGTCATATTATGAGAAAAGGCTTCGTCTCTTCCTAAGAGCGTCATAAACAGTATTGTTTTAATACTAGTATTTGTTGATATGATGATCGTGGACATATAAATAAAAATATAAATATATGAACACTCAATGATTATGCTAGTATTGTCAAAAAAGATGATTAAGCTAGCACAACACGCATTTTCCACGCTAGTATTTCTATCAAAAGTTGGTTAATGATTTAGCAAGGGAACTAAAATTGCACATTTGATAAAACTGGAGATCCAAATTGCGTGAAAAAAATAGGAGGAAAATTGTAGATTTGGTAAAACATGGGGATCAAACTTCAAAAAGTAAAATGGGGGCACTGAATTGGGGATCTAATAAAATAGGAAGACCAAAAGTGCAATTAAGGCTATTTAAAAGAGGATCAAGAGTAATTCTTGGCTTCCTAAAATGGCTTTTTTTTTACCAAAAAATAGCTTTTAAATATTGTTAGATATTACTAAATCAAGAAATTTAAAGTAACAAAAAAAATCACCTAAAATACACACCTTCTACGAGCTTCACGATGCTTTTGGCTTTAGCATTAAGAAAAACAAACATATTTAGAATTTTTTTTTTTTTATAAACCAGTGTAGAGGATTAACTCCTCAAGTCAAGTAGAAACACAACAGGCAGCAATACTCTCCCATAAGAGTTTAAACAATGTTGCATTCTCAAGGCTCAACCTCGGCTATGCCGGAAGAAACCTAAACCACCACCACATCTAAACAATTAACGAAGTTTATAAATATTGAGTGAAGAAACTCTGTTCTTCTCCATTCTCTTGACAGTGTCTTATTTTTCATGTCTCTTTGACAACGTATATTATGCCATGAATTTCATATAAAAAAGACAGGACATTTGGAAAATAAAGGCGTCCTACATTATATCATGAAATAGTTTACATTGGGTGAAATTGGACACCAAAATGTAGATTACTTCACATCTGGGGAGCTTACGCAAAAGAAAGAAAATTTACAATTCTAGAACAATCAGACTAATATTTATTAATAAGCATCTCCAGAGTAAGCCATAATGGTGGCAGCTGGTAATTCTACGTGCGTGGCACTTGCTCCATAAAAACTGTTGGAAGAATGGAATGTGGGTTCAAGCAAAAAAAAAAGGTCAGTGATCAATGTGATATATTAGGATCAAATCCCAAATCCGTCACTATGAACCGGAATGCTGGAGGTTGTGTTTGGTACAATCAAATGGTCCAATTGCTTGGTTTTTTTTCACCTGCAAACCAAAATGAAATGAAGAAATAAGTGATCATATAATCAAAAAAAATTGCACAGACTACCAAGGAATTATTAGGAAAAGTGGCATAAGAAGTGCTAGTAAGACACTTTTTAACACTAATATTTCAACATACATCCACCTGTTTGATTAAAATTCAAATGGATCTATAATCAAAAAAAATTGCACAGATTTTTTTTTTACAGGACAGGTTGAAAATTAGTTGTGTATTTTAAGGAATCTCATGAAGCCTCTCTATCTTTGAGTTTTATGACTTTATCCGACATGAGTTATTGGAAGATTTGGAAAAGGGATTAAGAGTACAATAACTCAATTTTTGGAGCTGGTGAAGACTGCTGCTGTCAGATCAAAATCTTTAAGGATACAAAAGGAGGCAGCATGATATTGTCACAGCTACGTGGATCCAGTATGAGACAAATAATTTGACATGCATCATAGATTAAATGTAAAAATCACACCGTAATCATAGGCCAAGGCTAAGGTGTATGGCCAATGTTGAGGCTACTGTGAATGGTAAAGAGGGGAGAAATTATGAGTACCCTCTGCAATTGATTTTCTGGATCGTTTAGTTTTCTAATAAATGATTATGAGTCATGAGTACCCTATGCAAGTTTTCATATAGATCAACTGTACTGGACGATTTTAATAAAATTCAGTTACTTAACCTTATACTTACGCCAACTTTTCCCGCTAGAACCTTACGCTTGGAAGTTTGAAACAAAATTTAGTTGCTGAAGAATTAACTTACCGGGGACCAAGGTCCTAGTTCTTGCTGATTCTTGTCCGGGGGAGAGTTTTGTACAGCACCGCTTTTCATTGTCAAAATTTCCTGCAAACATGAAGAATAAGATGAATTAATCAGAAAAAAAAAATCATCTAATTGAATTCCACTGCCATATATGCAATTCAAACAATTTGACTAAAAGTTAACGTTCAAAGTTCAAAACAGAAAAACATGAATTGGCACGAAATACTACATCATGAAAAAAAAAACCTATTAATATGTCATCAAAAAATATGCAGGAGCAGTTAAGAGATCTGACACACCTCTCCAGCAGCTTCTATAGCAGCTAACCATTCATCAGAAAATGGAGCAGCATTTGGTGGAGGCTTCACCGTAGGAACTTCCTGCGTGCTTTTAGTTGAAATTGTCTCACTAAACCTCACAAAATTAATATTACATCACTCAATCTGTTTTGTGAGCTTCACTTATATATGTAAAGTATAGATGACCAAATGTTATCACAAAGTAAGATACTCACAGATGAATTATTTTGCTACAGTCTTCTGCAGAATTAATGCCACCTTCTATTTGACGCTGAATGTCAGTATTAGGAAACTTATCCTTCTCAAAGACATTAGTTTCAGCTTCATTGGAAAAACTTTTACTGTTCGATGGACTAACTTCGCTTCCTTGTGGGTTTGTTGCATTGAAGGTTGCATCATGTGAAGCTAGTAACTCTGGATTTTTACTTAAAGAGCATTGCTTCTCAGGTTTCCAAGCAACTACAATTGTAACTGGATCTTCACTCACTTCAATAGAAGAATCAAATTCGGCAGAAGAAATGTCATCATTGACTTGAACTTCAACTGACGGCAATATGTCCGAAGAGCCCCTTTCTCCGTCATCAACTTGCAAACGCTCTGCCCCTTCATCTACATGATTTCCATCTTTGTTTTCAGGCTTTGCCTGAATATGATGATCAGAAGTATTGTGCTCACTTGTATGGATACAGCATCCCTCAATTGCACCCTCAACTAAACTTTTTTCCTTGATTTCCTCAGACGAAGCAATATTTGTTGGCTGACAGTCACCATTGAAGTGCAGTATGTTATCATTAAGTTGAACTTCAACTAATGGCAATATGTCAGATGCACCTTTTAAAGCATCATCGATTTGCAAAAGCTCTTCCCTTTCAGCCACATCATGATTTCCTTCTTCGTCTTCAGGAATAGCCTGAATTTGATGATTTGAAGCATTGTGCTCACTTGCATGGATACTGCATCCTTCAAATGCATCCTCAACAAAAAAAATTCCCTTGATTTCTTCAAATGGAGCAATATTTGGTGGCAAACAGTCACTATCCAACTGCAGTATGTTATTGACATTCTGGGAATCAATAGTAACAGCACCAGGCTTTTGAAACTCGGAAAGATGAGAATCTTCATTCATATTATTATCATCTGCCAATGAAAGCTGATTATTAGTAACTGCAAGACATTGTTCACTGCTGCAGTCGAAAGCCACTGGATTTTCACTAAAGGATTGCGTTTGTACTTCTTCCACATGTGATTCCTCAATCTGTCTGGTGGTGGGGTCAAATTCCGGGACTGACTGAGCCAGTGGAGTATGCAATAAAAGGTTAGAGGGATTTGCAGCTCCACTACCGATATAATATTCGGCGTTTGAAGTTAAATCTGCAGAAACTTCAGAAAGTTCACTTTGATGAAGCAATTGGCAGTTATTCAGCACTAAACTCTCGTCTTTGCAAGGCATTTCGTTAATTTCAGGATCTTTAAACATACTAGCTTGTTGCTCAAAGTATCCGGGGACATCATAGTGTATTGCAGCATCCCTATAAAAATTGTCATCTCTAAGCTGCGGTACAGAAATGGAACTGCTGTTATTAATTGACATATCATTCCCCTTGGAATCACAATCAGCTTGTACCAATGGACAAAGTTGAGATGCTAAGCGGAGATTTTCTATATCATTCTCAGAAAAGGGTCTTTTTGGAGAAACAACAGTTACCTTAGTGCAGCATGCAGTTGCTGAAACAGTTGTACAATCTTCACTCAACCTCTCCAATTCAAATGCTAGAGTTCGATCGTGCATTTCTTTTGAGTCAATAACCTGATCATATTCTTCATCCATCGGTCTTCTTGGAATGAAACCTAATTGACCATCTACTAGAAGCTGGCAGTCTTTAATGTCAGCAATTTCCGATTCACTTTCAGATGCACCATTGATTTCTAGTATAGACTTTTTAGGAGAACCTTTGGAAAATAAGGTTGCCACATGAACTAGTTGACAGTTATTTTCAAGAGATTTATCTTCCTTTTTTGAACTAATTTCTCCAACAATATTAGGATCTGGAGTCTTTTGTCCCTCCTGTAACTGCTGATTAATTGCATCTAAATTACTTTGAGTGGTTTCATTACAATTGATTGAGAGATTCCCATCCAATAAGGGAATTTGTGCATCTCCTCCACATTTATCAAAATCACCAGCATCACCATTTACCTTTTCAGTATTCTTACATGGGATTCCTTGTATAGATCCTCGCGGAACAGTTTTGGTGACATCAGGGTGGTCATCCTCTTTCTCAACCTGCTCACGTGTGTGACTCTTCAAAAGAAGTTTCTTTTCATGTCTTGGGAATACCACTTTCTCCATGCTAGAAACATTCTCATTTTCATGCAGTTCTCCTTGCTCCTTAGATATGAAGGTGAAATGCTCAAGAATGTTTCCAACCTTTGCTTGCTTGCTTATTTTTCCAAGACCCAAAGAATCACATTCCAGTTCTACACCAGCCATCTGTTTATTATCTGTTTGCATGCTGGGTTCTGACTTGACACCTAAAAGGCTTAACTCCTTGGTACAATTCTTTACTGCTCCTTCAACAACTTTTGACCTTGCCTCTTTACCAGAAACTTTTTCCAACTTCCTTAGTTTAGGAATGGGAATGTTATTCTCAGAAGGTTTGCAAGGTAAAGAGCTTTTTTGCGGATGGCCATGTGAACTAGAAGCTTTTGCCTACAAAGCAGCAACAGGCACGAACATGAGATCATCATGAGTGTTGTTTTACCAATGCATGCTCCTAAATATGAAATAGGGAACCAAATAGAAAAATAATACCTGAGTAAAGAATCCCAGTGAGGGAGATGGCATCCTTAGGCCTGATGATTTTGTTGTTTGAAACACTGCTTGTTGCTTTTTCTCACCAACATCAAGAACACCTCCTGGGAGACAAGTTTCAGACACTTTATTTGCACCACTTCCTGGTTGATGTATTCTGGACTGTGAATGTGCTTTTGAAACTGCGACTGCGTTATCCTGTAAAGGTTAAAACATTTCAAGCATATACTCAGTAGTTAAACAACAGGATTTACAAAACTAATGAAGTAAATGACGAATCCTCAAAAACTACAGCCTCTAAAAGATTAAAGTTCCCACCAAATATTTTCCAGTCTGCTTGGTAAGAGTTCTAGTAACGGAACATTTATCAGCAATATCAGATTTCGTGTTGCTTGGCACAATTCTAGGAATTTTTGACAGGCCTTTTACTCCAGCATGCTTCTGAACATTAGTGACTGTAGAAGATTAAAAAATGAGCAAAGCACAAAATCGGATGATTACAAACCTCAAACAAAATGAAATTTCTCAAATAATCCAAACAGAGAAACCTATATCTGCGATTTTCATTGAGATTACAAACCTCAAACATAATGAAATGTATCAAATAATCCATCTTCACACTTTTATATTTATATTATGAAAATAATGGTACTTGAATTTTGTAAGTCGCGGGATTGTCAAACTTGTGTGTATTAGAAAATGGAGGGATTTGTTTGAAGTGAGAGATTCACTTCAAAGGGAAAAAGTGAGGAGTTATAGCAATTGATTAAAACAATTAATAGTAGATATTATGATCATATATGTATGTATGCATGTATGTATGTAACAAACTATAAAGTTGTTTAAATCACAACTATTAATTTCTCAATCAAATGACTATAACTACTCATACATTCCCTCTAAAAGTGTATTCCTTGTTTTAGAGGAGTTAAATCCAGAAAAAAGAAACAAATACAACTTACCAAACCTACCAGCATGGGTACTCTGATTTTTATTTGAGGAACCTTTGGTCAACATTCCACTCCTAACAGTTGTAGTATTTGCAGAAACATCAGGTTTGGGTCCTGCTGTCCGAGTGATTTTGGATTCTTTAACCGGTGTTTTTGCAGTCTTAGTTCTCTTCAGTTTACGAAGGTGTTAAGGTAAACACATGCATTACTCAACAAAAATACGGACAACTGAAATACATCACACAACACAATATAAGACAATTCACTTAGACGCATATTGGATTATCTTCCAAATTCTTCCATTGAAATAAGTTCATAGTCCTCACTTACAAAGATTGGAGAGGTGATATGAGAGAGCTTCTGGAAAATTGAGACACAATATTTAATTTCATCTCATTTCATATGCTATTCTTTAGAAAAAATTTAGTTATTGCCAGATCATTTTAATATTTCTTTTTCCATAGGTTTTTTTAGAAATTTATGGAAACTGACTAATATAAATTCTAAACAAGCAATGGCAAGGATATGAGGATGAAGGTACAGGTCGTGGACAAGCATTGCGCTTAGAACTGTTTCCAACAGAACTGTTTCCAACAACATCGTTGACCATAAACACCTTCCGCTTCGCCTAACGAGCATGTGTAGAAAACAATACATGATAGAAATTAGGAAGCTTAAATAATATACACAGTTGCACATATAGAGACAAAGCGTAGAATACTAACCAAGGAAGCAGGGGATGGAGTTTGTTTGGTCAATGCACCAGGCTTTGGAGATAAGCCAATCTTAGGCTTTGGAGATAAGCCAATCCTAGCACTAATTCTTCTATCTCCGATTGGAACACCTTCTGATGAATGCTTAAATAAATTTTCTTCAATTTCCTGTAAAGCTATGGAAGTGGTAGGCTCTTCTTCATTGATAACTTCCAAATTCGACTTTGCATTGGGAGTTGTAGTGCCACTAATCATAGAAAGCTCCAACGGGTTCAAAACACCTGAATAATAGGATTCCAGCAACATTAATCAATTAATTGATCGGTTGATTAATTAAAACAACTTTGTTACTGAATTTTCACAATTGGTTCATGCATAATGGAAGAAGAGATTGCCTTGTTCGGTGAAGAAAGCTCTATCCCAAGCCAAGCTCTTGCGCAAGTTATAACCACCTACTTTCTTCTTCCTCTTCATCGGTTGAGTCTCCACGCTAAGCTTTGGTACTTCTAGTTTACTCCAATTCGCGTTCTCTTTGTTAGCACTGTCTTTCGGCGACGAAATCAGATCTTTGGAATCCGCAGCGCCACCTTCTCTTCCCTCTGCATATCGTGTCAATCAAATCCGTATATAAATAATCATTCAGGTGAAATCATCGAGAAATTCAAAAAGATAAGAGAAGAAACGAAATTGAAAACCCTAACCGGTTAGAGGAGGGCGAGATCTGCTGGACAGGAGAGGAGAACAGGAGAAAATGTTGGTGGCGGTGGAAGCATCGGAGAGCAGAGAATCGTCTTCGCCGGTGATCTCTAAGAGAGAGAGGTCGGAAATTGAATCCATGATCGATCTCATTGCACTTTTCTTTTAGTTATAGGTCTTCAATTCTCTTGGTCACTGTGGAATGGAATAGATTTGGCATTGATTACTGAGTCTGCTTCTGCAAACCCATGGCAATTTCAAACGAATTGAAAGCGGGAATCATCGTTGTAGTTTCAGTGTGCCTTTACGGATTTACGAAGAACCCATCCAACGGTAGGGAAAGGTATATAATAGTGTAGTTTCAGTGTGCCGTAACGGATTTACGAAGAACCATCTAACGGTAGGGAAAGGTATATTGTGATTGGGCTATGTAGACTTTTTTGGTGACCTATGTGGATTGTGGACTGATTTTTCAGTTTTTTTTAAGCAAAAAATAGTTAAATCAGTTGTTAACACGTTTTAAACCGTGCTAATCAATTAACAATGGTTTCTTTAAAGTTATAAACTGTGCTAATCAATTATCAGTGGCTTAATGGAGTCAAAGAAATTATCAGTGGCTTAGTCGATTAATACATTTTTTGTAATTTGAATTTTCAATTGTTTAATCGACTAACCTCGTGTTAATCAATCAAGTTGCAAATCGACGCGATATCTTAGTGTGTTGTGTTGTATTTGAATGGATCATTTTGACCTTACTCCATTATACACTCAGCCCTGGTTGGTGGTCAAAATAGGATAGTGACAATGTATGATATGAAGCAAGATAAAGATAGGATATTATAAACACAAGATAACACTAATATATCTTGTGTTTGATGCATAACACTTGATAAGATACAATATAATATATATTATTTGCTCTTTAGATACTGTTCTGTTCCGAGCAGCTTTTTGGTGTGAGTAAGACAGTGTATATGCAAAGGAAGAGTGTGTACCTCGTGAATGGCTATGCGAGCCGGAATTTATAGGAAATTGCTGTTCGTTGAGGATCGTCGGATCAGAGGAGGTGATCTGGACCCTCCAAGCATGATGGGCCTGCATGTTGTGGATATGGGCTGGATCGATTGAGCTGATCCATATCTCATTGCTAATCGCACCCCCTGGTATTGCTAATTGGACCTTGAGTCGAGTATCTTCCGGTTTGACCATGAGGCTGTAGATGGGAGGATTGTTAGATATCGTTCCAACATGGTTGATTTCGACGTCATTGCCCCCTGATTATTTCTTCTAGAAGTTCAGTTGTTTTTGACTTGTAATTTCTTTTTGTCCTGTTGGATTTCGTTGTACGTTTGCTTTATGGAGCCTGACTGATGATTTTACGTTATATCCACGTTTCATTTGTCTTGCTTATTTTTCACGCTTCTGAACGCATCATCTCCTATCGCCTCGTGGCAATGTTATCTCTGTCAGGAGTTTATCAGAATCGATCTGATTTAAATTCCCCACTAGAGGTTGCGACATTTGCGATGCCGCTTCGCCCATCTAGGGACTCTGACAGGAGTTTATCAGAATCGATCCGAACTTAACTCACCCATCAGAGGTTGCGACCTTTTCGATATGCCGCTTCGCGCCTTAGGTCTCTAACAGGAGTTTATCAGAATCTATCCGAATATAACTCACCCATTAGAGGTTGCAACATTTGCGATGCCGCTTCGCCCATCTAGGGACTCTAAGAGGAGTTTATCAGAATTGATCCGAACTTAACTCACCCATCAGAGGTTGCGACCTTTTCGATATGCCGCTTCGCGCCTTAGGTCTCTAACAGGATTTTATCAGAATCTATCCGAATTTAACTCACCTATTAGAGGTTACGACATTTGCGATGCCGCTTCGCCCATCTAGGGACTCTGACAGGAGTTTATCAGAATCGATCCGAACTTAACTCACCCATCAGAGGTTGCGACGTCTCCTGATAGCCGCTTCGTGAACCGAGTAGGTCGACTCGTGCCTTGGTTCTGCCTGGTTGCCTGGTCCCCAGTTGTTTGAGTCGGGACTTGGCGGCTTCTGTATTGGGCGTTGGCTGCTTCTGTATTGGGCGCCAGTTTCTCTTGGTTTTTTCTATGGTGCTAGAGCAAAAACTGTGATTTGCGAAACAATATCTTGAACCGTAAATAGTAAGGTTTAATTCCTTCGCCCGCGTGTTGTAAATTGTTTTGACGTGTTAAACTTAAACAACCAACTTCTTTAAAGAAAACGCTCTCAGTATTGGAACAATGAGACAGATGCAGAATAGAGGAATAGGTCCCCGTTCTCCCTTGGGTGGATGGTGAGCTTCTTTTTAACCTCCTCAAGGAGGTGAGGACATTCTCCATCCGGTTTGAACTTCTTCACATCCTTTTTTGACCCCTTGGTTTTGGGTTGGCTTTCCGCTTCTTCTTCACTACTTGAGTCACTTCTGGCATCCCAGTCTGTCAGATTCACCTCAGCTTCTTCTCTGAACCCTTACCCGAGCTTCTTAGCTCAGCGGTCTCCTTCTTATCTTTAAAGCTCATGTAGAAACACCTGCGTGCTGCTCCCAGGTCCGCCTGGAGGGTCACCACCTCACTCTCCAGAGTGTAGAAATTCATTTTCAGATGGACCGTTGAGGTGACCGCCTCCAGCTTCCCCAACGTGGGCCTCCCAATGATGCACTAGTAGACCGACTTGCATGGGAGGACCAGGAAGGGTGTTTTCACAGTTCTGAACAACGGTGGTTTACCGTCGGGGTTTCCGTAGGTGACCATTAGCTCTAGGTGGCCGAGTGGCTTAGTCTTCGATCCATTAAACCCAGTTAGGTCCCCTCCTCGGTATGGAGTCAGGTCATCGGGGGAGATATTCAGCACTTGCAGCAGGTCTTCGAAGATGATATCTACTGCACTTCCCTGGTCAACCAAGATCCTTCTTACCTCAACGTTGGCGATAATGGCAGTGACGATCAATGGGACATGTTTGTTCAGTTTCCCATCGAGCAGATCATTGTCGTCGAAGGATAGGGGCGGTCTGGTTGGCCCCTTCCTGGTGACTGAGGTTGACGCAATGCTGAGGATCTCCTTCCACTTCCTCTTCATTGATTTGTTTGACCCCCAGTCATCATGGGGGTTTCTCCCGTGGATCACCATGGCCACTAACCTTCCTTTGGGCCTCCGGGTGTCCTCTTTATCGGTTGATTTATCATTTCCATTTTCGACCCCCTCACCGACTAGGGCATTCCCCTTCCTAGGGGACCTGTATCTACCTTCTAGGGATCGGGCTCTTTTGCGCGAGCCACTTGGTTCCCCCTCCTTCTTCACGTACTGTGACAACTTTCCTTTCTGGATCAGCTCCTCAATATCTTCCTTCAGCGCTCGGCAGCCATTGGTGTCGTGGCCTCCGCTTTGATGGTAGCGGCACCATTTCTTCGAGGGGTTCTGGCCCTCTTTCAACACCAAAGGCTCTGGCCTCTTGATGTCTTTGAATTCAGCGTTGGCACATTCAGTCAGGATTTGCGCCCTTGAGGTGACGAGGGGAGTAAGACCTGAGAGTCTTGGGGGGCGTCGCTCACGGTGTACGCCTCTTGTTACCTTTTGCCGGCGTACCTCCTGGGTGACTTCCCTGTCGCCCCCTGCCTTGGTTGCCTCGCCGTAAGCCATATCATCCTCCTCATAGTTCATGTATTTCTGGGATCTTCGAAGGAACTCGCCCAAGTTCCTAGGCTTGTTGATGCCTACATCGACCTGGAACAAACTTCCCTTTCTCAACCCGTCTTTCATCTAGAACAACCTTTTCCTGTCCTCCAAACTTCG
This sequence comes from Astragalus membranaceus, assembly GCA_039519185.1. Lineage (NCBI taxonomy): Eukaryota > Viridiplantae > Streptophyta > Magnoliopsida > Fabales > Fabaceae > Astragalus > Astragalus membranaceus. The sequence continues at coordinate 115,757,529 of CM076850.1, forward strand.
AACGCCCGAAGCTTCCTTATTGAAGCGCTCAATATACTCCCTCAGTGTCTCGTGGTTATGCTGCCTGACGGCTCTCGGTACTTCTTCGGATTTGGGCTTTAGCCGGGAGGTAGTGAAACGAGTCGTGAACATTCTCGCCAGCTGCCCCCATGAGGATATGGAGTTCGGCCTCAGCTCTTGGAACCACTCTAATGCGGAACCCTCGAGAGTGAGGGGAAAGATTTTGCAATGGAGGGGTTCCCTAGCGCCCCTGTAGCGCATCATTAAGGAGAAGTGCGCCAGATGACCGTCCGGATCTCCAGTCCCGTCGTACATCTTGAGATTTGGCAGCTTTTCCAAGGCCTTGGGATTTGGCATTCGTCTACCCTTCTCGTAAACGGCCCCTCCTCCGAAAACTCTCTTGAGTTTCGGGGGGAGGTGTTTTCATAGCCCAGCTCTTGATATCTGTGTCGCTCGGAGGATCTCCTCGATGGAGAATCTCGGTGGTGCCTTCTGCGGGTGACGACCCGGCTCCTTGACCTCTCATGAGTGTCAGGGGACGCGTGTGAGGAGGTGCTGGAGTGGGTGTCATGAGGCCGATAAGTCCCTGGGGGTGAGCCTGATCCCCCATGCTTACGTCGCCTGGGGGGAGAGCGATGCACGTTCCCTCGCCTTGGGGGAGAGCGGTGGACATGATGTCTCCGAGGTGGGGACCGGTGGCGCCTTGAGGTCACCGTCGTTGGAGAAACTGTCCCCCTGCTGAGTGGAGGTTGCTCTGGCAGGGCGGTCACACGCCTTTCAATCTCCCTCAGTCGTGCTTCCTGTTCCAACATAGCTTGAGTGCGACTGGCCAGGAGGTCCAAAAGCTGATTCACATCAGAGGGCTGGGCAGGTTGAATGGTGCCCTCGTCCTGTATAGTCACGACGTTGCCCTCGGGGGTACCCTACGGTCGGTGTGCGGGCATGGTAGTGCTTTGAGTGCGGGGTCTGCGTTTGGGAGCCATCGCACAGCAAGAGAAAAGTTTGAGTTATGATTGTGTGAAAAGATAAAAACCTCCCACTGTGGTCGCCAATGTTCTGTACCGAGCAGCTTTTTGGTTGACTGCTGTTGGTAGGTCCTTGCTGTCGTGGCAGTAGGTCAGTGAGCGCCCGAGGGGGGGTACCTGCAAGCCACTCCGACGCTCAAGTCAGTATGAGAGTAAGACAGTGTATATGCAAAGGAAGAGTGTGTACCTCGTGAATGGCTATGCGAGCCGGAATTTATAGGAAATTGTTGTTCATTGTGGATCGTCGGATCAGAGGAGGTGATCTGGACCCTCCAAGCGTGATGGGCTTGCATGTTGTGGATATGGGCTGGATCGATTGGGCTGATCCATATCTCATTGCTAATCGCATCCCCTGGTATTGCTAATTGGACCTATTGGTTGACTCCAGAACAGATACAAAGATAACATGTGTTATTCTATTATATATTTTAGATAAGTTAAAAAATAATTATATGATATACATTATATGTAACGGCAAAACTACCCTTGTGACAACTATATTTCATTTGTTAAAAAATTAAATTAATCTTCTATTTTTATAACTTTTAATAATAAATTTATGTTCTTGGTCAAAAAATAATAATAAATTTATTTTTTATCACTTATTTTAATTTTTAAATTTCAATAGATTTTTTTAGGTTATACGGAAACACAAAATTATCCTTATCATAAAATATAAATTTTTTAAAAAAATTAAGTATTGATATTTTAAATTTTTAGTTTAATATCAAATTTTATTTTCAATTTATTTTTTAATAAATTTCATATTTTTATATTTCAAAATATATTTTAAAAAGGGAAGTGAATAAATTATTTTCCTATCTTATCCTGCTCGTTTCAAACCCAACTCAAACTCAGAATAAAATTTTAACTACAGAGGCATGATAGGATAAGTTAGAGGACTAAGTTATCATATCCTACTGGCTCAACAAACGTTGGATTGACATGGGATATGATAGATTATTCATATCATGTCCATTTATCTTGACCACCAAATTGGCCCTCAATATAGCTACGAATTATTTCACCCTTTATCTTAGAAATCATCTTCTTTAATGAATTCTTGCATGGTTTGTGCCAAGAACTTAAACTAGAGAAGCACTATTTTCATCACCAAGTTAAAGTGACCTTCAATCCAACTCGGTAAGATTAAGAATCTTAAAACTTATCCTATTTTGATTTTTGAACCCTAAAAGTGCGATTCTAACTTTCTCTTCTTGATCAACCTACCTCAATGACCCTAGAATTGGGAAGGAATTCATACTCATCTGATAGCCTTGACACTAGAATCATTCACTTCATGGAGATTATTGTCATGTGATTTATAATGGACTGAGAAAACATAGTTGATCTTGATCCTCATATCATTTATATCTGATTTTTGTTATGTATATAGTGTTAGACATTTAAGTGTGAGTTGTTGGTCCCACGTCGACTAGGAATTAACTATATAAATGATATGTATAAGAGAGGTGGCCCATATAGCTAATGGCTTAAGATTTTGACCCACGTCGACTAGGAATTAACTATATAAAGGATTTTGGTGACCCTAGTTATTAGTCATATGGTTCACCTTGGTGTTCCATAAACTCTCCAATAATGGTATTAGAGCTCTGATTCAGCTTGATAAGGGGCGGGAGTAGATCCAAGTATATAATGGATCCTTGCATCAACGACAATGCAATTATAAGTTTGTTTACTGTGATTTTTAGTAAACACCGCTAGTTTCACTACACGTGTTACTTGCGAGATCAACTAGGAATCTCAGGCCATTTGTGATCAAATTTTACTAAGAATTGTTGATATTTAATAGTAGTGCAGAAACTTACGATAGAGTGCAAGAATTTGTAAATGCGGGAAGAGGAATCAAAATGCAGTAAATTGCAGTAATTGTAAGTGAAGAAGATGACAAAGTGCAGAAATCTAAAAGAAATGAAAACAATTATATAAAGAAATGGTACGCAGAATCGTACATGAATTCCTGTTGGCTCTGTTTTCTCTGTTTGCGGAAGTAGAGTGTTTTAGGAAATATGTGTAATGAGATTTGCGACCCTTTTTCCCCTCTACAGAACCTCTATTTATAATACAATTAAGACTATAACCGCTCAGCGGTTTTCTAAAACAAGATAAGACAGAGTAACTGCTACTTCGACGTGCTTCTACTTCGATTGTCTAACTGCTCTTTCTTTTCGACCAAGGAAGCAATGTCCTATTCGACAGATCTCCATAGCTTTGCTTGTTTCGCTGTCTATAATCTTCTCTCTGTCGAAGTGTGGCCTCTTTTTCCAAATTCGCTAAGTTATGCATTAGGCTGCTTTCCCTTGGTTACTACCTCTTGAAGTCGAAATTATATCTTGGTGTCGAAGACCTGCCTTCTTTCTGAAATTATTAAGTCAAACTCTGTTGACTGCATTTAATATTAGCCTGTCGAAAATGCAGGCTAACAAATTGCCCCCCCAAAAAGACGTTTTCGACTGAATTCTTGAAAAAATAGAAAACGGCTTTTTGAAACTTCTTTCGACTATCCCATGAAATCTCATGCTATCATTGCATATCTTTTTTCAGAATACGAGGGGACGTTTCTGAGCTAAAACAGAGCTTGCTGGCGCCAACGAGAATGCGCCACGTGCACAATTAACTGTCTCACGTTTCCCACTAACACCGCGATTGCCAAAGCAATTTATTATTATTTTTATTTTTGAACGTGGTGAAACGGCTATAAAAGGGAAGTGGTACCCTTTCATTTCTTTTTTCTGAACCTTCAACTTCTCCTTCTCTGCGCAAAAAACTCCATTAAAGCATCTTCTGATTTCTGCATTTCTTTCCCCTTATTCGCCTTTCAAAGCAAAGCGGACACTACTAAGCACTTCCATTTCTTCACTAGCTTCCTGTTTCCAACGATGGCATCTTCTTCTACCATAAAATCTCCTGCTGTAACTCTTGGAAAGAAAACCCTTGTTCCTGAACCTGCTCTCACTTTGGAGGAAACACAGATTTACCGGTCTCAGGTACTTATCCCCTTCTCTAAACCTTCAAATCATGCATTTTTAGGCCCTCTCCCTCTCGCTGATGATGATTCCTCTAGAATTAGGGACATTTTCCCTAGCTATCATAGACTCAGCCCTAGGATTTTCAGTGAAGGTCCACACGTGATGGATTTCATGAGTAACCCGAATAGGGTTTTTCGATCCTCGCCACCAACTGAGAAAAACATGCCTTACATCGACTGGCTCAACAAAATTGAGTCGAAAAAGGGAGATATCTGGAAAAGCCAGGGAATTTTCGATCTGATCCAAATCTCAAGGTATGGGCCTAAGTATCAAAGCTCAATGCTCCTTTCTGCTCTACATTTTTGGGATATCACTACCAACAGCCTTCATTTGAAGTGTGGCATGCTTGCCCCTACCCTGCTTGATGTGGCAGCTATAACAGGTTTAAAGCCTTTAGGGGAAATTTTCGACCCTGCTATCCAAACTGATTTCGATTTTGACTTCAAAAAGGCTAGCTTTAAAGGTTATATTGAAGAGAAACACGTTACCGAGTCGAAGGATGTTTCTGATGAAGAGCATATTGCTTTTCTCACTTTCTGGCTATCCTTTTATGTCTTCTGTTCTTCGTCACTTCAAGTGGCTAAGATGTATATCCCTCTAGCCATTCAATTACATCAACGTCGAAAGATCAACTTGGCTACCCTTATTTTAGGATCCCTTTTCGACAATTTGAAACAAGGAGCTCTTGATTTGAAAGGACTCAAACCAGAAGGGAAATATTTGGTCTCTGGACCAATTTGGCTTTTTCAATTGTGGCTTCTTGCCACTTTCAATTCAAAATTGATAATGTATACTCCTGATGAGTATCTTGACGTAATTTCTAACAGAGGGGTCGAAGGTGTGCGACTTGCTTTGTTGGAACCTAAACAAATAGGAGTATCTGTCGAAGATCTCTTTTCACAGGCTTTCAACATGTTTCTGAACTGTACAGAATTTTCTCCTTCTATGGCCCCTTTTGCTGGAAGAAATTATGGACCACATTGGTTCACTAGGGAATTCCCTGCTACCAACCCTGATGAGGAGCAAGAAACCAATCAAATTTGGAAAGCATTTTTAACTCCTCAACTGCTGTCATCTCGAATTTCTCCTGGGAAGTCATCAAACCAATTTGGTTTATTCTCATATCATCCAAGTTTATATGCACGGCAATTTGGGTTGTGTCAACTTCGACCCAGCCCTTTTTTCCGGTCTAGAAGGGAGCTATTAGTCCCTGAGAATGAAGAAGAATGGATAAATCGTCTCAATGACTTTCCTGCTGATTCTTTTCGTCTTACTCCCCTCTCTTTTGAATCAACTTTCTCTTGTACCCACAAATTTTCTCAGTGGTGGACAGAGTATATCACCAGGAAATTCACTGGTGTCGAAGAGACTAGTATATTGGTCAAACTAATATCTGCTTTTCCTTCTTCGCAGAAAAAGAAGACCAAATCGAAAGGTATACATATTCGAGAAATTCAAGCATTTCAACAATATTTCGAAACTGTATATGATCCAACTAATCTTCGTCGAACTGTTTCTCAAGCTGCAAAAGTTTTTAAACAAAAAATTCTTGATAAAATCCCGACTATGATTTTTCCACCTTATGTACCCGACAAATATTTTTTTGCTTTAACACAAAACAAAATTAGATTTCCACCCTTACCAACCAGTGAACTGGCTCTGGCATTTTGGTCACCCATTCCAGAATGGTTCGTATGTGGTTCGACCAGGGCACTATTTGATTTTTTGAACAACAAAACAGCTGAGAAAGTAGTCCCGACTAAGCAGGACATATACACTTTTGAGGGTCATCTTCATTTAGATATTCAACATATTCGAATCTTGTCCTCCATTAGAGAAGGTGATTCACAAGACTTCTTAGGAAAAATAATTTTCCTTTCTATGTATTTCATATTAACACTTATTTGTCGAATATTTGTAGCCATTCCTATCACATCGTCTTCGACAGATGGCGCAGCGACAAAGACGAAGAAAAAAGATGTTGAGGCTTCGTCAAAAAGAAAACAACCTCTTCAAGAAGAAAAACAAAAAGTAAGTACTTATCTTTACTCGTTACGTTATCTTCTTACACTCTTCGACTAATTAGTCATCCGTTTTGCAGAGTCGAAAAAGAACAAGCAGCTCTTTAACATCCAATCCAAAGAAAGCAAGAAATGTTAAACCAAAAGTTGTGAGCGATTCAGAGGTCGAAGTTCTCAAAACTTTGCCTATTTATGTTTGTTTTCTTTTTCTTATTCATGCTTATATGATTGTTGTATTTTCAGTCTGATGAAACACCACTGCTCAGGACTAAACCCATCAAGGTTCAAGCTCCTGAAACAGAAAGAGAGAGAAAGACAAAACATTCTCAAGATGTCTCTAAAACTGTTTCCCGACAAACTTCTGTCGAAAGACAACAACAAGAAGAAAAAGTTCCGAAAAGGCTTATCAAGAAAACCCAAAGTGCACACTCTTTAGTTGAGAACATCATAACTAAGGTGATCAATTGAAGCCTATGTTTTTCGGCAACCCGAAAACTTTGTTTATGTGATAATACTCACTTCACTTCATTTTTTAGGAAACTGAAGTCCCAACAAAACAAACTACGCCTTCCTCTACTCATTCCCCTTCAAAAATAAATGTTCCTGGAGAAGGTGTCGAAGAAAAAGATTTGCATCAACATACATCTGTTGTCGAAGATACACTGTTGGCCGAAAAAACTATTCTTGCTGAAACTGCCAAGGAAATTCCTGCTCATGGTCCAGAGCCTGCTGCTATGGACGTTGATGAAAGTCCTGATGTTGGCCATAGTGGAGCTGAGATCAGTATATCTTCTTCTCCAAACATGGAAGAGCAAAGGTACGACGAAGAGGAAAGTGAAGACGACAGTAACACTGAAAGGAGTGAATCTCTTGAGATAGCCAATTCTCCTCGCTCTGTGCCCTCAACGCATGACACTGCTCTTAGCCTTCAAGAACAAGAATTTTTGGACTTAAAACGCAAAGATCCTCTTGAGGCTTTCAAACGAATGGTGAGTGGTTTATCTTCGACAGAGAGTAAGCCAAGTGCTTCGACTGCCTCTGTTGGCAATTCCTCTGAGGGTCCTAAAGAAGACCTGATTCGGGAGCTTCAAACAACCCTCTTTGAGATAGATCAATTCAAGGCTATCGAAACAAATCATATGCTCTATTACAAACTCAAGTCTTTGCTCAATAAACTTAATAACTCTGGCTCCAGCGATTCTCTTTTATGCTTTATTGTTGAATTTGAACCTTTACTAGAGCAAATTTCCAGAGATATTCAGAGAAAGAAAAGTACAATTGTGAGCAAAGAGCGCGAGCTTGAACTTCTGACAGAGGAAAGTGTTGCCGTCGAAGCCTCAGAAAGCAAGATTTCAGCCCTGGAAATTCAAGCAGCAACTAATTCCAAGGAAATAGAAGACTGTGATGCAAACATTTCGACATACCAGGCCCAAATCAAGGAGTTGCAATCGAAGATTAAAGCGGAAGAAAAGAAGAAAATCTCTATTCAACAGAAGTCTTCAATTTCTGTAGAGAACGCACTTCGCACTGAGGCAACCTTGGCTATCGAACACTTGGAGAAAGTTCAAAAGCATGACGAAGCGGTTAAGAGGCTAACTGAAGAAGAAACTCGTTTAGATACCAGATTGAGGCATGCCAGAGCAGCCTTTGAAAGGCTTAAAACTTCTTTTGTATTTTAACTTTCCATCTGTAATCTGACAGCATTTTACTCGATCTGTATTTTGACAATCTTTCTTGGCATGAGTGCCATGTTTATATCTCTTTTGATCTTACTCTTGCGTTATTTTAATTTCTTGCAACGTTGGCTTATACCGTTTTAAGTATTTGCCATTTATACGCAAAATTCGACCATCAATGCTTAGCTCTTCGATTTCATAAGCGCCATTTGAGAACACTTGTAAAATTTTAAATGGTCCTTCCCAATTTGGTGACCATTTTCCCAAGGCTCTATCTTTTTTGTCCATGGGTAATATCACTTTCCACACTAAGTCTCCTGTAACAAAAGCTTTGAATTTCACCTTCTTGTTATAAGCTTTAGCTACTCTTTCTTTTTGCCTTATAAGGATATCTAATGCAAGTAACCTTTCTTCATCTATGTCAACCAATTCATCTAAAATCATGCTCCAATAATGGTCTGAAGGAATTTCAAATTGCCTTTGGATCCTGGTTGATTGTAAATAGATTTCGACTGGTAAAACTGCATCATGCCCAAAAGTGAGACGAAATGGAGTAGTGTTAATTGATTCTCTAGGCGAATTTCGACAAGCCCATAATATGTTTTTTAATTCTTAGGATCAAGGGTTTTGTGCCAATTCTTAGGCTTTTGCCCAATATGTTTTTTAATCAAATTAATGATAATCTTATTGGCTGCTTCGACCTGACCATTTGCCTGAGCATAATATGGTGTCGAACTTAATAACTTAAATCCACTTATGGAGGCAAACTCAACCATTTTTCGACCAGTAAACACTGAGCCTTGGTCTGTAGTGATGGTTTCTGGAACTCCAAACCTGCATAGAATGTGGTTTTGGATAAAGGCTATTACTGCCTCTTGGTCTACATTAGCTAAAGGGATAGCTTCGACCCACTTAGTAAAGTAATCGATACCCACTAATATGTAGCGGTGACCTTTCGACGACGTTGGTTTAATTTCGCCAATTATGTCTAAAGCCCATCCTCTAAATGGCCAAGGCTTTATTATTGAGTGTAACTCATTTGCAGGTACATGTTGTATTCCTGCGTGTTTTTGACATTCTTGACACCCTTTAGCAAAATCTATGCAATCTTTAAGCATAGTAGGCCAGTATACTCCTTGTCGAAATAAAAGCCATTTCATTTTGTGCCCCGCTTGGTGAGATCCACAAGCTCCACTATGAGTATTGGAAATTGCCAAATATGCCTCATTCTCATTAAGGCATTTAAGTAGGACTCCTTCCGGGGTTTTCTTTAACAATTCGTTTCCAAGAATTACATAGCTTAGAGCTCTATACTTGGTTTTTCGATTTGTTGTCCCTGTTGGATTTTCCAAGTATTCGACAATTGGTTTTCGCCAGTCATCATTCGACATATTGTCAATGGCAAAAATTTCGCCATTTTCAATTGGAGGAAGTAATTCTACACTGTCTGCCCCCCCAAGTTTTGGCATTGACAATTCATCATCCTTACGATCTGTCGAAATCAATTTCTCTTTAATTTCGATTAACTCATTGAGTTTTGTTGGAGAGACTTTATAACTTGAAGCAATTTGTGCCAAGTCGTTTGCCTCTTGATTCTCAATTCGAGGTATATGCTCAATGTGAACATTTTCGAAACGTTTTAACAAAGTATTGGCAGTGACGAAATATAAGATTAAATTTTCTTTGATGCACTTATATTCTTTGGTTAACTGCTTCACCACTAATTCAGAGTCACCTTTAATTTCGACAGCCTTTGCCCCCAACTCTAACAAGATTTCCAATCCTGCAATTAAAGCTTCATATTCAGCCTCATTGTTAGAGCAGCGCTCTTTGATTTTAAACTTATACTTTGTCGGTATGTTTACTGGTGAAACAATTAAGATACCAAATCCAGAACCATTTTTATGGCTTGATCCATCGAAATAAAGTGTCCAAGGTCGATTATTCATTTGACTAACTGTCACTTCGACCAATGAATGGTCAACAATAAAGTCAGCAACAATTTGTCCTTTGATAGCTTTCAAAGGCTGATATGTTAATGAATACTCAGATAAAGCTAGTGCCCATTTGCCAATTCTATTATGCAATATTGGTTTCGACAGCATGTGTTTAATAATATCGAAATGAGAATGCACATACACATCAACTGGCTTGATATATTGCTTTAGTTTAGTACAAGAAAAATACAAACAAAGGCATAATTTCTCCATTGGCTGATATCTAGTTTCAGCATCATTTAACACTCTACTTAGGTAATAAATGGCTCTTTCGACACCATTATCATCCTCTTGTGCTAGCATACTACCTATTGTTAGCTCTGATGCTGCTATATACAATTTCATCACCTTATCTCTGATAGGTGGCAACAATATAGGTGGTTTAACTAAATAAGCCTTAATGTCGTCGAAGGCCTTCTGGTGCTCTGGATCCCACCTGAATAAGTCTTCTTTCTTCAGTCGAAGCAGTGGCGAGAACACTTGAGTTTTGCCACTTAGGTTGGAGATGAACCTTCTGAGGAAATTAATCTTTCCTAATAATGACTGAAGCTCTTTTTTAGTCGAAGGGGCTTTCGTTTCCATGATTGCCTTTGTCTTGTTTTGATTAATTTCGATGCCTTTTTTGTGAACAACAAAGCCCAAGAAATCACCTGCACGTACACAAAAGGCACATTTGATTGGATTCATTTTCAATCCATATTTTCTCATTCTTTCGAATGATTGTCGAAGATGGTCTAAATGGCCATTTTCTGTTGAAGATTTGACAACAATATCATCTATGTATACTTGCATAAAATTTTCAATAAAATCATGAAACATAGAATTCATTGCTCTCTGGTATGTTGCACCAGCATTTTTTAAACCAAATGGCATTACTACCCATTCATAAACACCTAATGCCCCTGGGCATCGAAATGTTGTTTTTGACACATCTTCTTCGGCAATAAAAATTTGATTATATCCTGAATATCCATCAAGCATACTTAGGTATTCAAATCCTGCTGCCGAATCAACTAGCATTTCTGCCACAGGCATAGGGTATTGATCTTTGGGTGTAGCATTATTTAAATCACGAAAATCTATACAGACTCGTAATGTTCCATTTTTCTTAATAACAGGAACAATGTTGGCTAGCCAATCGACATACCTGGCAGTCCTGATGAAGTTGCTCTTGAGTAATCTTTCGATTTCTTCTTTGATCTTCGACAGAACCTGAGGTGCGAACCTCCTTGGTGTTTGCTTCACTGGTTTTTTGTCTGGTCGAATGGGCAGTTTCAGTTCGACTACTTCTCGACGTAGACCAGGCATCTCATTGTAATCCCAAGCGAAGCAATCTTTATACTCTTTGAGTAACTCGATAGTTCGATCTTTCAAACCCTTGTCGATTTTAGCACTGATAAATGTTGGCCTTTTTATGGGGCCATCTGCTAAATCAATTTCTTCAAGAGGGTCTTGAGCCTGCATCTTCTTAGTCGAACCCATTGGGTCTTTTTCAAAACCTAAAGGCTCATCATCGTAGATGCAGTCAAGTCTCTGGCCTTCGGCCATTTTATCTTTATTGTTAACTTCTGGGTTAACTTTTATGGCTTGTTCAACCAAATTTTGTTGTAATTCGGCCTCCAAAGCCATATTTTGTTTATTTTCGGCCACATAAGCCGTAATTCTTTCCCATACGGTGGGTATAGACATCATCACCGTTTAGGGACCATCCCACCCAGTAGGCTTGCAAAAGCCTATTGAAGGTGATGCCTCATCAATCACTTCCCTCTCCCATATAAAGCCATGGTTAGGGTGGAGATCTAGGGATTCAAACACATTGTCCATAGGGACATATGCAGTGTCTGAAGGTGTGCATGGCGCAATAGTCGCCAATTGTTTGTCAAAAGTCCTCCTTGTAATATGGTCGACCTCTGCCAAAAAATAACTCTGGTCTGCTTCTATATTTTCGACCAGGCCATCTTCTCTCCAAATAGAGAGTCTCTGGTGGAGTGTTGAGGACACTGCTCCTACTCCATGGATCCACTCCCTACCCAGGAGAAGATTGAAGTTTGCTCTGGTGGGTATGACTATGAACATAGTTTTTCTCTTCACACTCCCCACTGTTAACTCCACTTCTATGGCTCCTAACGAATAGCCAGATTTTCCCTCATAATTAGTGAGGACTATGTTATGTGGCCGTAAATCAGTCTCTGATTTGCCAACTTTTGCCAGCACATGTTGTGGCATCAGATTAACCGCTGCACCCCCATCAACCAATATTTTATTGACGCCTACATTGTTTACTTTTGCTTGTATAAACAATGGTTTTAGATGGTGTTTCATCCCTCCATCTGGCCTTTCGAAGACAGCATTCTGCTCTTCTATGGAGCCATTATTTAGTACGTAGTAACACATTGGCCTGTGCTTAGCCATATCTTGATCGAAATCTTGTTCGATCTCAGTCACTTCTGAAATGACGTCGAATTCAATTGGCAGAATTGAAACGACGCAGATGATGTCGAGGTCTGGTTCTGAATCTAAAAATTCAGAGTCCATATCATCATCTAATTGCAGGCCTTCTTCAGAGTCAAGACCTTTTTTGATGTCTGCAAGGGGAGGGAATATCCTCTCTTTTGCTGACTTTCTTGGGAATTCGACACTGGAAGCTAGTTGCTTACCTTTGCTTGTGTCGATGTTCTCCTTTTTCTCAGCAGCAGTCAATTTCATCTGGCGTTGGTATCTTCGCCATTGCGTTCTTGTCATGGGGTTTTTCCCCTTGTAATTATTGCTGTAGGCGTACCTATTGGAATTAGGCGCCTTGTTTTGATTCATGGCATTGGAAGTCTCTCCTGCCATCTTTAGGTGACATTCAGTCTCCTTATTTCCTGGGTATACCCATCTTCCGACAGGGGCCCTTGCAGGTGGCACAAATGTTCTCCTTTGAGCCTTCGGAGCTTGTCTTGTTGAAGATGTAACCTTATATGGCACACCTCTTGGGTTGAAGCTGAATTTGGGCCTATTATCGACCCATTTGTTTTTTCTCTTGAATTGAGGAGTGACACTTTCAAGGCTTTTAGCGGCCTCTTTGTCGAATACAGAACTGCACCGTGGGCACAGCATCACCTCGGTGTTATTTATCTTGCATCTGTTGAGGAAGTCTACCAAATCCTCTTCAGCCTGTGGATAAACCACCTGCATTTTTTCAGCATATTGGTCATTGGTGACCATTTTGATGTTCGCTTCAAGACTTTCAGCAACCACTTCATTGGTTTCGACCATCAAAATATCTACTTCAGTGTAGTTTGCCTCTGCTGTGGGCATAGGATTGCTGTCGATCTGCATTGATGACTTATTTTTGTCATCAAATTTCAGCCTTCCATCATTCAATGCTTTCTGAACTAGATCCCTGAAAAGTACACATCGGGAGGTGTTATGACCCAAGAAATTATGATATTTGCAATAACCTCTTTTCTTTTGTTGTTCTACTGGTGGTATTTTTAGACCTTTAGGCACTAAAATTTGACCATCAGTCACCAAAAGATCAAATATTTGGTCACATTTTGTGATGTCGAAGGTATATGTTTTTGCAACAAACTTATCATTTTTTGGTTCGACAGGGTTTTTTCCATTAGAGGGGTTTAACAATTTGCATGTATATGGAGGTCCAGGTTTTAATTCTGCAATGTCAACCTCCTCCTCGACATTTTCATAAGCTATGTCGAATTCTTGGCTATTGTTATCAACATTAACAAACGCCACTTTTTCTTTCTTATTGTTAAACTCGGTTGTCGAAGCTTTTTCTGTTTTAAGTCTTTCAACTTGTCGAACTCTATCAGCCAATTGAGCCATATCTCTCAGGTGTAAAGTATCCAGTTTTTTCCTGATGGAATAATCTAAACCACCAGCAGTCATTTCGACTAACTCATGCTCAGGCACTTGGGTGAAACATCTCGCCTTGAGTAGTCTAAATCTATTGAGATATTCATCAATAGATTCTGGCATTGTGCGTCGAACACTAGCCAATTCTTTAAGGCTAATCTTTGATTGTCCCATGTAAAATTGTTCGTGAAAGGCTTTTTCTAATTGATTCCAATTAAACATGGAGTGCGGGGGTAATGTTGTAAACCAAGTGAATGCATTTTTCGTCAAAGAATTTGGGAAATATTTCATTTTCAAATTTTCGTTTAACGCAATGTCCCCAGCCTCAGTCAAATATCTTGCAATATGTTCGACAGTAGATTCGCTGGTTTCCCCAGCAAATTTTGTGAACTTAGGAATTTTCCACCCTCTAGGCAAATCTGTTTGCATCACATATTCAGACAAGGGAGATACAAAATTAGGTCTGTGTAGGCCTAAATTAAGATCATTTTGGGCTAGTATAGTTTCGACAAGATTAGCCAAATTATTTTGCATTCCGAGGTTATTTTGCTGGACTTGCCTAACTACCTCATCAGCATTTTGATTTCTATTTACTAGCACCACTTCAGGTATAGGCTCTTCGACAAATTGTTGTGCTCGATTCACGGGGGTTGCATTATTAGGCCTTTCGACAGGTAAGTCAACAGGCCTGATGTTTTGTACTTGGGGAATTTGCTGGTTTTGTATTTGTGGAGTGCCAAAGAAGTCAGCAATTCGACCCATTTGTGTTGCTAACATTTGGTAACTATTATTTGTGTCCTGTATCAGGGGATTAAACACTGTACCTATTTGCTGTGTTAGCATATTTACCATGTCATGGTTACTATCATCCATTTGTTGTCTTAATGCCAATAATGACGAAGTGGTTATTGAAGGTTGTATATTTCGACTATACATATTCTCTGATGGGTTATGCATAGGCGAAAAGTTCGAAGCCATGTTATCTGCATACGTAGATGCATTTGTATGGAGTCCTACCATCATGGCGGTTGGCATTCCATAGGGGTAATTTCGACCATTCATGGGAAAACTATATGGCATATTTCCCACCATAGCGTTGGGCATCCAGGGATTAGTTGAACCAAAGGTTGATGACTGGGGAATCATCATGTTCGACCCAGGAGTTATAGTGGGGGCGGTTACAGCGGTTATACCCATGTCTGCCGAAGACGATAGTGGGGCGGTTACGCCAACCACGTTTGGAGCAGTTATGGGAGCGTTTACTCCTGGAGATGGTACAGGAAGGGTTGTTCCCTGAGTGTTCGTGGCGTTAGTATCAGTAACTGACGCCTGGGAATGTCCATTCGATGTAGAAGCACCATTCATGTTTGAACGTGGCATTTGATGTAACTGTCTACCACTTCTTAAACGCATGCAACGTGCGATGTACTGGTTCTGTATTTAACAAACCCAGAATTATCTTAGTAAAAAATTTTAATTAGTTAGCACAAATGTCCCACCGGGCGTGCCAATTTGTTTACTGTGATTTTTAGTAAACACCGCTAGTTTCACTACACGTGTTACTTGCGAGATCAACTAGGAATCTCAGGCCATTTGTGATCAAATTTTACTAAGAATTGTTGATATTTAATAGTAGTGCAGAAACTTACGATAGAGTGCAAGAATTTGTAAATGCGGGAAGAGGAATCAAAATGCAGTAAATTGCAGTAATTGTAAGTGAAGAAGATGACAAAGTGCAGAAATCTAAAAGAAATGAAAACAATTATATAAAGAAATAGTACGCAGAATCGTACATGAATTCTTGTTGGCTCTGTTTTCTCTGTTTGCGGAAGTAGAGTGTTTTAGGAAATATGTGTAATGAGATTTGCGACCCTTTTTCCCCTCTACAGAACCTCTATTTATAATACAATTAAGACTATAACCGCTCAGCGGTTTTCTAAAACAAGATAAGACAGAGTAACTGCTACTTCGACGTGCTTCTACTTCGATTGTCTAACTGCTCTTTCTTTTCGACCAAGGAAGCAATGTCCTATTCGACAGATCTCCATAGCTTTGCTTGTTTCGCTGTCTATAATCTTCTCTCTGTCGAAGTGTGGCCTCTTTTTCCAAATTCGCTAAGTTATGCATTAGGCTGCTTTCCCTTGGTTACTACCTCTTGAAGTCGAAATTATATCTTGGTGTCGAAGACCTGCCTTCTTTCTGAAATTATTAAGTCAAACTCTGTTGACTGCATTTAATATTAGCCTGTCGAAAATGCAGGCTAACAAAGTTATAACGATGTAAGAGACTCACACTTATGGAAAAATTGTTGGAAATTCAATTATGAAAGTTAGTCCCACATCAATTAGAAATGAAATAGATAAAGAATATATAAGATATGTGGTCTATATACTAATGTTGTAAGGGTTTTGGTGGAGGTATGATGTACAACCTATGAAGCCCCGATACTTCAAAAATGGAGACGTACCCGTGTCGGATACGTATCCGATACCGATACGCACCCGATACTTCCCGATACGTACCCAAGGAGTATCTAATAATTTTTTAATTCTTTTTAAAAAATATTTGACTCGATACTTTTCAGATACATCTTTGATACTTCTTACCAATTAAGGATACTTCTCAGATACTTTTTCGATACCTCTTACCAACTAAGCACATGATTGTCACTCATATATGATACACTTTAATACTTCAATAACTAAAAGACAAAATTATATGTTTTTTCGTAATACAATAATAGAAGAAATAATACATTGTGATATGAGTGGGATAAATATACGTAACTATCTCTACTTGATAATATCACAAGTATTTATTTCTACAATGTGATGAATATATATTGACTAATGATATGCTTATGTTTTATTGACCAATTACGTACTAATATGAATATCTTAGTCTATAAAAAGTCATCTATTTCTGCCAGACTATTCGTATTATACGATTTCGGGTGGTCTCAGTTACTTGTCCACCATTACTTTTTATGACTAGTCACTCATACATAGGTGTGTCGGTTGTTCTCTTCCTTTCATCCATATATTTTGTGTGATTTTTTTATCTATTTGGGCAGTTTTTTTTCATATCTATAAAATGCAATATTTCAGTTTTTTATCTTTTTTTTTCTATTTGTGTTTCTATTCTATTTTATTTTTTGTTATGTTTTTATATATTTAAATTTTAATTTAATTTTTTATTAAAGTATCCCAGCCGTGTCGTATCTTGATTTTCAAAATTTTCTCGTATCCCCATATCCGTATCGTGTCGTATCCCGTATCGTATCCCGTATCCAGGCTTCATAGTGTACAGCTCTTTTGGTGGCCCCTCTTATTAGCGTGTTCACGTGTTGGTACTCCCGATTGTTCCTAGGTGCTCCCTAGATTACACAACATATAGTACGTATAATATTCTAATTTTTCTAGCTTTGCTTCTCAAGAGGGAGCAAAAATTGTTGGAAACCAAATTGGCCCGACGTGAAAAATAAAAACTTCACTTTTTGCATAAATAAAACAGAAAGAAAAATAGGCAAAATCATTTTCACTATATTGAGTTTTTTGAATTCCAAAAATCATTCTCACTCTACATTTCATTCTTCAAATTCCGAAAAATCGTTTGACAGTTATGTGACTAAAAAGGTCCTACTATCAAATTTTGCTAAAAACATCGTAACTATCTAGAACAGGCAAGCACCCCACCCGAGGAGGATCCTCTAAGTTCCACTTTTATAACCTTAATGACTTTGTGTATATTTCTCTCCAACTTACTTTTCTCTCTCCTACTACAAATTTTTCTCTCTCATCTTTATAATATCAATTAAAAGGCTTAAATATGTTTTATGTCCCTGCAAATATAGCGTGTTTTGGTTTAAGTCCCAGCAAAATTTTTTTTAGTAAAAAACCATTGCAAAATATACTGTTTTGATATAAGCCCTTCTGTTAACCCAACATTACAAAAACATTGAGTTGGCTAACAGAAGTCGGAGTTGTCATTTATTTATTTTTTCTAATTTATTTTTAATGCTGACTTGTAATGCCAAGTCATTATTTTTAATTTTAATTAATTTTTATTCTTCTCCATCTTCAACCACCAACCTTCACCTCCATCTTCAACCCCCAACCTTCAACCTCCATCACCACCACCTTCTCCATCTTCAACCACGTTTGGGAACCCTAAACCCAAATCCCAAATTAAACCCAGATTATTTGATTTTTATTGAACTTCAAACCCATAATTTTATTGAACTTTAAACCCATATTTGATTTTATCTGATTATTTGACAAATCATTCTGTTTGCTGGGTTTGTGTTTATCTTGCTTTTTTTCTTCCTTCTCTTTAATCTCTTCTTCAACCTCACTGTCTCAACACTGCAAATCAGATTTATCCTACTTCCTACGTTCAACGAATCTGTAGAAAATCGTTCCGAATCTGCTCCATGAAAAAATGTTGTATTTTGATTTCTGAATCTGGGTAAATCGTTCTGAATCGTAAACTGGGAAAAAATGTTGATTTCTTTCTCTCGACTCTCTCGTTCTGTTTGCTGGGTTTGGAATCAATTTGGGGATTTAGGGTAACTGGGTTTGGGGGAAAGATGTAAGTTTTGGAATGAAATCTGAGAGAAAGATAAAAGGAGATGAAGCACAAAGAGAGAGGGAGACAGGAACTGTAATTGTAGAGACTTCTATGGAAGAAGAAAGAGGTTTGTTGAGAAGATGGTGGTGATGGAGAAAAAAAGAATAATGGAGAATAATAAAAAATACAAAACAATGATTTGGCAGTTCAGTCAGCATAAAAAAAAGTTTGAAAAGAAAAATAAATGACACGTCAGATTTCTATTAACAACGTAGGCGTTTTTTGTAACGTCAAGTTAACATAAGGGCCTATTTCAAAAAGGTTGCTTTTGCAGTGGCTTTTTACTAAAAAAAAATTTGTAGAAGTTTAAATCAAAACACGTTATATTTGCAGTGGCCTAAAACATATTTAAGATTAAAATAAGTCACCAAAGTTAGAAAAGTAAAAGTTAGAGAATCCTCCCCTCACTCTTAATGCTCAGGTTTTGTGGGGGATAAAGACCACCACACCACAAATCATCCCACGCAGTTGACAGCGGTTACACGGTCTTAAAGTTAGTAGAAATAGTTAGAGAGTGGAGAGAGAATTTTTAAGCAGTGAAAAGACAAAAAAAAAAATCTTCCTTAATAATAGTACAAATGTAGAAGAATATAGAGGATTTGGTTCTATACCAACCCTGCTCATACCTCTGCAACGGCGCAAGAAGACTCTACCAATCTCAAAGATTACGAATTTAAATATTTGAACATTTAATTATCTCAGTAATCATGTGTAGTATTTTAAATAAGTTATGCATTGATAAACATAATCTTATGATGAACATTTGTTTATGCTTCAATATTGAACATTGAAAATAAAATTATAAGATAGAATAGCAACAATTTTTTTAATTATAGAAAATTGTATATGTTTAATTAGGTGATAGAAACATTTTTTTTTTATTTCCTACTTGTTCGTCTACTAGAGATATTCTAATTCGAGACATTCTCCGACACTAATTATAGGCACTCTATATTGGAGATTCAAGCAGGGTCGGCCTGGGCCTAGGTGTAGGGTGCGACCGTCTAGGGCTCACGTTTGTAGAGGGCCTAAAAAGACTAAGCCTAAATTATACTAGTATTATAAAAAAATTTATACTAGTGTTATAAAAAAAATTAAGTAAAAAAGGCCCAAATTATCTCTGCAAATTTGTTGTCGCTTCATTGTCCTAACTCTCTCTACCGCTACTTCTCATGATAATCTGTCATCAATAATTCCATTCAATTCCTTTTTTTCCAACACACCCCATTCAATTCTCTCTTGTCAAAAGCCACTTCTTACTCTCATCTAATGAAAGTGATGATAATTCAAGTGTTCTTAATAAATTGTCAAATGCATCTAATACCGATAATCTTGATAATATTGATGTGCCAAATGCACCTAATGATGTTTCAAGTGAACAAGAAAATCTTTATTTTGATATTTATGATCCAAGAAATTGGGAGAATCTTGATAACAATTTGAAGGATATCGACTTTCTATCTAATAAAATTAAGTGCTACGAAAATTACCATTTTAGTGCTCTTCACAAGTTGACAGCTATCCAATTTTGGAGGCAAAATAGTCATTAATTCGCTAGAAGACAAAAAAGTGTCAGTTTTTTTACAGTGTTTGTCTCTGCAAAAGACTGACGCGCTGTGCCTTTTTTGTCTCCTACCTGCTGCACAACACTGACGCACCTGCAGCACTGACACAAACATAAAAAAAGAAACAGTTAGGCTGAAAAGAAAAATAGGCCGACAGTTAACTGCTGCCAAAAAAATAGGCCGAAAAAATGCTGGTAGAATAACAAATAGGCTGACAAAAAAATAGGCTACGAGTTGGGCCCTATTTGCTATAATCTATTTATTATAATTACTTATTTTTGACCAAAAAAATTACTAAAATTTGTCCAAAAAAATATTTAACCACTAACAAAAAAATTAAAATAACTTTTTTAAAAATAATTTGCTAATTTAATTAAAATGACTAAATTTATATTAAATCTAGATTTTACTATTTACTACAATCTATCTATTACAACTACTAACTAATCAAATTTTTTTGGGTAAACCCGGGTATCCACGGCACGGACAGCAGTGACTAATTCCTCGCTCATTGTAGGTGTCTGACCACTAACAATTCTCAAGAAAAAATTAACAACTATAAAAAAATTCCAAAATAATTTTTTTAGTAATTTAATAATTTTAATGGCTCTTTCTTATAATTTAATAAAAAATATAAATAAGTGGCAACAGTAGTAGCAACGAGAGACTGACAATGGGAGCGGCAACGAGAGAGGCAACAGGAGAGGCAACGGGGAGCGGCAACGGGAGCGGCAATAAGAGACTGAGAATGGGATCAACAACGGGACCGGCAACAGAAACGACAACGGGGGTGCATATCTTATATTAATTTTCATTTTCTTTTTTTCTGATTTCTACTCCATTATTAAGATTAGAAAAAGATACTAACTTTTTGCAACACAAGTATTTTAATTGAGTTGAAATATAGCATTTTTATCAAGTTTTTCCTCTCTTTTAATATATTTTGTAATTTTCAAAGTATTTATAGGTTCATAGCAAATAATAACAAATATAGTGTCAATATTAAATTATCTAAAATTTAATTAATGTAATTAAAATTGATTAAATTCATATTAAATGATCTAAAATGTACTATTTAGTATAATCTACCTAAATTACTAAAACAAATCAATTTAACCACTAACAATTGTCAAAAAACATTTAACCACTATCGAAAATTCCAAAATAACTTTTTTTAATAATTTAATTAAAATGATTAAACTAATTTAAAATGATCTACAATAAATTTAAAAAATATAAACAAGTGGCAACGGGAGTGGCAACGAGAGACTGACAATAGGAGCGACGCTGGCAATTGGATCGACAGCAGGAGTGGCAACAGGAGCGACAACGGAGTCGACAATGGGGTGCATATCTTATATTAAATCTCATTTTCTTTGTTTTTCTTTCTATTTTTACTCCATTATTAAGATTAGAAGAACATGTAGCCTTTTTAACGAGTTTTTCCTTTTGCTTTTATTAAATTTTGCAATTTTCAAAATATTTATAAGTTCATAGCAAATAATAACAAATATGGGCCAGCTGTCCTGCCATTCGAGGCACCTACAATGAGCGAGGGATTAGTCACTGCTGTCCGTGCGGTGAATACCCGGGTTTACCCAAAAACTAATAACAAATCTGGAGACACCCGTGCGGACGCACGGGTAAAATACTAGTTCTAGTTAAAAATGGGATTACTAGAGAAATGAATATTAACTTTCAATTGAGAAAGATATGATGGAGAATATTGATGTTAATGAAATTATAAATGATTTTGCATCTCAAAATGCACGAAGAAACTACTTCTTAGGACTTTCCGAGAAAGGAGAAATTTTTTGATATTTTGTAAAACTATTATGTACTAAGCCGTATTATGTTAAATGAAATAAGTTATTTTTTGTCTTTTATTGAAATATTTTCAAATTAAAAAATAGTTATATAACGTGGCCATTTTCTCACATCGAGGGCCCATAAAATGTCAGGAACGAACTGGATTCAAGTTCCGGGAAAACTAGCTTCTTCTTATAGACTCAACTCCGTTGGTAAAAAAAAAGTTTAATCATATGATTAGATTGATAAGTTTCAATGTGTACCAAAAAAATAAATAGTGCATTGTTAAATACTACAAGACTTTCTGTTATTTATGAGAAAATACGGGACTTTCTGAGAGAAAGAAATATAAAACTTCTGTATTTAGAGAATTAAACCTTACAAGGGGTAAAATTGGGACTTACAACTTGTGATCAAGGTAGTCAGAATCGCGATTTTAATCGTACAATCGTACGTTTTTACGATTTCACAGCCCTCCAACGATTATGATTCTTAACTCACAGCCCTCCAACGATCTGAAAATAGTAACATCGTGTAATCGTTGGCGTTTCTGCGAGTCTACGAATGTTTCTGTTGCTGCTAGCGAAATCGTGGAGCCCTCTATTGCTGTTGCGGCGCCTCTGGAATCAAAACCCTAAACAGAAACGCAGGTAAGGAAGATGGATCAAGATGACCCAGTTCGTGACCCACTTGGCCACTTCGTCGTTTAGTCACTTAGGATTGAGTTGTTAGGTTAAAAAAAGTTACCAACGTGAGTAAAAAGTAAAACGTTTCACTTATAGTTACTGTTTTGTTTTAAACTTAAAATAAAAATAAAATAAAAAAGAGAACTTCTCCTACACGTTCCCTCAAACAAGCTTCTTCTCCACGTTCCCTAAAAAAACTTCTACACGTTCCTTTCTCTCTCATTCAACTCGTTCGCGACGCTGCATCTTCTTCCACCACACTTTTCGTTTCCTCCATAGCGTTGTTCGATTTCGTTCCTTTCTCTCTCGTTTTCCTTTAATTGCTCAAAATGCTAATGTCGTTGCCGACACCGCCACCGGTCTTGACGCTGTCGAAGTCACCCTTGTCCACCGGCCTTGAGGCTTTTCTTACTAATTTGGAAGATGAAGACGGAAGAAATGAAGTTCTTTTGAATGATGATGATTTTACGTTTGGTGACTTTTGAGGATGGCGATGGTATTCCATCTGATGATGAGTTTGTGAGTTTGTGGCTATTTTTTCTAGTTTGGAAGATGAAGGTGGAAGAAATAAAGATCATTTGAATGATTATGATTATACTTTTGCTTACTTTTGAATGATTAGTTTTGTGACTTATAAGTTATGGCTTATTAGTTGTGTTTTATGAACTTAAGACTTATCAAGTTTAATATTAATTAAGTTTTTGAAGTATTTATATATATAATACACCTTCAATATATGAATTTTGTATAATCTTACTATTATACTTACGATTTACGATTCCACATCCTCTTTCCGATTATATGTATAATCTCAATTATGACTACCTTGCTTGTGATAAATCATTACAACCAAGTTTCAGAATAACATTCCCCCACCCCAACTAACATTTGCTTATTAAAAAAAATTACTACACTATGATGGACCTCTCTTTACAATAATCAGTCTAACATCTTCCCTAATTTTTTCCTGTTTTCCTACTCTAAGAAAGAAAAAGAAAAATTAGAAAGTAAAAATTCTGATACAAATGACATCCACGACTGTTGGACAAAATTTGTCCCAACAGCATAGCAATGGGAAAATGGGCCGGAATTTTGTTGCCTGGTCAAATATCAAGCTGCACAACATCAAGCAAATCCACAGCCATAGACACCAAATTGATTCCCACGAATTATCAGTGTTTCCTCTACCTACGTGTATATATATCCTTTTGCGTATATTTGTCAACAAACCAAGACAGACAAGCTCCGATCAATTTTCATCCTCTGTTAAGGAGGCAAAGGAAAAAGGTCTAAACTTGTAGCCATCACCGTGGTAGAATTTATTTTGAAATTCTACCCAGTGAAGTCGCAAGGCGTGAAGAAAAGCGCTCAGAGACTCCATCATAAGTAAGATAAAAGCAGTTGCGAAGGCAAAAACAGCTAGCCCCACTAACCGAATCACAAGATTGTCATACCTATTATAATTGCATTCAGCGACAACATCAATGATTAATGATAAAAACAATGGTAGTACCAAATAAAAGAAGATAAAAAAAATGATATTAGAAAGCTAAATACTGCAAAGGAATGAAAATATGGATAAGCCTAAAACACCCCAACAAAAGAATGCAGACATGACAGGGTTTTTCATGCAGCCCCCAATTAATTTTTAACAAATGTTTCTGCAATTCAACTCCATAGACAAGTGAAATATTTATATTCATAATTCGTGGAATAGCTGCATAGTTGTATCTTCACGAGTAACAACTCCTAAACAGAGGCCCATCGGAAGCCGCACTAACACTAATCGAAAGGAACAAGTGGCTCGTGAAAAATATATTAACGGCACCGATATTCATTAAAATTATTGTCAGCAAAAATTCTAATGACAATAGCACCAAAAACATAAACCATACACACATTGTCTATTCAGAAAGTACTCCTCACCCAAAAAGGATCCTACTGAATCATTCCTATATATAAAAAAACAAGTTTCTAAAGTATCCTCCCTCTTTATCTGCCAAAAGAATCTTTTGAAAAGATTAAGTGCACCATGTGGATTATGAAAGCCAACTTATATTTAGCATTGCATGATAAACAGTCAACCCAACTTCAGCTAAAAATAGAAATGGGATGCACTTTGAAGAGAGGAGGGGAGGGGGAGGAGGGGGGGGATTCCTTTTTTGATAATGGAAACGTGACGAACACAATAAAGAGTTTGAAAAAAAAAATTAGCATGCATATGAAAGGTTATAAGTAAAGCTCACCCCCAAGCAAGTAGCAGGACTTTCTCATAAAAAACAGTAGAAAGTTCTGAGTGAGCCAAGCTGCAAAGTGGTAATAAAAATTAACCAAATCAGGAATTTGTAAAATAGGAATTTATGGCAATGAGGGAAGATCGCGGCTGACCAAACCTTAATGCCCAAAGTCGAAGATATGATGCCGTATTTGAAACAGAACCCAAAACAAACTCAATCGAGTGAATCATTTGGTGAACAAAGACCTCAGTGAAATTGAATTCCTCATGATGTTGCCTGGCAGAATCTGGTTCCACCTCAAGATCCGCCTCAGAGGTATTAAGCATGCCATAAGTGCGTCCTTGAAATCTCTATTATATCAACAAGATAAAAGATTAAATCTTCATAAAGTCTGTGCTGTTGCTTTGCTAATAACTAGCAGCTATAGAACAAAAGCAACTATAGCACGAAACAAAAAATAATAATCTGCATGGCCAATTGAAGTTGCAAGTAATTTAACAATATATTTTAGTCCAAAGAAAAACGACCCTAAAATGGATCTCAAGGAGAATTGAAATTCAACAACCATAACCAGAAATGCCGTCATAAGGGGGAAACTCAAACCAGTAAGTAATCATGAAGTTTGGAACAAAGTTATCAACTTTCAAGCAAAAAAATCATGCACAAGGGAGGAAAAAGTGGCACCTCATTATGAAGTTTCTTTAATATAAAAGGTTTTGGAAAGAGCATCCATGGAACTGCAATTAGGGCCATAAGCAATAACAAAACCTGAATATCATGAGCAGTAACTCAGATTGATTAAAACCAGAAAATAGATCAACAATTATTAACCGAAAATGAAGACAAGAGCCAGAACCATACTTGAAGTGGCCTTTGGCCCCAGAACAGTTGATTCTCACCAAGATTGTCAAAGGGGCTTAAAAACATGTAAATCATTACATGATAAAGATCTGCCTGAGAACCGGTACACCACTTGACAACAATGAGAAGGGAAAGATACCCAAATAGACTGTTAAGGAAAATCATCTGCGGTACAAACTGGTACCTAAAGCAACATGCAAAGTAAGCAAAAACACTCTACTCGAAGGATAGCAAAAATAAAGGTACATGGGGAAGTTAGAAAAGGGACCTTATATCCAGTGAGCTTCCAAAGAAACAAGCATTGAAATAACTTAATATAATTCCTAAGTTCATATGCACCACACCAAACAAAATTGACATCTTCATCTTGAGAGAGTTCAGAAAAGGCAATTCTGAACGACTTCCACGCCAGCTGGGATCCACGCCAAATGGGTATGGTTCTCGGTATTTTACTAAGCCAGTAGTACGGGCATCCCTGATGAGAGGTGGAGAACAACAAAAAATCACACAGCCCCAAGTTAAAGCTGCCCACAGGCTACAAACAACAGTTTATTCTATGCAAAGCTCTGACAATATAAATACCAAAATTAACACAATTTTGATGCAGGAAAAGAACATAAAAGAGAGAAAAATAGAAGAGTGAAGCTGTGCAAGAGATGCCAATCAAATGAAATGAAACTTGATTCAAAGATTGAAGGTAATAATTTTAAAGAAATGTGAATAAATTACAGCACTTCAATTTTTAAACAGTCATAACATACAGGTGTTAAATAACTCTCTCAGAGCATTAAAGTGGGTCTCACAGGTACACATTACTCATTAATATTAGTACCTAATAAGCATTTAAGCAATCATTCCCTCTAATCCAACACCTGAAATTTTTTTACTAAATAGGTTCCACCAGTAACTACGTATCATTCTTTAGTATTAAAAATTATGATGCATGGACCCACTACAAGAGAAGAGAGAGGATGCTTGTAGGGATACTATGCCAAATAGGTACCCATTTTACTTTTTCTCCTAATGGGGGTTACCTAATTGACACCACTTCTTAATGGGTAAGTACCCTTTAGGTACTCTTATTGGAGATGCTACACTTAAACCAAATACTCCTCATTAAATCAAACTAAAAGACTCTTCTCCTTATGGTTCACAATCTAAGAGTGATTTATGATTTGAATTAAAGTTCAAACTTTAGCAAAAATAAAATTTGGACATGAATGGTTGAACCTATGACCTCTACCCAAATGACAAATTGTAGAGAATAATTTGAATCTTTGCCTCATGGCTGCTCAAAATGCACAAATGCAAGAAGTTTTCAACTCATAAGTCATAAGGTATAGAAATTCCAACCCCCTTTTTTTTATTATTAGAAGATTTTTCAACAATGGTAATTAAGAAGTAATCAATGCATATGTCAACTAAAAAAATATAGAAGGGAAATACAAAACACCAAAAATGGAGCAAAAAAAATTCAACTGGCACAAAAATCATAGACCATAAAGAGACAAATAGAAGACATCTGCATGAACTATCTTGGCACATGCAAGCAGCAGACACAATATGTGAAAAGGAATAGAGAAGAATTCATTGTAGAGTAACCCACAATCGATTGAAAATAGTAACATCAAAACACTAATAAGTAATGCATTGCAAATCTAGGTAATGGAACAAAAAAAATCCAACTGGCACAAAAACTATAGGCTGTAAAGAGACAAAAAGAAGACACCTGCATGAACTATCTCGGCATTTGTAAGCAGACGCACCAAATATGTGAAAAGGAACAGAGAAAAACTCATTGTAGATTAACCCACAATAGATTGAAAACAGTGACATCAAAAGAAGCACATAGCGGCCACCAAATAGCATCTCCATAAAGCTTCCCAGTCGCTGGCAGAAATCAAACAAAATTTTAAGGTACATTTCCAATGCCAAGAGCAGAACAAGGTAAAGAATATCTTGATTCAATATTTGCACTTGTATCGAAAAGATATTTCAATATCAAGATATTAAAAGACAAAAAGTTATAATACATGGCAAAAAAATTGCCACCTAAAAATTGGTGTTAATCAGGTAAAATATGATATAAAAGCGTGTTAAAACTTGATACATCTCAATTAAATTTTTTATCAAAGAAGACCAGCTTTAATAAATGTCACACACCCATTATGACTTTTTGGCATAATAGAAAGAAATTACCTGAGTGCTGAGCTTGCTTTCACGAGCTATAAGAGCCATTGCTCCCAGCAACAAGCAAATTCCATGACCCCAATCCCCAAACATCACCGCAAAAAGAAATGGGAATATGATAGTTGTGTACACTGCAGGATTTGCTTCTTGGTATCTTGCAACACTGCCAAGTAAAAGGGTTCATCATTAGGAGTCTTTTCAATTTTCATAGCAACTCTACCAAATAAGGGTGCTATCATAAAATCAATTCCATATACATCAATCAGACATTTACTGATCTAGTGGCATGGGCACATCACATTGCCATGTAGTTCTAACTTCGTGAAAAGTAACTGATTTCAACACATTAACTTATTTCTACTGCATGGTAATTATTAGGCTCACCCATAAGCATCCACAATTTCTTGATATGGATTTGTAAAACTGTTGGTCCTAAAATATGTGGGTGGCAATTCCAGTGCATCCATTGAATGAAAGATAATGCCCACTTGAGAACTGCTGTCAAAAGTTGCTCGTTGCAGTGCCTCCTGAATCTGGAAAATCAGAAGATGCAACCTTTTCATTAGAAATTTAAAAGCACAAAGGAACTAGTGAGGACCTAGCAAATTTAAGCGGGGAAAACCTGTGTTTTTGCGAATATTGGACACCATCCCTCTCCAACAAGACATTTTTTGGTGACATCAAAATTTAACATGTTCAGCGTATCATAGATAGCCTTCTCTCTTCTTACCTAGGACAAGATGATACGGATCAGAACTATTAGTTCATCATAAATATCCATCACTTGCAAACAATGATCAGATATTAGGACTGGTTTGAAGCTGTTGTCACGAAGAACATTAAAACCCCACTACCACAGACAAGAAGGCATTCAGAAGCTAACTCTTACCATGTCCATCCATTTTGGTAAAGGACCTCCTACAGAAGATAGAGCCTTATTCCTATGCCTGATCCCAGCATCCAAAGTTGCCTCTAAGTCAGCAAGGCGAGATGAAACCTGTAACCGTAAACTATATTTTTCAACTATAAATCATACAGTTTCTGTCGACATTACTATTGTAATATTTTAGAGTGTCTTTTATATCTCTTACTAGTGGCTTTTATATTTCATTATATTTCACGATTTGTTTCAATTTTTAATAAGGACTAGGAGACAGTATTCATCTATATTGGGGTTGTTACTTTGTCTTCTGTATCAGTATCTGTATCACATCAAGTCAACATCAATTTCAGATTATTTGGTCTCTATTTTCACCTTTCCTTCTTTCCCAACCTAAAACCAATAATTTCTACAGTTTCCAACTTCCCATTTTCATACGAATGATGACATGTAATGATATAAAACAACATCAAGAACCTAAAAGTGTACTCTTTTCTCTCCTTTGATACTACTGAATACCCCTGAATGATATTGCTGGCAAAGATCTCCCGAAACAAATCAATACTGCAAACCAAATCTTAAACAGCATATAAAGAAAGCCTCTTGGATTGCAAAATTATTTCTCTGAATATTATGATAAAGTTTGGCACTAAGATGTTGAAGTCCTTAGTATGTCATTTAAAATAACATATTTTCTTCACTGACACCGTAGATGCAAAAAGTTCTTTATTATCTAGAGACTAGAGCGTGCTTGACTCCTATATTATAATACAGTGGTTTGCATAGTTGAAGTGGGATACATATAACATGTCCTTAAGCTAAGCATTCTTACCTCCCTAGTTATTTGCCTCTGTTTACTTATATCTTCAGGAACAGGGTAACAATTTGCACCAAATGCTTCACAAATTTTCAAAATCTTTCTTCTTGCTTGCTCCCCAGAGAAAAACACAACAAACACTGTCTTCTCAACCTGAAAAGAAGTTCAAGAGTTTTAGTCACCAGGAGGACAGAGAATAAATTGGTGGGAAAATAAAGCCAAAACAAAGCTAAACACAGATTAAAACTAAAACCAAATTATCATATGCTTCTTTAAACTGATGAGAAGGAAGAAAACCATCTCATTTGAAATAGGATCCATGATTTGTTCACCAGCTGGTGCCTGATTGAAAAGCATATTGCCTCTTGTAGCACGAAACAACATCCTTTCAAACTTGAGAACTTTGGATTTACAAATTATCCCACTGATAAATCTTAAACCAGATTGATTTGATGGTCCTGGCATCATATCCTGTTAAACAAAATTATTATAGTGAACTTATAAGATAAATTAAAAAACGAAAAAACTAGCAACAGAATTCACACTTCTCACAGTGGAAAAATATCAATGGCAATAAAGGATGCTTCAAGGAACCTGTTCAAACAAAAATGGTGTCTCAACGTAGCCTCCATTTGAGTAAACATTTTCCTCCAGTTCTCTCTCTTCTGAAACGGCTTGCCCATGACTAGAAACAAGAAAACCACATGCCTGAAATATACCCATAAAATTATATCATATTGCACGAGAGAGTTTATAGGAACTATTTCATGTTAAAAGAGCACGATTGCATTGATAGTTATGAATAAATTATCATTTAATAGAACAGATTAAAATGAGAGCTATGGTAGAGCAACGGATGAACAAATAAAACTCCAATAACTAACGTAGAGTTGTCACAAGAAAGAACAGTATTTGCTAATTGAATTCAAACAGGAAAAGTAACAAAATAATCGAGAGCATAGGGAAACCTCTATTACTTTAAAATATGCTCAGCAAAAATAGGCTTAGAAAATACCTTTTGCAGTACAATCTTGAACTCCAGGAGTTCATTATATGATTGCTGAAGTTTCTCGCTGTTAGAGTTCATTTCAATTATCTCATGTTCATGCTCGGCAAGTTGTACCTGGTTTAAGAGAAATCCAAAGATCTTATAATGTCAGATTCAAGAGTGAAAATTCCCATACAAACTTTCGAAACTGCAGATAACCAACATGTTATTGCCGGCAACCAGACACGTAAATAGAAAGCAAGCCCTGCAGAAGTAAAATAGAGAAGGACCTCTAAATCCTCCAAGTGAATGTCTGATTGCAAGACAGAATGGGAGGACATTAGCCCGGCTTTATTGATCTGATCCTTGAGGAATCGTAGCTTTCTTGACATTTCTGCACATCGCTTTACCTGTGTTGAGCAAAATGCAGTTAATATTGGCATATAACTATTTTATGAGAGTTTTATTACAATCATGACTCTGAAAATAAATAACAACATATCCTGTCCAAAATCAAACCAAGTAAATGTAGCTAATAGAACACCCAAAAAAATATCCGAGGATATCATTCTGGTACCTTAGAATATTTTAGAGTATTTTTAGGTGATCTTTGATGAGTGGTTTCCACTCCAACTTTCATTATATTTCATGATTTGTTTCTTTATCTAATATAAATATATTTCATGATTTTAACTAGTAAATCCAGAATATGGTGTTGTAACAATTGGACCCGCAGAAAAACTTCATATCCCAACTGCAAACAAAGTCTTAACATAAAAATTACTAATGTTTTACCATTCCAAAAAGGTCAAAAAATGAGGGCATTAATAAAGCAACAAGAATGCTAGTAATTAGTGTAGTGTACATTACCTGGTTAACAAATGTTCTCTGGAAGGGGCTTTTTTCCGCATTTAACTACAGATGAAAAAATAAAGTTCATAAGAAATGCAGTGATTAAAAAAAAATAGATGAATTCTAGGCCTCCAACATCCAAACCAGAGATTTTACAACAAATCTCTTCTCATGCCAGGTGGTAAACCAGAAATATTGGGAAAGCAAAAATTACTCTTTGAAGCCCACATATGGCAGTAGCTGATAAAACTAAAACAAACTTTGAATATTTCCTAACACACGTGGCTGCAAGTTGCCATCCAGAATATCACTTATATTATAACATGAGATAGCATCGTACATAATATTGCTAAAAAGATATATCATCGACAGTGAAAATAACATCCCCACTCTTGGTCTCTCCTAGTGAAAATGTCTAGACCAAGAGGACAAGAAAATATTGAAGCTTTTGCATAACCAGCGTATCCTATTCAGATCCAGATCTAACCAAGACTTTAGGCCCAAAAGAGCTACAAATCCAAAGACATACAGCAATTGTCCTATGTTAAGTAGATGGTTCTCCGCCAATTTTTACATAAACAGCCACACAGAAATCAGAAATTCTAAGGAGAATCCTCTTATACAAAAAAGACAGAAATGGCAGAAAAAGGATAATGTCGAATAATTATTAATATTTTCAAACATAGCCCTCGAACGTGACAGATGAGCATAGCAAACAATCAACAATCCATCAGTGACACTACTTTGTCCTTAATTACAAATTGAATTTACCATTCTCAATAGTAGCGGTATACACATTGACACAACAATCAGAATCTAACCAGGATTCAAAATAATCAAGTTTCTAAAATCATTCTTCTGAACCTACACCAACATTTATGCAACAGATTACAGTACATTAGTACAAGAGCAAGACAGTTAATAGAGAGGTTCAAATGCGAGTTGGAAGTCAGAAACCAAACCAATGAAACAAGGAACATAACCACGCCTTCAAACAGGATGGGGAATTCCAGCAACATGAGAAACTAATTATCTAAATTAGCTTAATAAATTAATTGTCATCAACATTTTGCATTCAAATTAAACCTACGTAACTCATTGATGCAACCAAACTCTCCACCTATCAACAACTCTCAAAACTGTAACTAGATTACACATTCAAAAATTACAATTCAATGTTGGATAACGCTTTCTATAAAATGTTAGTGTGAAGCGCCTGACACTCAAATCAGCCACACAACAAACAACAAGAGATAGACCTCTATAAACAAATCCACGCATCCGCACCAGATTCCTAAATTCAACACACGAATTCAACAATGCTGCATTTAATCATTTCTTGAAGGAAATGCAAAAACTTTTCACATTCAACTCGAACAATGCAAGAACTCCTCAACAAACAACGACAGACATTTTCCACAACAATAATAAGGAAGCGAAAATGAAGAATAAAAGGCGCCAAAAGAATAAATGACAGAATTTGAAAGAGAGAAAGAAGTTCGGATCTGAGAGAGGAATTACGTCTCGGAATTGGAGAAGACCGAGTTCTCCTAAATAGGAGATGGCTCGGTGAGCGGACTCGGCGGGAATGATGAGTTGAACGAAGGTCATCTTCTCGGAGCGCATTAGATCCATTCGCGGTATGTTTTCTACGTACTGATCCATTTTCCCGGGAAACAAACAGGGAATGGATATCTGAAAATAACCGTTTTCTTGTGTTTGAAGGGAGAGTTTTTGGTTGTTTAGTTTGGCAGACCTTCAACTCGAGCACTCCGCTTCAGTTTCCCCTCCGCAACTGCCATTTCAATGAAACCGCAAAAATACTTTTTTTTTTTACATGTAACTGCAAAAATACTTACTTATTTTTAGGCTAAATTATAGTTTTAGTCCCTCTATTTTCAAAAATTCAGACATTTAGTCCCCCTATTTTAAAACTCAGACATTTGGTCCCCCAATTTTAAAAAATCAAATACATTTAGTCCGAAGAGGGACCAAATGTCTTTGATTTTTTAAAATTGGGGGACCAAAATGTCTTTGATTTTTTAAAATTGAGGGACCAAATGTCTTTGATTATTAGCCATAAAAAACTGAAAATTCCTCTTGGGACTAAATATCTTTGATTTTTTAAAATAGGGGGACCAAATGTTTGAGTTTTAAAATAGGGGGACCAAATGTCTGAATTTTTGAAAATAGGGGGACCAAAACTATAATTTAGCCTTTTTTTATAAGCAAAAATTTCATTCAAGGAGCACTGAGAGTGCTCAAACCCAAACAACAAAAATTACACCGTGTTTAGGATTTGTAGTGGATTGGACCACCACGATGAAATAGATACAGATGAATTAAAATTTAATCAATAAACACTTCAACTCCAAGTTAAGCTCTTGATGCGGGTTACCATGGAAAACTGAAATTGTGAAACTGAAATTGCGAAAGGACAATTCAAAAACAAATGAGCTATAGTCTCACCTTCTTGTTGACATAAGGGGCAACAAGCATCATGTTCGGAGTTAATGACATTCCTCCTAAGCAATTGCCTGCGCACCCGCAGAGAGTCCAACAAAAGACGCCAACCAAACACTACCACCTTCGATGGAACAATCGTTTTCCACAAGGTTGCCGAGAATACATGTTGTATCGAATGGATTTGCTGCTGTATGAGTGCGGAATTCAGCTCCAAATAGT
This sequence comes from Astragalus membranaceus, assembly GCA_039519185.1. NCBI lineage: Eukaryota > Viridiplantae > Streptophyta > Magnoliopsida > Fabales > Fabaceae > Astragalus > Astragalus membranaceus. The sequence goes on from CM076850.1 coordinate 115,791,355, forward strand.
AGGATTTAACCGAGAAAGTCTTTGAGGTATCGTGCGGCCAAATCCACATGTCATTCTTTCCTCTAGTCGGCACAACAGACAGCAGAATACTATTCAAAATCTCTCCTTCTGCTATGGTCACAGGATCACTAAAGTGCTGCCAAACATCATTCCACCGCCAAGTATCACCAGTCCAACAACCCAATTCAGCCACGGTTTTAAATTGCTGGCCACAAGCTTCAAAGAGTAAAGGAAATACCTTGAAGAATGGCTCTATGCCTAGCCATTGATCCTTCCAAAAATTAATTAGACTTCCATCCCCCAAACCTCTTCTTATGCTCCACGCAAATCTTCTTTGCTCCTCCACCTTAGTATCCAATAAGATCAAATCCCTCCACCAAATTGATCCATGGTTTCGCATTGTGTGGCCCTCTAACGAGGCATAAGCAAAAGAGTTAGCTAAATCGCCATACCTGTGAGATAATAAGCGACTCCAACAAGCCCTATTCTCCGTCAAAGATCTCCATTTCCATTTGGAAAGAAGTGCCGTGTTGAATAATTCGAGATTTTTGATCCATAACCCGCCTTCCTTTTTTTATTTGCAATCTGTGTCCCAAGCCATCCAATACATTCTGTGCTCCCCTTCCTTGATGCCCCATAAGAAATCTCGTTGAATTTTTATCATCTTCTTAATTACAACTTTCGGCGCTTTGTAGAAAGACTTCATGTACACCAGGATGCTATTCAAGACGGAGATGATTAAAGTTACCCGGCCACCTATAGAGAGATAGCGCCCGTTCCACGTAGACAACCTTAATAATTAAGGTTCCATCTTAATCTTAATAATTCTTTTGTATTTTTAAATTTAAGATATTAAAAACTGTTTTTTCTTCGATAAGCAGATATTAAAAATTGTTGTATAACAATATTTTTTACAAGAGTTGTATTAATTTATTTTTTTTGACAATGAGTTGTATTAAATCTTAACGACATTAAATTAAATACATTGTCCTTCAATTTTTTTCGGGGCATTTATCTCAAATACATTTGTGTTTACTTTTTTATTAAATCTTAATCTTAATGACATTAAATACATTGACATTCAATTTTTATTACTAGACATTTACATCAAATAAATACTCCTCGATCAGTCCCTATTATAAGAATATTTTTGGTACATTGTTGTTTGTCCTAATTATAAAAAAAATACATTTTCAAAACACATTAATTGCCAAAAATTCTTTTATACCCCTATTTAATGTGAGGTATAGGTTTACTTGAAAATCACATAATGGCTATAAAAATTTAATAATATGGATATATTTGGAATAAGACTTAAACTGTATCACATTTAATAACCTCATTGGTCTTCGTGATTTTTTAAAATCTTTTTATTATAGGGACCCACGAGAGTAAATATTACCCCTGTTTCACAATTGTTTTGGAAGAATAATTTATTAGTTTTGTTTCATTTTACTTTTTTTTACCAGAGATGTTTCATTTTATTTATCGTTTTCAAAGTCCAATACAACATTAAATATTTATTGTAGAGAGAAAAATGTGTAGAATAAAATAATTAATGATTAAGGGCATTATAGGAAAGAGATAAATACTTTCATGAAAAGTAACAAAAATTTACTAGTCTCCTTAGTATACGTAAATAACCTTAAAACGACAAGTATTGAATCGGGGGTACATTTGCCTTTACATTTTATGATAGAGTTTAATTTATCTACACATACAGTGCATAAGCTTTTACAACCACAAACAATCACACTTCATTAATTGGTTGGTCACCAATTAACTAGTTGGTAGTTAATTGGTGTAAATAAATTATCTATCATGTAATCTCAAAAAAAAAAAATTATCTATCATGTATCTTGTCAAAAAAAAAAGTTATCTATCGTGTATATAAATTAAGTCATTTATTATAAGTAGTACTAACTTGAATTGGTCTTGTATAAAAAAATACATCTCATATTTCTTAAGAAAGTTGGTTTAAACACATTCGCCTTAAATTATTTTACAAAACATTTACCTTCAAATAAATATATTTGTGCTGTCAAAATGAAAATTGCAAAAATTTACCTTCAAATAAATATATTTGGTCTCGTGTAAAATGAATAAAATTACATCTGATAATCCTTAAAGAAAATTAGTTGATTTTATTTAATTTCCTTAAAGTAATTAAAACAATTTATTCCTCAAATTATATTTTATAATTACTATTCTCATTTAAAAAAAAGTTATAGAAAAATAAAATCGAAGTTAACTAAAGTGTATTTATGGTAATATCATAAAAAAAAAAGTTAAAATTTGCAAAAAGAAAAAGTAGATTAAACTAGTAAGATTTTATTTGCTTATATAGGGAGGAAAGATTAAAGTCAAAATGTGTGCCAAATAAGGTTGCCTCAGTTGGTAAGGAGTTGGCTCATTCCCTTCAAGGACGTGGGTTCAACTTCCGCTATCGATGTAAAGATCTCTTTGATAGGTGATCTGTAAGTAGGGGTGTTCGCGGTGCGGTTTGTTTCGGGTTTGAGACGAAAAGTGAACCGAACCGCAAGGTAAAACTACATGCGATTTGGTTTGGTTCGGTTTTCTCTAAGACAAAACATAATTTAAAACGAAGTTAAAATTAACTAACATAAAAAATGGCTAACATAAATCTTTAAGAAAAAATCTACTCAAATATACGTAGTATCAAAATTTCCCTCTTTTAATTCTTTTAAGATAGCTAAGACAATGTTTAAAAGAATTTGAATTAAAAATTTTATTGTAATTTTTAAATATAGCATAACAATATGGATTGTTTGTAATTAATGAGTCAAAGAATTTGTAAGTCAATAAGCCTTAGTGTTACTTGCGGTTTGGTTTGGTTTAGTTTTTGTAATCAAAACCGCAAATCAAACCGAACCGCGTGGTGCAATGAAAAAGAAAATCGAACAGAACCAATAAGAAGTGGTTTTTTGCAGTTTTCGGTTTGGTTTGGTTCATTTTGCGGTTTTCTATTGGTTTGGTTCGGTTTTGAACACTCCTACCTGTAAGTACCTCTGTAAGCGCTTAAAGAGCTGGGAGGCCTGCCTTGACTCTGGGTGAGCCCTAAGAGCCCAACTCAACAAAAAATTTTATAAAATAAAATAAAAAAACAAAATGTGTAATACTGATATTAAAAGTTATTAACAAAATGTGGCATTATTAAATTAAAGTCAATATTCTCTATCTCCAAACACCAAAATTAAAGGCACTCAGACTTAATTAATTCACACGTAATCGGATCACAAAATCTAAGACAATAAATCTTAGGGAGCGGCCTCCCACCAAATCTCCAACTTCCCCTCCCCTCACCTCCCCCCCCCCCGCCCCCTTCTTCCTTTTTTTTCATTTTTTTTAGAGTACATAAAAATTTAAAAAAAATAGATCTATAAATATATTAAGTTTGTTCCTCGATAATTGGATAGGTGAAAAATAAAAATAAATTTCGTGATAAATTATGTAAAGTTTGTTCCTCATTAACCTGTTTGGTGAAAAAAATCATAACGAAATGAGTAAAGTACAATGCTAAGTAGTATGTTTTGGGATGCTTCAAAATTTCGTGATAAATTATGTAAAGTTTGTTTCTCAGTAACCTGTATGGTGAAAAAAATCATAACGAAATGAGTAAAGTACAATGGTAAGTAGTATGTTTTGGGATGCTTTAGTGTTCGCAATAGTGTGTTTTTTTTGCTTTAGTGTTTGCAAAAAATCCAACTATTCAAATATGCAAAATTTGTACCTCTAACTAGTTTAGTGAAAAAAAAATATAATTTCGTTACAAAATATGTAAAGTGTGATGCTAATCAGCGTGTTTTAAGACACTTCGGTGTTCGAAAAAAATTTAACCGTTCAAATACTCAAAGATTATTCCTCAATATCGAATTTTCTTTAAAAATGTTCGAATAGTTTGGTGAAAAAATAGTTCCAAAACAAAATAAGTAAATTAGTGAGTGTGTTTTGGGATACTTAAGCAGTCGAAAAAAATTAACTGTTCAAATACGTAGAGTTTGTTTCTCAGTAACCTGTTTGGAGAAAAAAAATTCATAAAATATTTATGTAGAGTACGATGCTAAGTAGTGTGTTTTTGGATGCTTTAGTGTTTGCAATTGTGTGTTTTTAGATGTTTTAGTATTCGCAAAAAAAATTCAACTATTCAAATATGTAAATCTTAGGGAGTGGCCTCCCGCCAAATCTTCAACCCCCCCTCCCCCTCTACCCCCCGCCCGCCTACATAAAAATATTTAGAGTACATAACAATTTAGAAAAAAATAGATCTATAAATATATTACGTTTGTTCCTCGATAATCAGATGGGTAAAAAATGAAAATAAATTTCGTGATAAATTATGTAAAGTTTGTTCCTCAGTAACCTGTTTGGTGAAAAAAAATCATAACGAAATGAGTAAAGTAAAATATTGCTAAGTAGTATGTTTTGGGATGCTTCAAAATTTCGTGATAAATTATGTAAAGTTTGTTCCTCAGTAACCTATTTGGTGAAAAAAAATCATACCGAAATGAGTAAAGTACAATGCTAAGTAGTATGTTTTGGGATGCTTTAGTGATCGCAATAGTGTGTTTTTTTTTGCTTTAGTGTTTGCAAAAAATCCAACTATTCAAATATGCAAAATTTGTACCTCTAACCAGTTTAGTGAAAAAAATATAATTTCGTTACAAAATACGTAAAGCGTGATGCTAATCAGCGTGTTTTAAGACACTTCGGCGTTCGAAAAAAATTTAACCGTTCAAATACTCAAAGATTATTCCTCAATATCGAATTTTCTTTAAAAATGTATAGTTTGGTGAAAAAATAGTTTCAAAACAAAATAAGTAAATTAGTGAGTGTGTTTTGGGATACTTAAGAAGTCGAAAAAAAATTAACTGTTCAAATACGTAGAGTTTGTTTATCAGTAACCTGTTTGGTGAAAAAAAATTCATAAAATGTTTATGTAGAGTACGATGCTAAGTAGTGTGTTTTTGGATGCTTTAGTGTTTGCAATTGTGTGTTTTTAGATGCTTTAGTATTCGCAAAAAAAATTCAACTATTCAAATATGCAAATCTTAGGGAGTGGACTCCCGCCAAATCTTCAACTCCCCCTCCCCCTCTACCCCCCTCCCCCCTACATAAAAAGATTTAGAGTACATAAAAATTTAGAAAAAATAGATCTACAAATATATTAATTTTGTTCCTCGATAATCGGATGGGTGAAAAATGAAAATAAATTTCGTGATAAATTATGTAAAGTTTGTTCCTCAGTAACCTATTTGGTGAAAAAAAATCATAACAAAATGAGTAAAGTACAATGCTAAGTAGTATATTTTGGGATGCTTCAGTGTTCGCAATAGTGTATTTTTTTTTGCTTTAGTGTTCGCAAAAAATCCAACTATTCAAATATGAAAAATTTGTACCTCTAACCAGTTTAGTGGAAAAAAAAATTAATAATTCAAATATGCAAAGTTTGTGCCTCAATAACCGATTTGGTGAAAAAATATATATAATTTCTTAACAAAATAGTATAGTGTGATCCTAAGCAGCGTGTTCTGGGGTACTTTAGTGTTCGAAAATTTTTTAACAATTCAAATACTCGGAGTTCATTCGTCAATACCCGATTTGGTGAAAAAAAATAATTTTGTGACAAAATACATAAAGTGTGATGCTAAACAGCATGCTATGAGATAATTTAGTGTTCGAAAAAAAATTAATTGTACAAAGTAGACAAAAAAATTCCACCATAGCTGGATCAAAGTTCCCTTGAGTATTAGTAGAAATCTAACATGTGAAAGCAACCAAAGTAGACAAAAAAATTCCGACGACATAATATATGTGAATTATTTTTACGCTTATTCATTTTTAAGTTGATTTGAATTTATTGAATTAAGTTCCTACCATTACACATTTGTTAACTATAGTTGGTCTTTGTCTATATGTGATTACATGATTTTTCTATAGGTAATGCCTTCCACAAATATTCTTTTGGTCTTTGCTCACTGATTGTTTTTTCTGCTCACTGATTGTTAACCATTGTGTTTGCAGCACATTTAAATGATGTGGAGTTGGAGTTTCAGCAGGATTAAATAGTCTAGAACAACTGATCCGAATCTTGTTTTACTTAAGGCATGTGATTTGGAGTTGTTGGGGTTTGTTGCAGTGGTGATTTTAATGCTTAAGTTTTGTTTCTGTTCAACTTAATATGTGGATTATATTTGTACTCTTTGTAATAATATCTAGCACTTTCATCTGTGTTAGTACTTATAATGTACTTCTTAATGTCTAGCACTCTTATCTCATTCTTGTGTCTATTTTATTCTACTAATTAACATCTTTATATATAATTCATAAATGTATTGGTAATACTTATTAACTAGGTAAATTCGAATTTCTATCTTCAAACCTTGTTAAAACTTCTATTTCTATGGAATATGAAATCTACACATTTTGTGTTATTACTGACATTTTTTTATACCTCATGTTTAGGGCTTTCACCCCTCGTGCGGAGCACGGGTCACACAGCTAGTAAACATAACATCATGGTTGTTCCCGGTGAAATTTCCCATCCCAACACAAAGGTAGATGGCATTCTAATTCTAAATTCTAAAGTACTCCTTCCAAACTTTTTATATAAGCAAAATGCTCCCTCCAATTATTATTTTTTGTAAAGAAAATTAAGCTGAAGGGATGTCGTTTTAGTTCAAGATAGGAAAAATCTTTCGACCTCTTCCCTCAGTTTCATATATAAGAAAGGAAAGTATTTTATACCTCTTAAAAAAGTAGTTAATCACAATTAATTTTCTCAAAATAATCAAAAAAGAACTTATGTTGTCCAAGTTTCCTGTCATAGGGACTTATTCCATGAGAATACTAGGGTTATTGGAAAATACATATTAAATTAATTAAAGGTAGAAGTAACTAAGTACTACTCTCAATTCATTTATAAGCAAAAATTAAACCTTACAAAGGTTAAGAAATTTACTTACTTTTTTTGACAACAACTTACATTTTTTTAATATTCTTGATTTCATACAAAAAATAATCTAACTTTATTGATATACCTTTTCTGGTGAATGTGCAAGATTCTTAATAAGAAAAATAGAATAAAATAAGGCCGCAAAGATTGTTTTTCAAAAGTGTGTCGTAGAATATGCTAGGCATCTTTACAAGAATTAATGTGCGTGAAAATACTAAAATTATACCATTTTTGTAGAATTTTAAGAAAGCAAGATACCCAAATTGTATAAAATACTTCCTTCCATTTCAAGTATTTTATAGGCTACTGCAAATTTTCATGATAAGTTCTTTGGCGGTAGACGGAGTACATTCCAATGCCAAGCTATTAATTCCCTTGTCAAGACATATGCATGTTACGAAGAAGTGAAACATTCTTGAATTCATGCATAATTTTGAAATAGTATTGAGAGAATTCATAAACAGTGAACTAATTGCTGATTTGAAGTCTTGGTATTTAGAACATGTGTTGATTGCTGGAATTTAATGTAAAATTCCTAAAACATCCTCAGAATAGATATAACAGCTATTTATCTATTATAGCTGTTATAAGGCAGTTACAAAATCGGTTTTACGGTTAAACAGTTTGTTAACTAGTTTGTTATTTCAACAAACTAGGTTTGTAACTAACACAAACCCCTCTAACAGCTAATATCCAGAGAAAACTATATAAATATCATGTACATATTGTAATCATACACAGAAAATTACATTGCATTTTAATCTCTTCAAATCTTCTTTCTTTCTTCCTTCTTGAACTCTTGTGTTCTAAGTTTGTGAGTTTCAGCCTTGGTGTGTCTTGTAGTGGTAGAGGAGTACCTCGCATACATCAAAAGAAAAAAAAACCAATGAGTGGTTTAGTGTAGTATCACAAACAGAAAAGAGAAATAAACAAGAGAAAGTAAGAGGAAGAAGTATACATTTTTTCAGGCTCAGCAGAAGGCGTGTTGTGAGTTGATCAGGTGATTGTTCATCAAGGACAGTCACAAGTGTACATGCAATAAAATCATAATCAAGTTAGAATTCTGAAGGTGTTAATACAATCACAACAAAAATCACTGAGAGGGTGGTTTTTACCTGTCGTGTGGTTGATCTCTGAATTTCTGTCTTCAATCAACTCTCGCAAGGTTCATACAAAAACACAAACAAAAGGAAAATTAGAGTTTGCGTTAAAGAACAACAAAGAAACACGAAATCAGTGAAATATCAAGTTCATTACCTTTGCGAAGAAGTCCGATTGTAACCCTGAGTAACAGAATCCCAGAAATCGAAGATGAGAAGATTTTAGGGTTTCTGTAACAGTGATAATGAGGTAAAACCAGAGGGGTTTTGCTTACAATATGTGTATCAAGCTTCCTTGATCATTGTTGGTGCTGATTTCGCAAGAAATCAACAAGATTATACAAACCCTAGCAGAGACGAGACGCTGTGAGAAGAAGAGAAACAGAGAAACATCGAGAAGAGAGAGTGAAGCTGTTACAACAACTAGGGTTGCTGTGTTTTGTTGAAAGAAACGGGTCAAACCCGTATCCAAGGAGTGGATCCGCATGTATGAACAGTACACAACCCACTGGGTGCCGCATGAATCTGTTGGTGTACTGGGCTAGGTGTAATTGGATCAGGCCTCTGCATTCTCGGCTGTCCTGCTAATACTTGCACCTCTGAAATTGATTTAGCACCCCTGCATCAAAACAATATCAATTGGTCAGTCTTTTGAATAATATGGTTCAAAAATTTAACATGGTATCATTGAGCATGGAAACAATCCAGGGACAATTCTAAACCTAAATTCTAGTTCTTTATCATTCTTTATAGATTTCTGTTTCGCCTACACAGTAAGTGACTGTCTAGGTGAGAGTTTTTTGACAGTTTGTTTCTTTTTCACAGGATAGCTAAAGGTGCTAGTTAAGGTGCAAAATCAACATGTCAAATGCTAGTTTGTCTACCCAGATTCCTAAACTAAATGGGAAAAACTGGGACAGGTGGAGTTTGCAAATGGAAGCCATTTTTGGCTTCCATGATGTTGAAGAAGGGGTTCCAGCACTAGCTCAGAACCCAACCCCTGAACAAAGGGCTGAACATATGGAAAATACCAAGAAGGATTGGAAAGCCATCTATCTCATACACCAGGGGGTGTGATGAGAGTAATTTCGACAGAATTAGAGGCATCAAAGTCTCTAAAACTGCCTGGGACCTCCTTGACAAATATTATAATGGTGTTGCACCAGTCAAGGAGGAGAAGCTGCAATCATTGAGAAAGTAGTATGAAAAATTGAATATGCAGGAGGGTGAAAGCATTACTGATTTCTTTGGGAAACTAAAGAAAATCACTAATGCAATGAGTCTCAATGGAGAGACATTAACAGAACAAATTGTTTGTAAGAAAATTCTTAGGTCCTTAACAAGAAAATTTGGTTTTATTGTAAACAGCATTGAAGACACCATCAAGCCTGAAGATCTTAAAGTTGAAGACCACCCAAGTAGGCTTGAAGCCAAAGAGATTAGGATGAATCTCTTGAATGGTGAAGGTGAAGAAGATCAAGCTATGTTTGCTACCAAACCAAAGGGAAAGAAATGGACTAGGGGCAACAACAACAACAACAACAACCAATCAGGTAAAGGTAATTGCTCTAAGGGTAAGTCAGGTAAGTCTAGTGGTAAGGGTGACTCCACTAATAAAAATTCTGATTCTAGTAAAAAGAAGGACAAATCTAAGGTACAATGTTATAGATGTGATAAATATGGGCATTATGCTACTGAATGCCATACTAGAAAGGATTATAAGCCTAAAGAAACTGAAACTGAAGCCAATATGGCTAAAGAAGATTCTGATTCTGAATCTGAACATGTAGGCTTTAGTATGATAACTGATGAGTTAGGAGAAACAGAACCTAGGGAGGATTTTGTTGTAACTAACCTAAACTTAAAGGAAAACAGTGACTGTGTAGTCCTGACAGTTACTACAAGTGATGGTAAAACCATCACTGAAATTTGGTATCTAGATTCAGGGTGTTCTAATTACATGACTGGAAACAAAGAGTGGTTAGTTGACTTTGATTCTAGTAGAAAAACCACTATAAAGTGTGCTAGCAATAAGGCTATAACTGCTGAAGGAATAGGAAACATAAGATTTACAAAAGAAAATGGACAAGTAATTTTGATAAAAGATGTTTTCTATGTTCCTGGGATCAGCTGTAACCTTATCAGCCTAGGACAGCTTATAGAGAAGGGTTTTTCAGTAGTAATGAAGGATCTAAAACTAAAGTTGTATGATGTTAAAGACAAACTAGTTTTAACAACACCTTTAGCCACCAATAGAACCTTCAAAACCAGCATTAGTATCACAGAGACAGATTGTCTAAGTGCCACAGCTAGTTTTGAAGGTATGTTATGGCATAAAAGGTTTGGGCATTTAAACTTCAAAGGCCTAAGTAACCTACGTACTAAAAGGTTAGTAGAAGGGTTACCTAAAATTGAAGTTACTAAAGAGACATGTACTACTTGCCTAGTGGGTAAGCAACCTAGAAAGAAGTTTAATAAGGAAATGAAACATTCTTCTAAGGATATTTTGCATGTTGTATATTCTGACCTATGTGGACCACTTGATATACCCTCTATTAGGGGAAATAAGTACTTTATGACTTTTGTAGATGAATTTTCAAGAAAAATCTGGCTATATCTACTTAAGACTAAAGGAGAAGCCTATGGTGTTTTTAAGGAGTTTAAGGCAATGACAGAAACTCAAAGTGGTAAGAAACTTAAGGTCTTAAGGAATGATGGTGGTGGTGAGTACACCTCAAAAGATTTTGAGGGATGCTGCACCACTCAAGGTATAATACATGAGGTAACATCTCCCTATACTCCTCAGCATAATGGTATTGCTGAAAGGAGGAATAGGACAATACTTGATATGGCTAGGAGCATGATCAAGTCAAATGGGCTACCTAAAAGGCTATGGGCAGAAGCTGTTCATACAGCTGTCTATATCCTAAATAGGTGCTCTACTAAAGGTTTGGAAGACAAGGTACCAGAACATGTCTGGTGTGGTGACAAGCCTAAGGTTTCTCACCTAAGGGTATTTGGCTCACTTGCATATAGCCATATACCCGATGGTAAGAGAAAGAAGTTAGAGGATAAGAGCAGGCCCTTAATCCTTGTTGGATATCATCCCACAGGTGCTTATAGGGATGTGGTTGTGCTTGAAGACAAGCAATGGGACTGGGACAAAGCTGAACTAGTAAGTTCAGTGGACTCTACAATCCTATAGGAGGTCTTAGACACTGAACCTAATCCTAATGGTGATAGTTCTGATGAAGAGGATCCTATTCTACCTAATAAGGATCAAAATCCTCAAGAAGAGGAAGAGGACAATGCTGAAACAGAACCTGAACCTACTGTCCAGGCCCTGCCTAGAACACAAAGTTTGAGACAGCCTCCTAGGAGGCTTACAGATTATGATATTGCCATAGATAGTGAAGTGAATGAGCATGATGACCTCATCCACTATGCTATGATGGCTGATATGGAACCAGTGGACTTTAAAGAGGCTTTAAAGGATAAAAACTTGAAAAATGCTATGATAGAGGAGCTGGCCTCTATTGAGAAAAATAAGACCTGGTCTTTGACAGTCTTGCCTAAAGGAAAGAAGGCAATAAGTGTTAAATGGGTCTTTAAGCTCAAGTTGGACCCCCAATGGCAAAATAGTCAAGCATAAAGCAAGACTTGTTGCTAGAGGATTCCAACAAAAGCAAGGGATAGATTATGAGGAAGTTTTCTCACCTGTGGCCAGGCATGAGACCATTAGATTGGTCACTGCCTTGGCCTGCAGTAAGGGATGGGACTTACATCATTTAGATGTTAAGTCTGCCTTTTTGAATGGACCCTTGGAAGAGACTGTTTTCATCTCACAACCTCCTGATTTTACGGAAAAAGGAAAGGAAAACCTAGTGTGCCACTTGCATAAAGCACTCTATGGTTTAAAACAGGCCCCTAGAGCCTGGAATAAAAAAATTGACACTTTCTTTGTTGAAAGTGGCTTCACAAAATGCACCAATGAGTTTGGTGTATATGTGAAGGGTTCTCTAGATACTAACCTATTACTAATATGTTTGTATGTTGATGATCTATTGGTAATAGGTAGCAGTACTAAGGAGATTGAGCAGTTCAATGACTCTATGAAGGCTGAGTTTGAGATAACAGACTTGGGACAGCTTACTTACTTTTTGGGGTTGGAATTTCTAAGAGTACCTGAAGGAATCATCCTTAAATACTCTAAAAAGCTACTTGCAAGGTTCAAAATGGCAGAATGTAATGCCGCCAGCAACCCTGTAGAAGGCTATTTGTGCAAAAATGAGGGTGAGAAGGGCTCTAAGGTGGATCCTACCTATTTTAGACAAATTGTGGGGTCTTTGAGATATTTGTTCCACAGCAGGCCAGATATTCTGTTTGCCACAGGTATGATTAGTAAGTTCATGAATGAACCACTAGAGATACACCTAAATGTAGCAAAGAGAGTACTAAGATATATACAAGGCACTCTGAATTATGGGCTGTTCTTTCCTAAAGGGACTGGCCTAAGGAAATTTGAGCTCCCAGGGTACTCAGACAGTGACTGGTGTGGAGACCACATTGATAGAAGAAGTACCTCTGGATTTTTGTTTAAGTTTCAAGGTATATTTGTTTCATGGAGCTCCAAAAAGCAACAAATTGTTGCTCTTAGCTCCTATGAGGCAGAATATGTGGCTGCCTGCAGTGCTGCCACTCAAGCAGCATGGTTGGAAGCCTTACTTAAGGAATTGGGTGTGACTTTGACTCAAATTCCTAAGCTATTGATTGACAACAAGTCAGCTTTGTGTCTTGCCAAAAACCCTATGGGTCATGGTAGAACCAAACACATAGATACACGGTTTCATTACTTAATGGACCAGGTTACAAATGGAAGGCTACTAGTGGATTACTGCTCTACGAAGGAGCAACAGGCTGACATCTTTACCAAAGCCATAAAGGGTGAGTTATTTTCTAAGTTTAGGAGAGATTTAGGGTTGGTTGCCTTCAAATCCAAAGAAGGCAACTATTAAAGTCATTACTCAGGGGCTTGTCCTGAGTCATCTTTGGTTCTAAAGCTATGTCAATAGGGGCTTGTCCTGCTTTTAGGTATCTCTCCTATTACTAAGTTTTTTAGGTCTTGCGGTAAGGGAGGATGCTGGAATTTAATGCAAACTTCCTAAAACACCCTCAGAATAGATATAACAGCTATTTATCTATTATAGCTGTTATAAGGCAGTTACAAAATCTGTTTTATAGTTAAACAGTTTGTTAACTAGTTTGTTATTTCAACAAACTAGGTTTGTAACTAACACAAACCCCTATCCAGAGAAAGCTATATAAATATCATGTACATATTGTAATCATACACAGAAAATCAATAAGAAAATTACATTGCATTGTAATCTCTTCAAATCTTCTTTCTTTCTTCCTTCTTGAACTCTTGTGTTCTAAGTTTCTGTGAGTTTCAGCCTTGGTGTGTCTTGTAGTGGTAGAGGAGTACCTCGCATACATCAAAAGAAAAAAACCAGTGAGTGGTTTAGTGTAGTATCACAAACAGAAAAGAGAAATAAACAAGAGAAAGTAAAAGGAAGAAGTATACCCTTTTTCAGGCTCAACAGAAGGCGTGTTGTGAGTTGATCAGGTGATTGTTCATCAAGGACAGTCACAAGTGTACATGCAATAAAATCAGAATCAAGTTAGAATTCTGAAGGTGTTAATACAATCACAACAAAAATCAGAGAGAGTGATTTTTACCTGTCGTGTGGTTGATCTCTGAATTTCTGTCTTCAATCAACTCTCGCAAGGTTCATACAAAAACACAAACAAAAGGAAAATTAGAGTTTGCGTTAAAGAACAACAAAGAAACACGAAATCAGTGAAATATCAAGTTCATTACCTTTGCGAAGAAGTCCGATCGTAACCCTGAGTAACAGAATCCCAGAAATCGAAGATGAGAAGATTTTAGGGTTTCTGTAACAGTGATAATGAGGTAAAACTAGAGGGGTTTTGCTTACAATCTGTGTATCAAGCTTCGTTGATCATTGTTGGTGATGATTTCGCAAGAAATCAACAAGATTATACAAACCCTAGCAGAGAAGAGACGCTGTGAGAAGAAGAGAAACAGAGAAACAACGAGAAGAGAGAGTGAAGCTGCTACAGCAACTAGGGTTGTTGGGTCAAACCCGTATCCAAGGAGTGGATCCGCGTGTATGAACAGCACACAACCCACTGGGTGCCGCATGAACCGGTTGATGTACTGGGCTAGGTGTAATTGGATTAGGCCTCTGCATTCTGGGATATCCTGCTAATACTTGCACCTCTGAAATTGATTTAGCACCCCTGCATCAAAACAATATCAATTGGTCAGTCTTTTGAATAATATGGTTCAAAAAGTTAACATTGATCACATATTTGCATATGATGGAGAAGGATGTTGCAAAAATTTACACAATAAATAAGCTAAACAACATATTATCAAGGCTACACAATTATTTGTGATCAAGTGGAGAATGTAAACAACATATTATCAAGGCTACACAATTATTTGTGATCAAGTGGAGAATGTGTAGGAGGTGATGTTCAAGTTGACCAAGTATTGTACTCCTACTTATAAGAGAAATGTCGTGTATCTTATTATTTTACTCAATATAGACTTTGAGTCTCGTGAAATACCATGTTCGCATATTACATGTTGACTGTATTCAAAGCAATTTGATTAAGAATGCTAAGACATTTGTTGGATTTTAAGTGTGAGTGGTTAATCATACATCAATTTTTTTTATACGAAAAAGAATTTTATTGAGATAAACTAGTTCCAGCATCATATGTGCGGACTCTACCCACTTTCTATGAAGGGTTGCAAAGAGCACAATACAATCATATGCTAGAAGAACTAGACCGAAACAAATACACCATCAATCCTGAGGTGCAAGACTAATATCTCCCATATAGAAAGGGAGGTACACCCGCGCAGTTTAATACTAAAATATACAATTTGATTTAGGACCAATCACTTAAACCACGATACCAACAATAAAAAGAAGCTCGAAGCTAAATACTAAAAACTAAAAAAAAAAAGCCAACACTATCAGCCCAAAGATGGTTGTGTGGACCAACCCCCACTTTGATAATTTTACTCCAAGGAAAATTTTGCTCCCGCAAAGATGCCCAAAAGCCATTACAAACATGGAAACACAAATCCAGAATACCCTCTCCTGACCCAAACAGCAGTAGCACGACAGCAGACTGACAACACCAAAATAGCACACCTGCAAAGACCAATGCACCAAACAACATCGCAGCATAACAACAAACTTACAGCACCCAGACAACACACTAGCCAAGACAAAAAAAACATCATACAACACCAATAAACAGACACTCCTACCAAAAAAAGAAAATGAAAACTAAAAACAAAGCAGCGGAGAGCTCCGCCAATCGGAGACGGAGGAACATGAAGAACCACTTGTCTTTCCAAGAAACCACCCCCAAAAAATATGTTTGATTTTGTTTACTATAAACAGTGTGTCATCCAGAGCCCCACCAAAGACTACAGTATTTCTTTCCCTCCAAATAATCCACATAGGTGCCATCCAAATCAAATAAGCATACTTGTCGTTGTTGTTGCCTTTGACAAAGCTGCCAAAGAACCTAAAATATCCCTTCCAAACCTTCAACCTGATCCAGCTCCAACCAAGTAGCAAGATGCTGCCAAATAGCTTTGGAGAAATCACAATGATAAAAAAAATATGGTGAATAGATTCCTCATAAATATTACAAAACGGGCAAAGCATGTTATCAACCACCGCCAACCTCTTAACAAGATTATCCCTTGTTGGCAACCTGCCTAAACGCCAACAGAAAAAAAAAACACTTTTGATAGCACAACAGATTTCCAAATTGCATCCAAAATTACATCGGTCTCACCTGATATATATGTGTACCGGGAAACAAAGACATTATAAAAGTATAGCAAGAGCTTACTGAAAACATTTTAGTATTAATGATATTCCATCCCCATTTATCATGAGCATCTGCGAACTTCACCTCATGGAGAATAGTTGTTAGTAAATGCAGATTAGCTTTCTCTAATGGAGAAAGCTGTGTCTAGACCAAGACAAATTCCACTGCCATTGGTCCTCCTCCCAATAACCCATATTGGCCACTGTTGCTTTAGGCTGTAAGGAGCAAAAGAAAAGATTCGGGAACACATCCATAAAAGGCGCATTTCCTAACCACTTATGGTACTAAAATGTGATGGAGGTCCCATTCCCTAAAGAGAAACTAAGAGCTTGTTGAAAGAAATTTTGTTCCAATTCCAAATCATCCCCCAAGAGCATCAAATCCCTCCACCACAATGAGTCCTTTTGACCCGAACGTCTTTCATCCCTACTTGTATGCTTAGAGAGAACATCTCAGTATCTGTATGAAAGTAAGTCCCACCATATGACACTAGTATCATTAATACAATGCCATTTCCACTTCACAAGGAGGGAAATAATAAACAATTCTAAATTCTTTACCCCTAAACCACCCTTATTTTTGGGCCTACAAATGACATCCCAAGCCACCCAACAAATCTTCCTACCTTCCTCGGTAGACCCCCACAGAAAATCCCTTTGAATCTTAAGGAACTCCTTAATAACTGATTTTGGAGCTTTGTAGAATGAGGAAAAAAATAGAGAGGGAGACTTGAAAATACCGAATTGATGAGTGTGACTTTACCCCCATGGAAAGTTCACGGCCCCTCCAAGAAGAGAGTTTTGAACGCATAGAATCCAAGACTGGCTTCCAAGTATACTTCCTCCCGGGGTTTGCACCAACTGGAATGCCCAAGAACTTGAAAGGGAGTGACGATGTGCTGCATGCAAGGAATGAAGATGCCAACTCTAGAAAATCCCCCTTTAAATTGATACCCATCAAATTGCTTTTGTGAAAGTTTACACGCAGGACGCACTACTGCAAAAATGTCATTTTATATCGGTTAAAAATTACATTTCATATCGGTTATTGAACCGTTATGAAAAGTGGTTTTAATATCAGTTACGTGTAGAACCGTTATGAAAAGTCCGTTTTTATCAAATATAAGCGTATATTTGACATCGGGTTTTTATAGGAACCGATATGAAAAATGACTTTTGGCATCGGTTTTCAAGGAGAACCGATATGAAATACTGATTTTTAACATCTGGTGAATTAAGAACCGATGTTAAAACTGGAGGTTTTTTTTATAAAAAAAAGTGGTTTCTGTTCAGCAACATACAATATCAAATATTCAAATAATTAAAAGATGAAGCATCACAATCTCAAGTATATAACATAATTTTCAACACAATCTCAAGTTTACATGATGTGTAGTGACAACATATTACCAAAACTATCCAAAAAATTACTTCTAACATAAACTAAGTAAGCACCAAATATGCACCAAAACTTGTTTGAACCAAGCCAACAACCTCGTGCCGATGACTTTGAACCTAAAATCACAATTGACAACATATTAGTCATTCAATAATATGACTAAAAAGGTATCACAATCCCATATAGACTGATTTACAAAAATGTACTCAATTTTATGAATAGAAACAACGTTCCATTAAATATAGACCAACTTAACAAAGATGCTAAGTAATGATTCAATTCCTAATCATACTTCACAAATGGATAAGATAATATAACATTGGTTAGAAATAAAAAACAGTTTTCCAGCACAAACCAAATGAGCCATGATAATTAATTCGGGCTATTCATTCCAAACTCCTACTCACTATACCAAATCACCATCTTGAAATTCCACAAAGCAACACAACAGATGAGGAACTATAATCACAGATGCATATCCACAATAATAAATGCAATCAAATCATTTCAAAATAAGAGAGAGAGAATGCAGAATTTTTGATGGATTTACCTTTCTAGCCTATTATCACCCAACATACATATGCAGCAGCATCACGTACATGAGACCCTACACTGTGAGGACCTCTTCGAACATCATAATGCAGTGCCTGATAAAAAAATATGCTTATCATTTCCAATTTCCACTGTCATGTAGCTTTTATCTCTCAAACAAGACGTCAAGGTAGTTAAGGTTGTATTTGAATACTTGGTACAACATAAATAAAGTACTTCGAATAATTATTAATTATAAGCAGCCAAAATCAAATTAGTTTGAAGTCCCAAATCCTATATATAAGCTATGATATAGTTGCATAATTGTAAACATCGCCTTCACAGCAATACCTTTAGCTGCAGACCAACAGACAACAGTATCCTACAATCCAAAGCCAACATTTAATCAGTAAGAGAAAGAGATCAGCATTACTTCACATGCAAGTTCATAAAAGAAATCAACACTGGTTTTACACATGCTATCAAAATAACTACATGATTTTGACAAAAGAACAACATCAACAGAGTAATTACAGCTTTCAATAGCCCACAAGTCTCCTTTATACAAACCATTCACAAAGACCAAGCCATCCATTTCCTTTCAGATGTGTGATCATTGACATGGACTTAAAGATGCAATGTCATACTTTTTACCATCTGACCAGAGCAACTTAGTGCAATGGCGAAACACAAAATTCACTATAAGAATCTCAAGCTTAAAACATACCATATCCCGCAAACCAGATAGCAACATCTCAATGATCTCTTCGACATTTTCTGGAACATCCATATCCTCATCTTCTGCCCCATCTATAATTTCATTTGAGTTGGAATAATTACCATTCATTCCCACATCGGACTGATTAATTTCACCGGATGTATTCAAAGAAACATTTAGTTTGGTGGTTCTTCCCTGCATGATATGCATAGAATCATCAAGGCAAGAAAATGGTGACAGACATTAAGCTTCTCCAGTTGTCTATAGTTAGTCATAACAAATATAAAACTGTCCTTCCTAAGAGGTAAGCTATAATGCTATTATATTTGTTACCCAACATTTAGTAACAATGATGAGAACCAAATGCCAGAGTACAAAATTATATCAGAGATACAGTTAGCTTCTATCAAGAGCCCAAAAAATTCATACTATGAGTCTCAAGTCTAAACTTGAAGTTCAACTAAGTTGACTTGGATCTCTGACATAGTAGCCCAAACTTTTAAGCGGACTAATTATCCAGCATGAAACCATGGCCAAATTTCCTAAGGGATCTTTGAATTTCAGCTCTTCATATTTCCATTATCAAAAATTGCTCCAATCCCATCCACCCAGTTCTGTTTCAAGTTCTATGTCCAGTTCCCAACTTGCATTAGAAGCACTTGTTATTTTACTGGCATAACATGCATTTTGGATAATGGGCATAACTTCAGTTAATTAGTTTGCGTGGCTTTATATGCCAGCTCAAAGTAAAAATAAACAAAATATGTATAACTACTTGCAAGTGGACAAAAACAGTGACGTCTTCAAACGTAAGATATAAGATCCCATCAAAGTTGAATTAGAGAAAAGCTAAACCGTATGAGGCCACGAGGGTAGACGATGAGGAAGGGCAGTAAACCCAATCCGTTGTGTCAACTTCATCAGATATTTGCGAAGCAATGAACTTCAAAGCGGGATAAATTATCCAAGGAGGATAAATGTGATTACTGGGGTAACATCATCTAGTGAAACAAGATCCTAGATAGGAAGACTATCACATTAACATAAACCCAAGTACTTCAGAATTAAGAAGCATCACTTATAGATTTCAAATCAAACTAAGCAAACAATATATATCAGGAGGCGCCAATAAAATATATTGTTAACATTGAAAATTTAACATAGAAAAGATGTGCATCAAAGAAAGCATGGTACAAGAATTACAAGCCATATATCAAGGATTCTATTCTACCATATATCAGACAAATGTTAATATTAGCAAGTAAGGGTTTAAATTCTCATTCTCATACAAAAAAGAAACTAAAACCCAGTTTGTTTTGGGGTTTACACATCTAATCAAAACCTTTTTCTAAAACAATGTTTGAAATTATAAAATTGTTACTGAAAGAGACTCCGACTACCTAACAGCTTACAGAATTATGTTATAAACCAGCAAACATCAAAGAGAACCCTAAAATCAGAATCGTGTAACTCAAAATTTGTGAAAATCAGAATCGTGTAACCCTAAAATACACAAAGGTGAAAGAAGAGTTTACCTAGTTGCAGCGGTGGTGCTGTGGTGACAGTGTGTTCCGCGCGCGACCCAGCAAGTTGCACAAAGAATGAGAGACGCAGCGAGAGGGAGAGACGCAACAAGTTGTAGCAAATTCGTCAACGAGTTTCAGTGAGAGGGAGAGACGCAACGAGAGGGAGAGACGGTGCTGGTGTGAATACGAATGGGTTTTTTTGCAGTGAGAGGAAGAGACGTAGCGAGAGGAGAGACGGTGCTCCTGTGAATACAAATGAATGTTTGGAGTAAGCGCAAATAAATATTGCCTAAATTTTTGCGTTTTTTATAACGGGTGAATAAGTGACCCGATATGAAAAATGCAAATTAGAATTTTCTATAACGGTTATAGAATGGAACCGATATGAAAGATGCAAAGATTGTGTTTCTATATCAGTTCGTGTGGCAACCCATGTAAATATTGTAATTTTAATTACAAAACTGTCACTTTAACATCAGACCGTTTTTAACAGATATGAATGACAGTTATAAAATGCATTTTTTCCACTAGTGACAGAAACAAGTTCAAAACTTCTAAGTGCATTGTAAGTGATAGGGGACAGAGGATCTCCTTGCCTCAAACGTTTGTTAACAAAGAACTCATTCGTAGGGCTACCATTTACGAGTAGTGACATAGAACCGACAAAAATGCAAGCCTTCATCCATTCAATCCACCTCTTATCAAATCCCATTTTGGACATCATGTAAGATAGATAACTCCAAGATACTTAATCGTAGGCTTTCTCAAAGTCAACCTTAAAGAGCAAACATTCATCCCTTCTCCTCTTAGCAAGGTCCACTACCTCATTACCATCAAAACCCCATCTAGAATTTGTCTTCCCGGGATGAAAGCTGACTGGCAGGTAGTCTTACATCAATTAAAAATGAGCTAAATAAAGGATATATGTAAAAGAGGAGACTCATATATCGGATTTGTCAGAAAAAATAGGTGTTGACCAACGTTTTGATTAACGTTTTCACAAGTGATCAAAATTCTTGTTGTTACTATTTTCTGTTTGCTTTAACTTGTTTAATGTTTGTGTTTGTTTTTCAAAGTCATGTAATAAGACTATGTTTAATTTGAACTTTAATCCAAATTTTGTGATGATCATGTAATCCAATTTATGTTTCATGTTAATGTAATTTATCCATGGTTGTATATTGAAGTTCATACTATCCAACTTATGTATTTTGAAGTTTATGTTGAAAGAATTTGATAGAGGTAGAATTTTTCCATAATAACTAGTAGTAATAAGATAACAAAACTCCCCTTGCTTAAAAAAAAAGATAACAAACTCCCCATTATAAAAAAAACACATTATAAAATGGGTATCAACAAACTAGAGAGAGATAGTGAGATTTTTTTTGCTAAAAGTACATAAAAAAATTCCAACAAAATCTATTAAAATCCATTTTAGAAGACAAACCGTCTAAATGCGAAAGTTTTTATTAACAAGAGACTTTTTATACCACTGGATTTGGATGTACTCTGAAAGTCCTAATTGAATATTCAAGACTCGTTTATATTTCTTTTTTTTTAAGAAAGTTTATTTATATTACTTAGAAGCCATGATCTAATACCACAAGACTTTTTAGTGGTAAATCTAGCGATAACGGATTTGACTAGTAAATGACGAATAGACGTATCTGATAAGTATTAGCGTTTATTGTTTTTTGAGTAGGATTTAATATTGTTTCAAATGCTACTTCAAGTAGATTTTTTCAAACGCTACTCATAACATATATCGTGTCATTTTTTTGTCACTTTTACCCTCATTAATTTTCTTAAATTCCTTCTCTAAGCTCATTAAAGATGGAACAAGAGAAGAGAGAGACCGAGGGCAGAGAGAGGGCAACAAGAGAAAGATGGATAGAGAAGAGAGAGATGTTGCAATGGTGGTGATGGTGGCGCAGTGAAGAGAGAGCAAAAGGGTGGTGGTGGGGTTTGGGGATGAAGATGATTTTTTGTTTTTGAGAAAATTGCACTTTGGTCCTTTTTGTTTCATTAAAATTTCAAAGCCACCACTGAGCTTTTAGGGTTTGAACTCTGGACCTCCTTCTTATATTCCTTCAGCATCTATTAGCTCGCTGCTACCCTTGCTTCGGATAAAAGATAATGGACAGAGAGTTGAGACTTCTTTAACACGTATTGGAAACATAAATCATCAAAGTGAAAAAAAACATAAAACACAAAACTGAAAATTTGTTAAAAGTAAAACATAATGGACCAAAACTATATTTTTGCCTAAATTTTTTCGACTCTCCTATGATTGGGTTTTTTTTGTACCCCCCCATTATACCCTACCCCCCAAATATACCAAACAAACAAATTTACCCCTGATTTCCAAAAAAAAAAATCAGAAGTATGTGTTAAACGATAATTTCGAAACGCGTTTTTTTAGGTTTTCCGGAATTACGTTGAAAGTGATAATTCCGGAAGGCCGTTTTTAAATATTTCTGGAATTATGTCCGGAACACGTAATTCCAGAACACATTTTGACTTCCGGAATTACGTGTTCCGGACGTAGTTCCGGAAATCCTTAAAAACAGTCTTCCGGAATTATCACTTTCAACGTAATTCCGGAAGTCAAAATTAAAAATTCAACATTTATTTTATTAATTAAAAATGCTGTTTACATTGATCGAAAATAACAGATTACAACAACAAACAGAAACAAACAGAAGGTCTAAAACATGACAAAAACTACTGTGATGGTGGAGTTAAACGGCGAAGTATCTCAGCGACGCTCCGTGTGGTTTCCACGTACAACTGCAAAGGACCCTTAAATTTAAACACACCATAGCTGGTCATTATTACTCGGACGTCATCGTTTTTCTTCACATCCATTGTGGACCAGCGAACATGTCCATGAGCGCCCCAATCGGGTTTTCGATAAATGATGCGAGTGACCTCTCGCTCGTCCCCCTCCTGTTGCACCTTATTGTGTAGTCTATCTTTTAGAGCAGCGAAGGTGATGTCGTGTTTAAGCCTGCATGTAATGGTTGTTGGAGACTCGAAATAGACACCATCATATCTGTTGGTGATGGTGCCCTGATGATGAAGGACAGTGACAAAAGAATCGCCAGAGTATTGTGTTAGAGTCTCCATTTTCTTGTGTTGTTTTTGAAAGAAGTGATACCTAAATGGGTATATTTATAGTGAAAAATCTGAAACCCTAAAGTCGATTTCCACCGTTGATGAAAAGTGTCGGCAACATCAAGATCGTTAAAAAGTATCAGTGAGGATAATATGAGGAAGTGGGATGTCTATCACCATCAAGTCTCTCAGTTTCTGCAAAACCCATCTCTAGTCATCATACCGCTCAGCAGACAAGTAAGCAAATGCCACTGAAAATGTCAACTCAGTGGATGTGACACCAACAATCTCCAGGAGAGGCAATCTATATTTGTTGGTCTTGAAGGTGCAGTCCATAATCAAAACGCTAGGAAACATCCTCAATAACTTGATACTCCCAGGGTGTGCCCACAAGATCTCCCAAAAAATATCAGTTCCTTCAAGCCGTCTGGTCCAACACAAGTAATGCTCAGACTCGATCAGTCTCATAAGCTCCTGTATCTCAGTCCTACTACCTCTCCTGCCCGATCAGAGGTTGCTGCGGTTTCTATACAGCTGAGAGATGTTACTCAAGTTGTTGGCAAATCTCTTCTTAATTGCATCTAGACTTTTTTGTGCTTTCACATTCAACAACAAAGGCTCCTCAACAATAGACCGCTCCTTCTTGCTAAACCACCCAAAAATTGCTGCTCCAAGACAACTCTTATGAGGCTCATGATTGTGACTCCCACACATATCTTTAACTTTCCAATCCCAATTAGGAGGATTGAGTGGTGTAGCTTTTAGCCTAAAAGGACAACCACACTTTTTTGAAGACTTGTGTCTAGAACACCCAATGTCTACTCCACTATATCTGCCATGTCTCTCGCAACTCAAAATAATCTTATTCCTTTTCCCTTTACCATTCATGGTGGACTCAGATCGAATAATGATAACAATAATTCTGTTGGCTTTCCCGATGTCTCTAGCCCAACGTACAAGATTATCACGAGTAGGAAAAACCTACAAAATAACTGTAAACATAATTAATAACTTATAACAAATAATAAACAAGAAGCGTTTTAGGAAGATATGTACCTCTGTAGTCGTAAACTCGTCCGATAAATCTATAGTAAAGGGAAATTTGCTGCCAGGTGCAGTCATATCAGTAAAATAAATAAATCAAGTAAAAAAATGACTTCCGGAATTACCTATTTTAGACGTAATTCCGGAAGCTAAAATTTAGAAATTTCGGAATTACGCCTGAAAAGATAATTTCGGAAGGGAAAAAGGCAGAAATTTTCGGAAATATGTCAAATTACATAATTCCGAAATGTAAAAAAATTAAACTTTTCGGAATTACGTGTTTCCGGAACATAATGACAATTCTGGAATTATGTGTTTCCGAAAAGTTTACGAAAAACACTTCCGAAATT
Source organism: Astragalus membranaceus (assembly GCA_039519185.1). Lineage (NCBI taxonomy): Eukaryota > Viridiplantae > Streptophyta > Magnoliopsida > Fabales > Fabaceae > Astragalus > Astragalus membranaceus. The sequence continues at coordinate 115,816,059 of CM076850.1, forward strand.
ATTTATATAAAGGGATAATTCTGGGAAACTCGAAAATTTGGGTCTTGTGTTCCGAATTTGGTAAAAATGGGAGGGGTATTTTTGGGATAAATGGAATTACGGGGGTATAGGGTATAATGGGGGGGGGGGGGTTTAAAAAAAAAAAAAAACCCCTGTGATTTTGGGTCAACTCCAAACCGTAACGCATCACTGTTTGTCTTTGTTGAGAAAATCTTGAAGGACCTTCCTCTGAGTCTGAATCGATAGCAGTCTTTCGACTTTTCTCAATCACCGTAACTCCGTAAGTCATTCTCTCTTATATATCCATCAAAAATTCTTTGGTACCTTTTTTTGGGTATTATTTTTTCGTACCTTTTCTTTCTTGCTACTATTCTTTCCAATGCTTTCGACATTACATTCCAGTACAACGTTGCATAATTAGGTCAAGTTTTAGATTCAATGTTTTCCTCACTCTTCCTTTAAAAAATATTTCAGATGAAGATAAATTGAGTAGGAAACTAGATTACTTAAGGTTTGGATTCTAGCAATTTAATGATTGTTTGATCAAACCCTAAAGCAGTTAGTTTACAATTCTATTATGTAACTAGTTAATGGAGCTCTATATGAGCTGAGCATGTAAACTGTTTGATACATTGATTGAACGAAATTCATATCATTTCATCAGTAAGTGCTTATGTATGAGAGTTTATGTACAAGACGTTTCTAAAATTGAAGAGATCATGTAAATTGTTTCTATAAGCCATCTATCTCAAAGAGCTTATGAAAATAAGTTGAAACCAACTTATGACCATATCATAAGTTATTTTTATTATTAGTTTTTTCAATTACTTACTATTACCACAGGTGTTTATGTCATGTACAAACAAAATAAGTTCTCCCAAATGTCCTCATACTGGACAACTAGGCCATGTATGCTAAAGAATATATTCATTTTTATGTGTACAAAAATAAATGGTAAACTGTAGAAAAACCCAAGTACAAACTGATCTTTTGAACACTTTGTTTATTTAATTATTCCCTTTTTTTCTCATTATTTTTCTGCATATATGAGGACCTTACCTTGAGCAAACACTTGAGAAGATATGTGTTGTCTTACCAAACTAGAACACCATATACCAATGATTATGATTGGATCGTTGTAATGTGGCGATGTAACTAAGACGTATCGAAATTTGCTGTCTTCAGGCTACATATACACAAGATGGGGAAATCAGAAGCGGATGAAAAGATTCTCAGCTACAATGATGTGGTTCTTAGACAATCAGATCAAGACATCCTTAGTGGTCCATATTTTTTGAATGATCGAATTATTGAGTTTTATTGCAGTTATCTTTCTACATGTCATCCCTCTCAGGATATCCTGCTGGTTCCACCATCCATTGCATTTTGGATAATACAATGTCCTTTTGCTGAATCTCTCAAAGATTTCTTAGAGCCCCTTCATTTGTCTGAGAAGGCATTGGTTATATTTCCCATCAATGACAACGAAGACATTAACAGAGCTGAAGGTGGATCTCATTGGAGCTTACTCGCATACTACCGCAATGCAAATCTTTTTGTTCACCATGATAGTTGCAGAACCATCAATGCAACACCTTCTAAGCAACTCTACGAAGCTGTTGTTGGATATGTTGGATTATCTGAATCGGGATCCAAGGCCAGCTTTCTGGAATGCACTGATTCCCCCAGGCAAGCAAATGGTTATGACTGTGGCTTATATGTCACAGCGATAGCCAGAGTGATATGCAACTGGTATGTAACTAGTGAAAGTACTGATACAAAAGATCTGTGGTTCTCTGCTGTGAAGGAACAAGTTACTCAATCAGCTGTTGCCCACATGCGAAGTGAGATCCTGGCCTCTATCAGAGATCTAATGGCAAGGCATTCAAACCAGCATGTTCCAGAATAAACTGCTTTCCTGACCGAAGTCTTGAATTCTTGTTTGAGCTTCGTTTAACTCGATTCAGAAGACTTTCGATTTAGTGTCGAGTCTATTTGAACCTTTGACTCCTCAGTCATTGCTGAATCAAATTTTGCCTTAGCAAATTATCTGGAACCCTGTATGAAATTGACATGTCCATTACACTTACACGTAGTGACAGGCTTTCCCTGTTATAATCTGATAGAACTTTTCAATCATAAAAGTGAAGAGTAATTGTTTTTTTTTTGCTGTCTTAGGTGTGCTAGTTTACTTTTCACAGATTTTATTGAACAAAATCCATTGTTCCATATCAACTTCAATTTAAAATGCTTACATGATTATGTTTTTTGCTCAAAAGCTAACATCTATGAAGCCTGGATACCGGATACGATACGGGATACGACACGATACGGATACGGGGATACGGGAAAATTTTGAAAATCAAGATACGACACGGCTGGGATACTTTAATAAAAAATTAAATTAAAATTTAAATATATAAAAACATAACAGAAAAATAAAATAGAATAGAAACACAAATTGAAAAAAACAAAGATGAAAAACTGAAATATTGCATTTTATAGATATGAAAAAAAACTGCCCAAATAGATAAAAAAAAATCACACAGAAAATATATGGATGAAAGGAAGAGGACAATCGACACACCTATGTATGAGTGACTAGTCGTAAAAAGTAATGGTGGACAAGTAACTGAGACCACCCGAAATCGTATAATACGAATAGTCAGTGGCAGAAATAGATGACTTTTTATAGACTAAGATATTCATATTAGTACGTAATTAGTCAATAAAACATAAGCATATCATTAGTCAATATATATTCATCACATTGTAGAAATAAATACTCGTAATCTTATCAAGTAGAGATAGTTACGTATATTTATCTCACTCATATCACAATGTATTAGTTCTTCTATTATTGTATTACGAAAAAACATATAATTTTGTCTTTTAGTTAGTGAGGTATTAAAGTGTATCATATATGAGTGACAATCATGTGCTTAGTTGGTAAGGGGTATCGAAAAAGTATCTGAGAAGTATCCTTAGTTGGTAAAAAGTATCAAATATATGTATCTGAAAAGTATTGAGTCAAATATTTTTTAAAAAAAATTAAAAAATTATTAAATACTCTTTGGGTACGTATCGGGAAGTATCGGGTGCGTATCGGTATCGGATACGTATCCGACACGGGTACGTCTCCATTTTTGAAGTATCGGGGCTTCATAGGCTAACATTAAATGTTGTGCTGATATGGACCCAAATGTAATCCCGTCACTTCAATTTTCATTCAGAGTTCAAACATCCGGTGTCTATTTTGACATCAAAAAAACATCCGGTCTCTATAGCTGTTAAAAGAAATTAATATTCAGTGTCTATATATAGCTGTCATGTGTGCCATCAACAACGCTGAAATATTGTGCATATACACATATCCAAATAGTCCATCACAACCACTTTAGAAGTATCAAGGACTCCTAATCTTAGGGAGGCCGCCTCAATAGGTGTCCATCGTGAAATGGTCTCATTTTTTGGTAAAAAAAAAATTAGGGTGAGGGATGGTGCCTCATGTTGAGTCCGGCCAATAGCTATTAAATGCCACCGATGCTCGACACCTTTTTTTTTATTTCAGAAAAGTTTAGGTGAGTTGGGCTCCGAGAGTTCACCATGGTAAGAACAGGCCTCACTGTTTTTTGAGCGCTTACAGAGGTACAGATCACCCACCAAAGAGATGCTCACATCAGCAGTGAGAGTTGAACCCACACTCTTGTGAGAAATGTGCCAACTCCTTACCAACTGAGCAACTTTCATCGGCATCAATGCTCAACTCAAAGTGTGGTGTAAAAATCAAAGAGTGGTTGGTGCATTAAATTGCATATCAATGGGTTTTTCTTCAAAAGATAGTCGGTGTAGTGATGTTTGAAAAATCTGTGCACGAGTTGCTGAAAATGTAATGTGTTCACATGTCTCAAAGCTTCTATAAATAGAAGTGGCAACAAGATGAAAATACTCATTGCAACAACGTAAATCAAATGCGAAAGCAAAGAAAAATAGACTGAGTAAATTCTGAGAGTGTGGGAAAAATACATTTGGGTAGGTATCATTCCTATTATTCCTTAATATTGCTACTTTGCAATATTTGATAAGAGTGGGTCTCACGAAAAACACTATATTGTATCTTTTGAGAGTTTCAAGAGAAGAAATAATATTGTAATTATTCTTTGATATAGAGAATTATTTTTCGGAGTTTATCTCATGGTTTTTTCCTTGGTATTAGAGAGTTTTTCACGTTAAATATTGATGGTATCCTTTATTTGCTTATAGTTTGTGTGATTGGCGTGCTATTCATGTGTTCATCCAAACTTGTTTCCGCACAAAGGCTGTGCTAAAGGAAATTATTTTTGTTGTCATAACCGGCACTAATTTTCCTAACACCTCAGTCCAACATAGTGAAAATGTTTGAGGTTTTTGAGAATTTATTTACAAAGAGGGGACAAGTGAATACTTAAACCCGCAACTCGCCAAATATAAATTCTATCATGCTTCACTAGACCAACTCTTTGGGTTGAATCAATCTCATTTTGCAAATTCATTATTATTTTAACGGCTTTTAATTTCTGAAATGCTATTATGCAGGTCCCTCGCCTGCAAGGAATCTGGATCCTTCTTTGCTCCCCAGATTAGTTGCACAATATCGAACACCTTTAAAGTTCTTTACAACTCCACTTGTCTCAATTATAGGTTTGGAAGAGGGAATGAGCAAGTTTGAATGGTGTAAATGTGGGAGTTATTGTAGTTTTTTTAAAAAGAAATAAAGAACGTCATAATAATATTAAAATTGCATAACTGACATGGTTCACAGCATACCGAGATAGTTCATGCTAATTTCCCACATTAGTTACAAAAATGCATTTCCACTTTTTTAAGAGGCAATCTAAATACCGAGTCGCCATGTAAGTACCACTTGCACTTAGGCATGGACAGTTATAAAGTATCAATGAGAATTGGTAGAGGGGAACCAGGAGAAAAAATAATTGAACCCGATATGTAGGATTTCAAAAGAGTTAAGTACTACTATTGTAGGAACAGACATTAACGGCAGGGGAGACCTATCAAAATTTTAAGGAGCTTGTACATCCAAAACGGTTATCTGTTTATCTCTGTATTGAATCAATGTAAATTCTGTATTTCATCAACATGATTCGACAGCTGAAGAACTACGCCGCACACAACAGTAACAATATCCGCGAGTTCTGCACCAACAATAGCATATAGCAGAAGTGTCAGAATAACAAAAACTCCAACATAAACGATAATCAGGCTTCAAACAATGACATGCTGACCACCTATCTAAATACCCAAATTACATTACCAAGAGCAATAATACTCCCCCCAGTTAAGTCCAGTATGTCACCAATATTTACACTGGATGTCTTTTTTCTTGGCTTTTTATTTTTCTGGGAAGGAATGGGAGGGGGGATTGAATCAACATAACAGAAATAATGGAACATGTGATGAAACGACAGATATTCCTTAGTAAGGAATGCAGACACTTTAAATAAGTAAACTCAAAAATAAGAGAAACAATCTGGGAAGTTCATACATGAAAATTTAAAAATAGTGAAGGATATAATCTTGAATGGCATTCAGAATAGGCTTGGATCAAATGTATACAATTTACAATAACAATCATCAAGATATAGTTAGACTTATTAAATTGGAGGTCATTCACATTCGGTAAACTGGCAAAACTACTCTCCAGTCAAATTATTTAGAAATGGCACTCACCTCTTCCGGAGATTATTTATGCCATGCTAGTGTCCACAGGATAACTTCCTAGCACTCGCAAGAATGTAGCAAACTCCTGCAAATTGTATTGGTTTTAGAGTGCCTACTCAGAGATAATCTTTTCAATATGCTTCATGAGATTAAATTAAATCATACATTTAGATGCCTTAAGGCATTTTGTGCCCTCTGTTCAGCCATTGATGCTTCAAAATCAACATAGAAAAGATAATCAAAGTACCTGCAAAAGATATGAACTGCAATTAGTACAACAATACTAACGATCTAACCCATTGTAGCTATAGGCTACAGCCTTCGGTGTTTATACTTGGAATACCCCCCGTTGTTATCATCTTGTGCCCGTAGTCGTAGAGGTTGATTCCGCAAAGGACGACTTTCAATCTGTAGGAAAGACAAATCAAATGTACAATCAGAAACACCTAAAAAGCATATGTAATTTCCATAAAAGATATTACACCTGACCCTGAGAAGACAACTAACCTTTGAAAGATTAATTTGACGCAAGGCAAAAACGGCAAGGGCTTTGAAAAGTATCCCAGGACCCTCTTCTAAAGAAAAAACTATGCTTGTCTGAGAATTCAACACCACGATCAACAGCAATATGATATATTGATGTCAGTACTCAGTAAGCATAAAACCAATCAACTGGGGAGTGGGAAGACATGAGCATGATGTGTTCAATCCAGTAATTTCAGCTGCTTGCGAGTTTAAGGTACCTTAAATGGCCTATCTGTGCCCGGAAGTATAGGTTCTCGTGCCAACATTAAAAATCGGGTGATATTATCACTATCATCCTGCCCATGCAAATCCACAATGGTGATCAACTCTAAGATAAACATGAACTGCTTATCATGTAATATAAAACAGTGACATATGGACCCAAACCTGAATGTCTTGAGCAAGAATATTTAAGCCATAGATCTTTGCAGCAGTAGAACTAGCAACAGCTCCTGCATCTTGTAGTTTGTGGAAGGCAACATGCTATAATTTGCAAATATGTTAGGATAAGTGATATAGAAAAATATGACAACTGTAGCAGTAAAAATATGATTTTGATCCTTTACCCCAAGGTGCAATATCTAATCATGTCTTCAGATCAGAAGATGATAAGATTCTGCTAATTTTCCAAGCAGATCAGAATTTGAACCTAGGATAACCTACTTATAAAAAGCAAACGCACAAAATGCTCTGAAATCTCTGAGAAATAAGCATATTATGTGACCACAAAAAGTGGGTATGGTTCTAAAGATGCCATGATTAGTGTATCAAAAAAATTGAACGTTGTAATTGATGCATCCTAAGAGACCCAGTATACTGAACAACACTGGACAAACAGTTAAATCATAATATAATTCTTTGTTCTATATGTTGTTTGGTACTTTACCAAAAAATATGTTGTTTGGTGGTAGCCAGTATGCAACACAAACAACTTTGTATTATATCGTTTGGTATGCGTATGAACTCCACATAATAATGTAAAATTACCATAATACCCTTTGTATTGCACAGTGTTCTCATGGTTCATTAAGTAATTGGAGTTTTGACCTGAACCTGGCCTTTAGTTTAGGGCATTGGTAAATGAATCAAAATGGAAAATATCCATTGAAATGCACCGGTTTGATCATTCATTGACAGAAGCACTTGAAATGATAAAAGAAAAACAGCTTCCAACAATTCTACACTTACCTTTGCAGCACCGGCTGTATCATCGACTGCTTCTCTGACCAAGCCCAACCCTGTCAGATTGTTCTCACATTGTGCAAGAGCCTGAAAGATCACCGTCATGGATGAGTTTATGGTTGGGCAAAAGTAAGGTAAAAAATGACAGAATCACACCTGTGGATGACTAAGGACTCGCTTCAAGTCCTCGAGTTTAACACCATGGTTGGCCATCAAACAATGATGGACTGCATATTTTACTTCTCCCACGATGTGTAACCTGTGCCGGAGTAATAGGTCATAATTTCTGTGGATGCTCCCTCCCAAAGAATTCTCAATTGGCAAAACTGCTCTGTCCACAAGCCACCTTTCAACAGCCTGGCGTAGGAATCCAAGATCAAGAGACATAAAGCGGCCACAGTCAGTTAGAACTAACGAGCCCTCTTGGCAACCATATATACTTTAAAGTTTAAAAGGTAACCACCATAAGAAATTAAAGTTTTAAAGGTAGCCACCATAAGAAAACAATAAATAGAAAGTCAGAACGTAAGAACCAAGCACTGGAATGTCTGATTTTGAATTATTAATGGTTAGAGTTGTAATGCAAAGCTATTAGAGGTCATGCTACTTATGCTAGTGGAACACTAAAACTGATATCGAAGTAAAATGAAAATCCATATGGAAAAAAATGACAATTTGAATCAACCATGAACAATAACAAAGGAACATGCTAAAGAAAATTAGGATCTGTATACAGAGATGCATTCTTCCTAGCTAGGCTTCCATCTCTTACTACAAAAGTCACCAATCTTCTTGTTAGCAAATTAAAATGAATACAAATTTTAGAAAATGAAAACAGAAAATGGTTATAGAAATTAGGAAAAAAAAACATATTGCTAGTAAAGAAGAGAGGGCAGCAAAACTTTTACTTCAAAAGCGGTGTCAAATTGTTCACAAGGCACAGCCTCACAATTTGGGTAGGCCTTCTGTGCAGCTGATTCACTGTAAGCACCACGAACCCCCTGAAAATGCAATATTCAACTATATGGAATTAATAGAAATCAACCTTATAATGAGAAATAAAAAAGCCAAAAAAGAATGGCAAATACAAAAAGTTATAAACACCGTGCATGCAATGCAGTGAATGCAATAACAAGCGAGTACCTGATATGCAACACGGAGGCGGGAACCTTCGGAAACAGATGGAGATAAATGATTCGAAGACAAAGGCCCTGAAATCAATCGCTAAAAACATTAAAAAAAAAGGAAAAGGAAAAAGAGAATGATAAACAGCGAGAAAGAAAAGGAAATGGAATACACACGCGGAAGAGAGAGCGGATCTTTGGAAGCGACGTCGCTTGGGACAGCGGCAGCAGCGTGGTTAGTTCGTAATTCGACGGAGTGCGCGGCGTCGTTGAGATCGTTTTCCCTGTGGCCCTGAAGGGAAGCGCGAATGCAGAGGTTACGGTGTCGTTTTAAGCGAGGGTTGAGATTGAGGGACTGCAGGGGATTGACGGAATCAAACGGCGTCGATTGATGGTTGGAACGGTTGGGATGGAGAGGAGGATGGACAATGATTCGTGAAGCCGCCATCAAAGCCTCGGCTTCGGTGAGCCAGTCACCGGTGGTTTCGCGGAGTTACGACCACCAAAAAACCGATTCGTGATCTTCGCGTATCCGGAACCAGTTTCGCGGATATGGGGACCCAGACGCATTTAAACCTCGCCTCGCTCTTGGCAGTGTGGCTTGTGAATGTGGGATACTGTCATTTGTTTTCTTTCTTCCCACCGGATAAACATTGCATAACACCTGTACAGTGTACACACTCCCATCGCAGGAAAAAAACTAGTCCTAATACCCGTGCCACGTGGCACAGGCCTTTCCTTATTTTCGTTTGTTAAAATTATGAGAGATCATAATAATTAAAAATTATAACCGAATCAAGAAATGGTTAAACAGTAGAGTTAGTTGAAAATCACCGGAAAAATAGAGGTGCCCATACTAAGTTGACAGAAAATGATATGTGGTTCTATTGTAAATGTGGCTAAAGTTCTCGTGAGAGTAAATACTTGAAGATAAGTGATTCATTTTTCTTGGAATGTGGCCACCAATTCAGTTGCCAGGAAATGTGGTTGCTTGACTGCAAAGAAGACAACAAAATTAGAAAGTGAAACACATGTGTATCATACATGATCGGATGAAAACCACCAATAAAATAGAAGCATCCATAGATAGTTGAAAGAATATGATTAGGGGTTCTTTTGTAAATGTGACTGAAATTTCCATGAATAAAAATTATATTATGATTATCAATTAAATAAGAAGACTATAAAATAAAAAAATACATTGAAATTAAACATCCATAGATAATAAGGAAAAAAAGTGTAAAGAATGTTAATAACATAATTCATATTCATCAAATGTTAAAACAAAAATGAACACTTAGTTAGAAAGAAAGAAAACAACATAATTAGAAAGTGAAAGAATGTGAAGGGAGTTATTTTGTAAATGTGACTGAAGTTCCCGTGAAACACATGGGCATCATGCATAATTGAATGGAAACCACCAATTAAATAGAAGCATTCATAGAGAATTGAAAGAATATGATGAGGGGTTCTTTTTTTTGGGGTAAACCCGGGTATCCACCGCACGAACAGAAGTGACTAATCCCTCGCTCATTGTAGCTGCCTCAAGGGGCAGGACAGCTGGCCCAGAGTGATGAGGGGTTCTTTTGTAAATGTGGTTGAAGTTCCCGTGAATAAAAATTACATTATGACTAATAATTAAATAAGAAGCATTCATAGATAGTTGAAAGAATATGATGGGGCTTATGTTGTAAATATGGCTGAAGTTCCCGCAGGTTAACCCCATAATTAGAAAAGAAAAGAAGATAACACAATTAGAAAATGAAACACGTGGGTATCATTCAGGGTTGGATAAAAATCACCAATAAAATAGAAACATCCATACAAAATTGAAAGAAGATGATTGGGGGTTTTATTGTAAATGTGTTGAAGTTCCCGCGAGAGTCAATATTGCAACAAAGTATGCAAAAATAAAAGAAAGATATATAATAAAAATATAAACATTAATTTGAGTATACTTCAAATACCCGTTGGTGCAAAATAAAGGTGTAAAATGACCAAATAAAAAGGACAGCACAAATAAAGTGTGAAACACGTAGTTGGATGAAAAACAAAAATAAAATAAACGCACCTATAGAAAGTTGAAGAATATGATGTGGGGTTCTTTGGTAAATGTGGTTGAATTTCTCATAAATAAAAATTAAATTATAACTAAAAATGAAACAAGAATATTATAAAATTAAAAAGGAAGATTAAGAAAGACATCAATATTGAACATTCATAGATAATAAGAAGAAAAAGTCGAAATAATTTTAATAACATAATATATATTTATCAAAATACAAATATTAAAACTTAACACATAATTAGAAAGAAAATAATACAACACAATTACAAAGTGAAACATGTGGGTGTCATGCAAAATTTGACGAAAAACAACCAATAAAATAAAACAGCTAAACAAAGTTGAAAGAAGATGATGAGGTTTCTATTGTAAATGTGGCTAAATTTTCCGTGGGAGTTAATTCTGCAACGCAGGTATTTGAATAGATAAATTTTTTTCCAAACGCTAAAGTACTACAAAACACATCGGTTAGCATCGCACTTTACTTATTTCGTCACGAAATTATTATTTTTTCACCAAACCAGTTATTGAAGACCAAACTACGCGTATTTTTATACAATTACATTTTTTTTCTGAACTCCAAAATATATCAAAAGACACACCTTAAATATGAAAAAGAAAAAAGATAAAAAAGAAAACAAAAAGAAAATGTTTATGAAGTATGAAAAAAACTGGATTGCGCGCTACATGTTGAGACGCTTTAAATTCTCTTATCTCTTAAAAAAAACAAGAATACTACTATTATTATATTATTATTAATTTTTTAGCCAAATTTATTATAATGTTATGATTAATGATTATTATTGTTATGTTATTGGTACAGGATACAATGCATTGATGTAAGCTTTTTATCCTTGTCACAATTGCAACCAATAGAACAACCTTCTCCATATTATCGAACTCGGGAGCACTCAGTCGACCCCTGTGTCTCATGGTAGCCTATGCCATTGGGACAATAGTGTTAGTCTGCAAAATGTAAAATCTAGTAAACGAGAATAAGAATTAAATTATAGCTATAAATTAAATTAGAAGATTATAAAATTAAAAATGAACATTAACAAAGACATTTAAATTGAACATCCTCCATAGATAATAAGAAGAAAAAGTCTAAAGATGTTTAATAACATAATCCACATTCATCAAATGTAAATATAACTACATAATTAGGAGGAAAAAAAATAAGACAACACAATTAAAAAGTGAAACACATGGATATCGTGCAGATTTGAATGAAAACCACTAATAAAATAAAACTACGGCCCATAGAAAGTTCAAAGAATATGATTGAGGGATCTATTGTAAATGTGACTGAAGTTTCCGTGAATAAAAATGATATATAATTATAAATTAAATAAAAAGATTATAAAATTAAAAAGAAACATTAATAAAGACATAGAAATTGAATATCTATAAGAAGAAAAAGCGTAAAGAATATTAATAACATAATCCATATGCAAAAAATCTAAATATAAAAACTTAATCCATAGTTAGAATGAAAATAAGACAACACAAATAGAAAGTGAAAAACATGGGTATCATGCAGAGCTGGATGAAAACCAAACAATAAAATAGAAGCAGTTATACAAAGTTGAAAGAAGATGATGAGGGCAATATTGTAAATGTGGCAGAAGTTCTTAGAGGAGTAAATGCTAGAAGTTCCTTCGGTTCTAATTTATTGACTATGTCAAAAAAAAAGCTCTAATTTATTGACATTTTTAAAAAAAATAATAATTTATTGATATTGGAACTATTTCTTGTGTTAATTGTTACCGTTGGCTATCAGTGATACTAATTTTTGTCCGCCACAGCTATTGCTCCTTTGAAGGAGCAAGGTTTCTATTGCGTTGCACGGGGCAGACTAACCTTGAAGGAAATCAAATTAATGCATAAAATAAAGGAAAAGTTATGAAGTATGATGTAAACAACATATTCGTAAAACTTATAAAAGTAAGTAGATTAATATAGACTAATATTCGATCGTGCTTAGGAGAAAAAATTTCCATGGCCAACATCGAGTTTTTCCACTACAGAAATAGAACCCAAGAGCACCGCATCGACCCCTGTGTACCAGAGTAGCTTATACATCTGGGCCAACAGTGTTGGTTTGTAAATTATATAGTATAATAACTGCGAATAAAAATTTAATAACATAAACAAAAAAATTGAATTGAACATCATATATAATAAGAAAAACAAAATCTAAATTATTTTAATAACATAGTTCATATTCATCAAATGTAAATATAAAAACTTAACTCATAATTAGAAAGAAAAGAAGACAACACAATTTTAAAGTGAAATAGGTGGGTATCATGTAGGGTTGGAAGAAAACCACCAGTAAAATAGACGCAATTATACAAAGTTGAAAGAAGATGATTGAGTGTTCTATTATAAATATGGTTGAAGTTCCTATGGAATTAAATACTTCAACACGGTACTCGAATATAAAATGCAAATAAAAATATAGAGACTAATTTAAATATGTTTCTAATACATGTTGGGTCGATGAAAACTACCAATAAGATAGAAGCAGCAATGAAAAGTCAAAAGAATATGATTTAGGGGTTTTATTAATTGTAATGTGGCTGAAGTTCCCATGGGAGTAAATATTGCAATTATAAAGAAAAAGAAACCACCGCATCACGCATGTGAACAATCAAATTTTTTACGAATGCTAAAATACCCTAAAATACATTAGTTAGCATCGTACTATACGTATTTTGTGAAAAAATATATTATTTTGGGTAGCAAACTGATTATTGAGGAACAGACTTTGTGTATTTGAATATCTGTTTTTTCTCTCTATATTCTAAGGTACCCCAAAACACATTGTTTAGTATCGCACTTACATATTTTGACACAAGATTTTTTTATCACCAAACTGGTTATTGAGGAACGAACTTAGTGTGTTCGAATATCTAAAAATATTATAGACTTTAAAATACCCCATAACACACTCCTTAACATTGCACTTTACGTACTTTGTCATAAAATTAATTTTTCTTCTCATTAAAACAGTTATTGACGAACAACACTCACGTATTTGAACATTAAATTTTTTTTGGAATATAAATTACTTAAAAACACACTACTTAAGAACTATATGATTTGGTAAAAAAAAGAACTCTATAAGAAATTTACTCTAACGGCGTATTCTCAAAAATTCAAGTTGGATCGTAGAAGAAATCACATTTTTAATATGTTTATTTATTTATTTTTTATTTTAACTTAATAAATTATTTATTTTAAGGTAGATTCTAGGGTGAAGGATCAATTAAGTCTCACACTAACGCAACGACCAAATTGAACCTAAGATCGAGCATAAAATGCTATGAATGATTTAGATTACATACCGATTGATACAAGCTAATCACTGATAGTATTTTATATTATATCATGACGTATATTTGACTGGTACACCGATAAATTAGTTGGTCTTTCACTTCAGAAGACACCTTATTTTAAATATAATACCTAAATTATTAATTCATTTATTTTAAACTAAACCTAATTTCATGTATTAATTTTTTATTTAAAAATTTAATGTAAATGATGGTGACTTTATACATACAGTTTTTTAATATTTTTAAATCTTGTCACACCATGTTTGCATCAGACGTGTTCACGTAATTTTATATTTTAAATACCTCTTGTTTTTATGCTTTTTGATTTCCTAGGTTAAAAAATAAAATATTTCCTAGGATAGCATTTTTTTTGACTTCCTAGGGATAGTTTTTCATGAACATTAATATCACAACTATTCATCTTTGCTCATTTCCAACTGACACAACACTACCCATCTAGACTTTTTTTTACTCTTCTCACATTTTCAAAATTGGTTAAAATTTTTTACCAACAAAAGTAGTGATTATTAGAGTTGAAAATTTGACTAAAAAAGAAAAGGCAAGCCGCAAGGAAATTAGAATACCTTTTGCAAAATGAAAAGCTATAATTATATTTTATTAAAGAATTTAATAATGAAAAAAAAAACATACCACCTAAACGCCCACAACCATTACCTTTCCTTTAGGAGGTTTGTTTTTTTTTTCATTATTAAATTCTTTAATAAAATATAATTATAACTTTTCATTTTGCGGAGAGAGGTAACACTATCACCCCCTGTCAATGAAAAAAAACTGTCACTACACCAACACTGGCACCCCCTTTCATTGACAGTGTTGGTGACAGTGTTGGTGTGGTGAACTTCGATGGCGGAGAGAGGTAATGGTTGTGGGCGTTTAGCGGTGGAGAGAGAAGACGTGGTGGTGGTTGGTTATAAGAGAGACGAAAAAATGTGGTGGAGAAACTGGCCGTGGTGGTGTTCCGGATGTAGGGTGGTGGTTCGCCGGAGATGGTGGTGGCTCGCCGGAGATGGTGGTGGCTCGCCAGTGACACCTTTTCTTTGATCTCTTCCCAAAAACTATCATCACCCGTACCCTCTCATCTCACCCATCTCTTCCCAAAACACTCACCTCTCACTCTTGCTACCTCAGCTCTCCACGCATGCACACACATACTTTGTCATTCAAAAAAAAAAGTCTGATCTCTGCATGTTTGTCAAAGCAACAATGGTGGCCTGGCAAAGCTACAGTGATGGATCTCATTTCTTCCCTATTTTCTAAGATCTAGTTCTAGATTTAGATTTTCCCTATTTTTATTTTCTTTTAATTTTTAGTATCTGAATCTGATATGATATAAAAATGTATATGTATATCTGTTTGAAATGAAATTGAAGTTTTGTTTGTTTTTTAAAATGAAATTCTGTTTGTTGGTTTCTCTTCCCCATTTTTCTCCGATCTTTTTTTTTTTAATTAAAAAAATTGTTACCATCGCACTACGTAATTCCTAAGCCAGCTTCATCTCTGTTTGATTTTTTGCTGTGTCTGCTCTCACTGGTTCTCGTTTTGGTAGCTTCAATCTTCTATCCTTGTCAAAAACTTCATTCTGCTGGGTTGTGATTTCAAATTTAAAATTTTTTATTTGTTTCCTTTGTTTTATTTGATTAGTGTGTTTGAGAAGAGAAATTATTGTAGAGAGTAGTTTTTTATTTTGTAGCACCAACAATAGAGGTGGAGGAAGAGGGACAGTGAGAAGAGGAAATGGTGTCGTGATTAACCAGGGAGATATTGATGAATTGATACCGAAGCGATGGGACCAATAACCTGCACGTGAAGTAATAAGAATATAATATGCTTATAACAAAAAATAATAAAAAGGCAAAAAGACAAAGAGCAGTGCACGTGAAGTAATATATAGCAATGTTATCTAATATATTAAGCGAAGCCAGTGGCTTCAGCCTCTTTTGGAGGCAAAGTTGATGCGCATGAAAGAGGGAAATGATTTTGGCGCCAAGTCCTTTGAAGTATACCCCACTTGCTCCTTCCCTTCTGCCACACTTGCTCCTTTGAGATGCATGACATACACGTTTCATCTACTCAGTCCCACATCTTAAACACGTTTCACATTCTATTTCCATCTATCTATCTCCTCTCTTCTTTCTTCCCTGCCTATGTCATTTTCTCCGCTTTCTCTCTTCTTCTCTTTCCTTCTCTCTTTCTTCTTCTCTCTCTTTCTCTCATTACGTTTCATTTTGTTCTTGAAATTTCAAAAAAGAGGAGAGAGAGAGAGAGCTTGGTTGAGAGAGCAAGAGAAAAACCTGCGAGTGAGAGAGAGAAGGAAGACGACGGAGGGTGGTGAGCGAAGGGAGAGGGACGACGTCGCCAGAGGGAAGGCCGTGGTGCGGCGCCGGCGACGGTGAGAGAGAGAGAACAAAAGAAGGCTGGTTTTCGTGGTTGACGGCGGTGGAGTGGTGGTTCGCGGCGGTAGGGAGAAGGTCGCGATGTTCACGATGATGATGGTGGAAGGAGCGAAGCCGGAGGTGGAACCGTGGTGTCAGCGGCGGCGGTGGCTACGGTGAGCGGTAGAGAGGTGACGGTCAGAAACTGAAGGAGGAGAACCACGTGGGGTGAATACTCCCATGACCGGTTTCTGGTTCTCGATGAGGGAGAGAGAAGTACGGCGACAACGGCGGTGGTGCGCCGGTGCACCAACGACGCAGTGGTGGTAAGGTGAGAATCCTCCCTCATTTTTCTACTGTTTTCTCTTCTTCACATCTCACTAGATCACTGATTTTGGTTTTTCCTTGCAGACAATGAAGAAAAATAAATCAAATGCTTAGATCCTTCTTCATCTCCACCTGAGAAAGTTCAACATGCAATAGATTGCTTGGTATTTCATTTTTTCATATTCTTTTCAACTGTCTTTCAAGGTTTCATAAATCAAATGCTTAGATCCTTCTTCATAATTCATCTGCAGATTCTTTGATTTGTCCTCCCAAGCAATTTAATTTCGGTGTTTTGGGTTGTGGGTGAATTTATACTTCGGTGGACCTAATGCTGGGTTTGGTTACCCTAACAATTTTATGCTTCAGAATGACATTATCTTTTTTGTTGTTGCATGTTTGATTGTCATGCATCTGAATTCACTGGACGACATTATCTTTTTTGTTGTTGCATGTTTGATTGTCATGCATCTGAATTCACTGGATGACATTATCTTTTTTGTTGTTGCATGTTTGAT
Source organism: Astragalus membranaceus (assembly GCA_039519185.1). Classification (NCBI taxonomy): domain Eukaryota; kingdom Viridiplantae; phylum Streptophyta; class Magnoliopsida; order Fabales; family Fabaceae; genus Astragalus; species Astragalus membranaceus. The sequence continues at coordinate 115,833,252 of CM076850.1, forward strand.
TCGCAATTTAGTATTTCAAACCAACTCTATACTAATTTTTCACTTTATTGCTTCTTTCCAGGTGAAAGGTTTGGATGTGGGTGCTCTCTACATCTCTCATATCCAGGTTAATCAAGCTCAAAAGAAAAGACGCCGCACCTACAGAGCTCACGGAAGAATCAATCGTATGTTGATTTTTTTATTCTTTTATTGATGGATTGTGATTACATGCATATATTGATTAGTGTTTTTTGGCAGCCTACATGTCATCTCCCTGCCACATTGAGCTGATATTGTCTGAGAAGGAAGAGCCTGTTCAGAAAGAGGTATTGATTGATCATAATTCTGTAATTATTTGATATCTTTTTGTTCTGCATGAAATGCTTATTTGTTGTTAATATGGTTTAAGTAAGCTTGCATTGTTTGCCATGTGTGTATTCATTTGAAGGATTTTTAAGAGCAGCCGGCAGCTCTATTTCTAAAGCAAAGACGCCGCACCTACAGAGCTCACGGAAGAATCAATCGTATGTTGATTTTTTTATTCTTTTATTGATGGATTGTGATTACATGCATATATTGATTAGTGTTTTTTGGCAGCCTACATGTCATCTCCCTGCCACATTGAGCTGATATTGTCTGAGAAGGAAGAGCCTGTTCAGAAAGAGGTATTGATTGATCATAATTCTGTATTTGTTGTTCTCTGTAAATCTGTACATATTGTGCTTTATTGATATAATTATGTTAGTTTACAAGTCATGACATTCATCTCTCATTTGTTACATTGGTTATGCTATGCATGCATTTGGCTCTCTCTGTCTTTACTATATAGCGAATTTGGTTGATTAGTATCATTTGCTTTGGTATGTGTTATATAATGCATTTGCAATTGCAGGGTGTTGATTACTATCATTTAAAGATTATTTTGCAGGATGTTGGTTATAATGATTGTACTCCTGGGTTTTGATGCTCCTCCTGTTGTTGTCATTCAACTCTGTAGGCTAAAGAAGTTTCAAGGTATGTGTTTCTTTGTGTTAAAGTTTGGATAGGATAATTACTTTTTATTGTTTTTTTTTCCTCTGATAGATACATTACTTTTTGGTTTTTGAAACCGTAGTTTTCAGTTTAGCCATTAGCGCAAACAACTAATTGTAATGATAAAAACAAAGTTGTAAAATTGGCTTAAAGGATAAGCCTCTTGGTTACCACTTCCCAATTCTTCAAGGTTTGGAATGGTTTTGGTTTGGCATAACAGAAAGTAGTAAAATATGATCTGCAACAGTGAAAGAGATGTTGTGTCATCTAATCTCCTACCATTAATCCATATTTTTGTTTTCTTAATGTTGAATGTACACTGGTTTTGTGCTTTTCTCACACACTCATGTTCTATACCTACACCTTTTTTCATGTCATTTAGTTCTTATTAATCAAAGATCCATGTTCTCAATAGTCTTAGTTTCCTTCGTTGTGTTTGATATGATTTTGTCTAATTCTTATTTATAACTCTCTGCTGAAGGTAAAAGAGTGGTTTCAAAGTTCAAAATTTCGGAATGGTAGAACATACACTGATGGTAATGACGATGGGCCTGACTGAGAAACAGAATATTTTTTGCTTCTTGCAGATTATTTTGACTCATGAACATGCTAAGGCAGCCCTTGGATTGGATGATAGTTATGTGATATGCAGCCTTTATATATATTAAGCGAAGCCAGTGGACTGTTATTTCATGGGTAGCTTGGACAATCTAAGCAAGCTGATCAAGTAGTATGAGCTATCAAAAAGAACCAATGAGGTCCTTTTTAGTATTGAAGCCTATAGAACACTTCATGACAGGGATCCATACCCTACTGATCAGATCCTCAAAGAAGGGTGAAACAGTTTTTGTTGCAACAGTAAGCCCATTTCTCAATCCCTTTAGCATTGGAAAGAAAATATAATGTTTTACTATAACCATTGCTTTACCTTCCTACTCAAGTAGTCATGTAATGTTTTGTCTTTTTCATGGTCTGATGGCTGAGTATCTCCTATATTTTTGATTCAATGAGGCTCTACTAAGAAAAGCAGGAGCATAGTTTATTTATGGCCACTATGGAATCTGTCTATACTACTCTAATCATATAAATATATGATTCATGATTTCCTTATCTCTCTGTCAATTGTGATTGGAATAATGGTTTGTGATTTTGTGAGGTATATTTTTTGAATTAACCAAGTCCAAGGGGAGACAAGATTCTAAACCAAAATTGGTCTACATCATCATAATTACTATTGTTTATAATTAATTATTTTCATACTATGAAAACAAGCTGTTTAACTTGAACATTTATGCATTATGATGATTTTGTGTTGGCAGTGTTTATGACACAATCTCCTTGACTAAGACAATGTATAATTGGTTGGTTTGATATGTTCAAAGTTGTCTCAAATTAGGAAATGGTAATCAATTTTGTAGAAAATAATAGAGTTGTGTTCCTATGGATTGTTTGCAAGTTACATAACTAAGTTTCATTGATTGTTTGTCCCCTTCTTCCCCTCTCTCTCATTTTGGGATTTTTGTTGTTGTGATTGTTTGTTGTTTATATGATTTAAGGTTTAATTTTTACAGTTTTGGAGTTTGATTGATGTGGTCCAAGCCGTTGGGTTTTAAGAGGAGTTGTACATTTTTACTTAATAGTAATACAGCCCTACCATCTTTTCATTCATTCTTTTATCTTTGTTTTTGTTAATAGGGAATTTTCAAGGTGTGGATGCTGGAGTCCTGGTGATTCAACATCCATGTGGGAAGATGGAGAGGATATGTTGACCAATTACTGCAAGTGAGGTTATGAGAACACACCCATGTCACTATATTTCTTCTAATTCATTAATAACTACATTTGTCTATTAAAAACTTGATGGTTTGGAATAATGGTTTGTGTTTGCGTGGTTTCATTTTCTCAAAATTTTGACTTCTTTTGTTTGTGGTTTTAGAGGTTATAAAGGTGTTGAAGGCAAAGAAGCATGCAAAGACTAAGAAGCTTGAAGTTGATAAATCTCAATGACGTGTTTCAATGACGTGATTCAATGACGTGGTTCAAGGTGAGTAAATCTTTAAAGTTTCTCAACTTTAATTACAATGCTTAGAGAGGATCAAAGTATAAGAGGCAGTGGCATATGCATACTTTTATTGTATATCTGGAATATTCAACTATGATCATTGGTCATAGTTGGTGGAATATGCTTTCTTGACTAATGCTCTGCTGGTATTTTAATTAAGGTTTAAATATGCTTTCTAAGCTATTGAGTTGCATTTGTTGGCATTTTCTTGGGAAACCAATGCAAACTTGGACGAAATCGTGGCTCTAGCCAAATAACTTCGGTCTCAGGTAATTTGGCATGAATGGATTATTAAATATACAATAATTTCCAGATGCATCAGTTTAAAGTAGGAAGAGAAAGGCTCTCTTATTTTTCAACTTATGCAAAGGCTCAAATCATTACATAATTCCTTCAATTATGCTTTGCCACTTCAAATAAATTATATGAACTGTTTTGGAACTAATGGAATGCAGAATTTCAAGATTCTAATGGAATGCCATGGCGGGAGAAGATGGAGGAGCTAGACACACGCTAGAGAGAAGAGAAGAGTCGCGAAACTGAGAGCCATATGCGAGAGAGAAGATCTGAAATTAATTGATTTGCTATGTCTATATCTTTTATTTGGGGTTATGAATTGTTTTTTATGATGATGGGATTGCTTTTAGTTTTTAGTGATTGATTGAATTTGGGGGTGGAAATAGGTTCCTCTTTTTGAGACTGAAAAGTATTAGACCCCACTTCTACCAATTTCATTGTGTAAGACTTATTAGGACAATTGAAGACCTTCCTATTGTTGTTTGTTGTCTGACAACTATTTTGTTGTCTAAGACTTATGTTTCATTTTGTATCTCTACTAACTTTTATCTATATAGCATCCTATATTTCGAATATCTTAAACTCATGTATTTGAGTAGTTACTAGCGCTCCCCGTGCATCGCACGGGCATTGAAACTAGTACTCTACAAACAAATGCAAAGCAACTGAAAATCCAACTGCATCAAGATACAGCAATTTGATATAAGATATGGAAAATGAGGCAATACTAAAAAAATTTATGAGAAAATGATGTAATACGTTTGAATACCGTATTGTATATTTTTTCTTTTAGGAAAATAGAATAAGAACTATTAAGCAAGTCAGCAAATACTATATAGGATAGCTGTACAATACAAGGGTGAATTTGTGAAGGCGCAGACATATTATTATAGGGGTATTTCAACACCGCAAGAGGTAGAGGCACATGGGCTTTTGGCAGCCGTCATTTGGCTTCAACAATTACAGTTATATCGTGTGACCATCGAGCTTGATTGCAAAACGGTTGTTGATGACGTCAGTGGCAGGTGTAATGTTGTTACCAAGTATGGCTCTATTTTATGTGTTTGTAACTCTCTGTTATCACACTTACGAAACTTTAAGGTTAGTTTCATTCGGAGGCAAACCAACCTTGTAGCTCATGCTCTAGCTAGATCTTCGTGGCATTTTGCTAGCTCCCAGTGTTTTGATTTGAGTCCAACCTGTATCATGATCATGATTGTTAGTGAAATGAGTTAACGTTTTCTTTGTCAAAAAAAACTATACAATACAACAGGGGCATTCTTTCGGCCAAATATTAGTGGGCTTAAATAATGCAATTTTGACGAGCTCATGGACTGTTTTATTACTGGAGTAGCCCACATGAGGACAATGATAGATATTCAATAACCCCAGCTTTGCCCGTGTCTAAGGCGAGCAAAAGGTATGAGGATGAGTTTGTTGCGCCAGATAGGACTTCCACCACCTGAATCGAATTTGACTCCACCCCAACTTAATGAAGCCATGGTCCACCACGATTTCCATGCCCAATTTCATACCTTCAAGCTTCGGCAAAGTTTGGGTCATCCTCTCCCACTGATTTCCCATTGGTTGTTTCGCCAAACACGCTTTCATCCTAAATAACCACACAATGCCCCATCAGCCACCTTTGAAATCACATCAACTTCATCTGGTTCTTTGGAGGCAACAGCCATTTGTCAAACCTAATGATTTGCATCCTCATAAGAGGATCTAAAGGAGTCTTCAAGTGCTTATAGTCGTGAATGGCATGAAGCGAAATTGTTGAGGCAAAACCCTAAGATAAGTTTGATGCAAATAATTTTTTTTGATAGATGCTTAAGTTATTTAGTTTATGTGTTTTTCTAATGAGTCTTCTTGAGTGCCATGTAGTACAAATTTAAAACATCAAGATTCAAGAAGGTTGTGTGCTAGAATAACACTCTTAAAGAAGGTTAACTGAAGATTAGAAGACAAAAATAGAAGCATAGCGTTTATGAGATGGTAGAAGAATCAGGTCAGAAAAGGTAGCTTCTTAAGTTTAGAAGGTAGAAGAAGGGGTGGGAATAGGTTGGGCCAAGTTGGGCTTTGCAAGGCATGGGTCTGGCTTGTATTGAAAGTGTTAGGCGTGAGCCTGGCCAGTGGCCTGTCATAGGCCCAACTTTTAGGTCTGGTCTGGCCTTTGTGAAAGCCCGACAAGGCCTGAAAGCCTGCTTAAAAGCCTATTTCACTAATTGATTTTTTATTAACAAAAGCCTACAAATTTTAAGTGATGTATGCTTTTAAAAATAGACTAAGAAGCAAATAGATCACTTAGATTAACTTATATATATATAAGTATATAACATCCAACTTAAATTCTATTTTATAATAATAATTTTAAATATGTCAAAAATTGATGTAAGTCAATGAGTTTAAATTTATAGAAAATACTAGCAAATTTATGATTTAACACGATGTACAAAATTTAATATAATAATAGTAATAAAAATAGATTTATTTTTACTTAAATAGGCTAGCCTGGTAGGCCCAATAGGCTTTTTCAACTGCATGTAGCCTGACCGTTTTAGCTAAATAGGCTTTTAGAAAAGCTCAAGCCTTATTTGTTTGGCCTGAGATAGGATGGGCCGTAGGCCCCTCTTGGTCGACCTGGCCTTTTCCCACCCCTAGATAGAAGGCAAGTAGCTTCTGAAGTTTAGAAGACAACGATTAGCTTCTCAAAATTAGAAGATTGGAAGACCGTGCCTTCTTGAAAGTCAGAAACATTAGTGAACACTACAAGAATTTCGCCCATTTCCGGCGAAATAAATCCGCCAGTACATTACCGGCGGATTTGATCCTCCAGTAAATTACTGGCTGATTTTTCAATTTTTTCCGGCGGATTTTAATTCGATTGTAACTTACCGGCGGAATATATAGGTGTTACCGGCGGAAATATTTGCGAAAAAAATTTAAAAACAATCCGCCGGTAATTACATCTTCCGGAGGATAATTTCCGTAATTTAAAAAATAATATTTAAAACAATTCGCCGGTAAGAGGAATTTTCGGCGGAAATTATTTAAAATTCGAATTCAAAAATCTGCCGGTAAATTCAAAAACCCGTCGATAATAAAAAAATCCGCTGGTATTGTTCATTTCTGGCAGATTTCTGTATGGGAAGTTGTGTGCGTTCCGTTTACTGGAATCCGCCGGTAAGTCATATATTCCGCCGGTAATCGACATTTCCGGCGGAATTGCAAAATGAGCTGTTGCAACCTTCCTCTATATATACGAACCCACTCTTCACTCATTCTTCACCCACTCTTCATTCACTCTTCACTCTCTTCTCCGAAATCTCTCACTCTTCTCTTCTCAAATATCTCAATCCACTCCATTAGAAATCTGTTATGTTCTACCTGCGAGATTATTGTTAAGTTTGATTTAAGGTATGTTTTTTAACTGATATTTGATTGTTTTAGTTAATATTTAGTTTTAAAATATAGTTGTTTAATATATTTTTTTGTTATTATTTGTTTTGCAATTGATTGGGGTTTGGAGTTTGCATGAAAGTTTTGTTCAAGAGTCCCGAAAGCTTCAAGTCAGAGACTTCTCTTCACTACCGGTTAGTTAACAAAATTATTTTTTATAAAATGTTATTTGATGTTATTATCTTAAATTTTTTCCGAAAATAAAATAAATTTAACTTATTGTGTAATAATTAGATTGTGTTTACACTATTTGTATAATAATAATTATCTGAAATTTTTGAGTTTTTTAAAATACGAATTATTTGTTATTATTTAGTAAAATTAAATACGATATATTATATATATAAATATATAATATTATATATATATATATATAAATATATAATATTATATATATATATATATAAATATATAATATTATATATATATATAAATATATAATATTATATATATATATATATAATATAAGTAAACCCAAGTAAATTTATTATTACCTATAAATTGTTATCATTATTATTAAAAAAATATGTTACCATTTACTAAAAAAATCAAAATATTAATATATATTCAAAAATAATAGTTAATAGTTTATTTAATTTACTTTGTATATTTGTTCAAACATAAAAATACCAATACCAATGTGTATTGTTCTAATAATACACATGTATGATATATGTTGTATTGTGTATATTATAAGGAACATACACAAAAAATGGATCGTAGTTGGATGTATGATCGAATGTATCTTGGAAGAGCTGGCTTGAAGCGACGTTTTGTACAAGGAGTCGAAGAGTTTGTTCTTTTTGCTAAGCGTCAAAAAGAATTTGAGTGACAAGGTGGAATTAGATGTCCTTGCTCCAAATGTATGTTTCGATCTATAAAAAAGGAAGGTGATATTCGACTTGATTTGTACAATACTGGGTTTAAGCCAAATTATTGGATATGGACCCGTCATGGTGAGGTAGCAGCTGGAGTTCCTGCGGTTGATAATGTTCCTGTCCAAGTAGAATGTCCCATGTCAAGTCCAGTCGTAGCTTCCACATCAAGTAGTAATCCAACGACTACGGGATATCAGCTGTTTGATGTTGTTCAGGGGATGATATCTGATACTGTCGGTGCAAATTTGGATTTCGAAGAACCACAATATGATGCTGAAGAAGTTCCAAACGAGGAAGCTCAGAGGTTTTATATGTTTTTGAGTGAGACAAATAAACCATTATTTGAAGGATCTAGAGACTCTAAGTTATCAATGTGTGTTCGGTTGTTGGGTCTTAAGTCTCAATTTAACGTTGTGAAATTGTGCATGGAATACATGACTAAAATGATGTTGGATGCAACCCCCATTAGAGGACTTTCGCGGCAGAGTTATTATGATACTAAAAGATTGGTATCGAAGCTTGGTTTAAATTCCATAAGAATTGATTGTTGTGTGTCTGGTTGCATGATCTATTATAACAATGAGTTTGGCATAAATGATGGAGAGTTGCTGGAATGCAAGTTTTGTCAAGAGCCACGCAGTGGCGGACCCAGGACCCCGGGGTGTCAAATTTTTTAAGGCCGGTGTCAAATGGGTGCAAAACTTGGTCTACTAGTACAATTTCAAATTTTCAGGGGTGTCAAAATTAAAATTTCAGGAGATTTAGGCTATTTATATAGAGTGTTTAGTGCAAAAAAAAAAATCCAGGGGGTTCAACTGAACCCCCTGGATATAAGCCAGGTCCGCCACTGGAGCCACGGTGTCGTGTCAGCAGGAAAGGGACAAGCAGAGGCAAACCAATTCCAAGGAAAGCAATGTTCTATCTGCTGATTATACCAAGACTGAAGAGGATGTTCACTTCAATGGAAACTGCTGGTAAAATGACGTGGCACTATGAAAATAGAAATAATTCTGGTGTATTACGTCATCCATCTGATGGTGAAGCTTGGAAGCATTTTGATTGTGTTCATCCAGATTTTTCCAATGATCCATGCAATGTTCGGCTTGGTTTATGCTTTGATGGTTTCACACCATATATTCAAGCGTCAGCAACACCGTATTCTTGTTGGTCAGTTATTCTTCTCACATACAACCTTCCTCCTGAAATGTGTATGTCTAAACCCTACATGTTTTTAAATGCTATAATACCAGGGCCAACTAATCCAACAGCTGGTATTGACATATATTTGCAACCTTTGATTGATGACCTAAAAAGGTTGTGGAATGATGTTTTAACTTATGATACAGCACGAAGACAAATTTTCATGATGAGGGCGGCTTTGATGTGGACCATTAATGACTTTCTTGCGTATGGAATGTTGTCTGGATGAGGGACACATGGTAAGATGGCGTGTCCGATTTGCATGGTTGACACAAAGGCTTTTACTCTTAAATATGGATGAAAAACCTCATGGTTTGACTCGCACCGTAGGTTTTTACCTACCGGGCATCCTTTTAGAAAGTCAAAATATGCATTCATCAAGGGGAATGTTGAAACAGCTGAACCTCCTCGTAGGCTGACACCAGAAGAAGTTTGGAACAGTGTCAAGGATATCCCTCCTGTGGAAGTCGTTGCGGGTGTTGTTTCTCGTCCAGATGGTTATGGACTATGGCATAATTGGACCAAAAAAAGTATTTTTTGGGAACTTCGTTATTGGAAAGATAATCTATTGAGACACAATCTCGATGTAATGCATATTGAAAAGAATTTCTTTGATAACATATTTAACCCTGTTATGAACGTGAAAGGTAAAACGAAAGCCAATGAGAAGGCTAGGAAGGACGTGGATCATTAATGCAGGCGAAGGGATTTGTTGTTGGTTGAGCAAGCTAACGGTAGGACACTGAAACCCAAAGCCAATTATACTTTATCTACGGAGCAAGCGAAAGCAGTTTATCGGTGGATTTCTGAGTTGAAAATGCCAGACGGTTATTCTTCTAAGTTAGCAAGATGTTCCGATGTGGATAATGGGAGGTTACATGGGATGAAGAGCCATGATTGTCATTGTGAACACCCAATTTTAACCGGCATTTCCTTCTTTTTCGTGAAAATTCCAAAAAAATATCTTTTTTATCCACTTTGTGATTTTAATCGACTTTGTGTGTCATTTTGGACTTATTGGTGATTTTTGCATTTTTTATTAATAGTACCTTTTTTTATTTTTTATTTTTTGTGAATTGTTATTAGTAGAATTTTAATAAAATAAAAATAAGAAATGTTGGTTATATATTTTATTATGATATTATTTCTGTTATAAAAAAATACAAAAAAAGGCATCAGGTAAGCATTTTCTATTTTTGGTTAAGTTTAGAACTTCTTTTATCATCTTCATGACATGTTCTGAGAAGGCAGGCAACTGCACTACTGCGCACCTAGCATCACCAACATCAAACATACAGCTGCACACACATAGGGATCCAATGCTAAGGTCCGTCCTCTCTCAAACCCTTTAATCATGTTTTAAGCCTACAGGACAGAGACCAGCACCTAATCAGAAAAAAACAGAAAATGCAGTATCATGAATTTGGAAATTGAGAGAGACCTTTCAAGAGTTCATAGCTAGCCATAGGAAGAAATCAAAAAACTGAAGGGCCTATATGTCATACCCCAATTTTGTCCGGCTTAGGTCAAAACCCTAATTTTCAATCAAAAATAAATCAAGTCTTAGCATTCATCCTAGAGGTTAGGAAGAGCATCATGCCTGCATCTTAGAAGTTTCAGAATGCATTTTAGGGTTAGAAAAGCATTGCATGGCATTTTAGAGCACTTTAGAGCATTTCTATGGTTTCTAGGGTTTTTCCTAGTTCAAAGGGTATTTTGGTAATTTCGCCAAAAAGACTTATTTTCTCATCATGCATGCATTTCTAGAGTTTTAGAGTCATCCAAAGGGTCTCGGGATCATTGTTAGAGTGGAAATGAAGTTTGGAGCAAAATTAGGGTTTTTAGGACCAAAAGGGCATTTTGGTCATTTCACTAAAGCCAATAATTTCTCAGTAAAAACCACTATGCATCTCTTGAGGAATTTATTTGGGTCCAAGTGAGTGGAAGTTGTGCGTTTTTGAGCATCATTGGAATATTTTTGACATGAAATTCGGTTTTTGAACAAAAGGGTAAAATGGTCATTTCCTTTGGAGTGGGGTCAACAAATCAATTTTGGGATTGGTGAGATCATAAAATTCAGAGCCCAATCATTGAATCATGGGACATGGCCCAAAATGGCAAGAATTTAGAAGAATTATCTTGAAAGGAATAATCAATATTCCTTTGAATTTTGAAAGGTCAAGTGTAGTACAATAGTACAAATTGCAATTCCACTCACTCTCTCTCCTATGTGCTGCGAATTTCCTCTCAATTCCAGCCCATTTTTTTTGTGCTCTTTCATGCCCATGATCCTTGTGAAATGATCCATAGCCATTGATTAAAATTTTTGATCAAATCCTAGGCTATAACTCAATGTAAAAAGACCTAAGGGCCCTCAACAATTTTTGCTCTCCAAAAAACCTCCAAAACCGTGTGCACTCCTTCACAACCAGCTCATTTGTGCTTCTTGAGTGTCCCCAATCCTTGTGCATTGCAATCTTGACCCTCCATTCAAATTCTATCTCAAATCCTAGTGGATTGCAAAAAGCACATTGTCACAAATACCCTTAAAATGACCTCCACATAAAAGCCCAAAATTGGAGAGGCTAACACACTCACTCTCATTTTTTACCCCAGCACACAATCAGCTGAAAAACCCTCTCCTCCTCTCCTTTGCCCAGCCGAAACCTCCCCCTCATTCTCCTCCTCAATTTCTTCAACTTTCATCCACTAAATCACTTAAAACTCATTCCATATTCATATATCCTCTTCCTTTCATCTTTGATTCCACATTTACATCATCAAAGGGGTTGATCCTTCAAGGTTACGTGGCTGTTGTTGGTGATTTTTGAGGAGTGTTGGTGATTGGTTACTCTTGATTTTCATTTCTACTCTTGTTTAGCTTGGAACTAAGGTATAACCTAAAACCCTTTGCATTTTCATCCACTTTCTTGCATCAAAATCCTTTTTCAACTTATATTTGCATCTCATAACATCATTTAAATGTAGATTAGGGGCTGTTGTGGGTGAGAGTTGGCATCTCACCCACCAAATAAATTGTTCTTGTGACTATGTGTTGATTATGTGTTGTTCTTGTGATTTGCTCTTTGTTCATGTGATTTTCACCAAATAAAAACATGTTTTCCTTTTCTTTTTGCTTCAGCCCTGGGCCTAATTCATGATCTTTGTGTTGATTTGAAGTTGAATAAAGCATGATTAATTGTGCTAATTTTATGGATTTAAGATGAACTATGCATATTTGTTGATTTTAGGGTTTTAAAATTTGTTTTTTGGGTAAAAAGGGCTTCGGCCTTAAGCTAAAATTTTGGGGTTTTGCTTGTTAATTGTTGTTCTCCATGTATTCATGTGATTGGTTGGAGTTTGATGAAGAAATTTGTGGATTTGGGGTATGTATAGCTTCGGGTTAGCTAGGGTTTCCTAGTGCATCTCTTGATTTTTGCTTACTTTTTATATATGTGTTGAATAATTTGGAAATGAGTTGTTTGAATCTTTAAATGATGGATATGCCTCTGTTTTGAGCCCCCAATTGGTAGGGTTTGCACTTGTGTTAATTGTTTGCAATTGGAGTCATGATCCCATAATGAATTGTGTTGATTTTAATGAGGTTTCCCTTGTTGTTTTTATGGTTTTGCAAGTCTTATTATGAACTAGGGTTTTGTTGTCTAAAAATGTTTTCCTCAAGTTACTTTAATGCTTTCTTGTTTGCCTATTGTAAATTGTTGATGATAGGCAAGTTGATTCTCACTAGTGCCTAGTGCACTTTTCTCAAAGTGAGAGGATTGCTCTATGTGATTCAACCTAGTTATGTGTTCATTTAATCTTTGTATTTTTAATTTACTTATTGTTAGTGGTTGATGATAGGCAAGTTGATTCTCACTAGTGCCTAGTTCACTTTGCTCAAAGTGAGAGGATTGCTCTATGTGATTCAACTTAGTGATATGTTTATTTCATCTTTGCATTTTAATTTGCTTATTGTTCATTGTTGATGATAGGCAAGTTGATTCTCACTAGTGCCTAGTGCACTTTTCTCAAAGTGAGAGGACTGCCCTATGTGATTCAACTTAGCTTTAGTGTTTATTTACTTGCTCTTGTATTCTAATTTTATTATTGTCCATTGTTGATGATAAATCATATGATTCCCACTTATGCCTAGTGCATCATATTCTAAGTGGTGAGGATGGTTTTAGATGATTCAACCTTCTCCTTTTAATTTCTTAATGAATAAAAGATGAGATAGTTAGGTTTATGGTTTAAGGTCTATAGGGTATTGCAAAGGATAGGTTACCCAAAACCTTGATGCTCCCTCCTCTTTGATTGTGTTATTAGCCTTTGGGTACTTATTCATGAATGCAAAGGATAGACCTACCTTAGCCTTGATGCAATTTCTCCTTTTGTTCATGTTATTGAGAAATCGTGCTCATATGTTCCTTAGTTTAATTAAGACAATTCTATGCCTATGATCAATTGCTTGCTTGTTTTTGATGCACTTTAAATGTCTTGATTCAATTATATGCCGTTCCATCCATGTGTATGACCTCCTAATGAAGACGTAAGTCTACATGCATGTTGTAGCATAGAGTCATTAGGGTAAATACACCC